>OZ010795.1:16609645-17059969 GCA_963932465.1 Maratus speciosus | reverse complement strand
GATTTAAATGTAATTCTGTATGTACTTAGTACATACCAATGTCTCGACCGAGTTCGTTGGCCAGCTTCATCCGCCATTTTGTTTCAAAATGGCGGCCATTTAAAATTTTCTTAAAAATTTTAAATTTTAAATGTGGTACCAAGGAATTCAAAATGGAAAAATATTTTTTTCTTATGTATTTGACCTTTATACAAAGATTCCGGAGCAGTTTTTGTTTCGTCTATATCTTAAAAAATGGCTGAGTTATAGCATTTTGCATTTCTAGCGTGGCTGACATTTTGAAACGTCCTGAATTTTGTCACGCGATAAAAGGCGTATTTATGAACCGATTTGGATGTAACTTCGTTTGTACATAGTACATACCAATGTCTCGACCGAGTTCGTTGGCCAGCTTCATCCGCCATCTTGTTTCAAAATGGCGGCCATTTAAAGAAATTTAAAATTTAAAATAAGATACCAATATATTAGAAAATGAAAAAGATTTTTTTTTGTATGTGTTTGACCTTAATACAAAGATCCCGGAACAGTTTTTGTTTCGTCTATATCTAAAAAAATGGCTGAGTTATAGCGTTTTGAATTTCTATTGTGGCTGACATTTTAAAACGACCTGATTTTTGTCACGCGATAACAAGCGTATTTATGAACCGATTTGGATGTTACTTGGTCTGTACATAGTACATACCAATGTCTCGACCGAGTTCGTTGGCCAGCTTTATTCGCCATCTTGTTTCAAAATTTAAAAAAAATTAAATTTAAAATTTAAAATGAGGTATTAAAAAATTGGAAAATGAAAAAGATTTTTTATTGTGTTTGGCCTTGATACAAAGATTCCGGAGAAGATTTTATTTCTGAAAATTTGTTCTTTTGTTTATAATCTTAAAAAATGGTTGAATTATAGCACTTTGAATTTCTAGTATAGCTAAAATTTTGAAACGATCTTGTATTTGTCACGCCATAACACATGTATTCGCCTATTTCCATGTGAGAAAGCATGTGGATAGTATACATGAACATCTCAGCCAAATATAAGTTACTTTAAATAAAAGCAGCTTGGATAAAGCTGACTAATTTTGTAAAATTCTCATTCATAATGATTTAGTATTGATAAAAATTAGTATTGAATCTCCTATATTCGGTTTCCACTAAATTGAGCTTCGTGTGTTTGAATAATATAAGTTGGCTTTTTTAATATAAGGTATTTGAAAGCTACCTCTTTCTCCCGGCACTGGCCGGAAGGACTTTTTTTTTCTCGCATTTATTGACTTTCCGTGTATTTAAATAATTAATTGTGTTTTTTGACCGCATTCATTTATTTTTTTTCAATGGAAATTAAATGTATTTTACAGCAAGCAATTTTGATTTATAATAAGAAATATTGATACTATACTACATCAATCATACATCAATACATCAATTAACATGACATGCGAAACGCAGTTTACTCAATATTACTGAACAAATAAATGAGTTGATGCTAAAATTCATCTTTAAAACCTAAAAAATTAAAATTAGAAATAATTTGTTTTATTACTTACATTTACACTTTTATTACTTACTTATATTTATACACCCTGATGATGGCCATTTATATAACTGAAAGTACTTGTAAGTAATTTGCATTGGATAACGTTAATGAGCATGCACAGTATTAGTATAGATTAAATATAAACATGCATAAAACTCTAATAAACTGCCCATCAGATTAACGGATAAAAAATCATGTTATTTTACACACAATACATTCGCATTCAGTTGTCAGAAAACAAAAGAAAATTAAAATCCTTCTATTTGAAAAATTATTTTTATATTTCCTCTAAAACAGAACGTTGAGCGTACTTAAATATGCATTAAAGAATTTGCATTAAAAAATATTCTTTATAAAAAAAGAAAAAAAAAATCCTGCTTTGAAGATCTTCGATTCTTTATAAAACATAATTAGTTTATCTGCCTGCCAAACATTGCAAAAACAACTCTTTTACCTTCCTAAATAAAAGAAATTCACAAAGCTAAAAGATTTAAAGGCGAAAGCAACTGTCAAAAAAATTTAGTTTTGCACTTTTAAATTTTTTAATTCAGTGTTGACGTACAAGATTTCCATAAGAAATTTGGAAAAATAAATAAAAACTTTAATAATAAATGAAACCCAGGGTTAAAAGATGTTTTAAAAACCTTTTAAAATAGAAATTTATTAACATTGTTTTAAGTAAAAAGAATACTTTTAATGTTATCTCTTGCTCATCTTAAAAAAAAAAAAAAAAATTCTCGCATTTATTGATTTTCTGTGTATTTAGTAATTAATTGTGTTTTTTTTTTTATCGTATTTATTTTTTTTCACTGGAAATTAAATGTATTTTACAGCAATCAATTTTGATTTATAATAAGTAATATTGATACTTTTAATTACTAACTAATAACATGACATGCGAAACGCAGTTTACTAAGTATTACTGAACAAATAAATGAGTAGAATGATAAAATTCATCCTTAAAATCTAAAAAATAAAAATTACAAATAATTTTATTACTTA
Source organism: Maratus speciosus (assembly GCA_963932465.1). NCBI lineage: Eukaryota > Metazoa > Arthropoda > Arachnida > Araneae > Salticidae > Maratus > Maratus speciosus. Next base: position 17,057,442 of record OZ010795.1, on the reverse strand, counting down.
CATACTTACATTTATACAACCTGATGAAGGGTATGGATATAGCTCAAAGTACTTGTAAGTAATTAGCATTGGATATGTTAATGAGTGTGCCCAGTAATGAAGAATGTGTCCAATGAAAAATAAAATAAAAAAATATATATAATTTATAATATGTTAATAAAACAGCCAAAATAAAACCTTTTAAATTTATTTATTAACATTATTTTTCTTAATTATCCCTCTAGGCTCTTGCATACATGTTTGTGACAACAGTTTAGACTGCTCTGTTATAGGTAATTGCATCGCAACATTTTTTTTTTATGTTTATTGTTTTAATACCATGGTATTGCCGTTTAAGGATATAATTGTTACTTTCATTACAACAATTACTGATAAATCAGTAAAACATCATTAAAACACAGGTAAATATCTCATTAAAACGAAAAATTACTTATGTTTTAATAAACATATGCAACACATCTCATGTCAAGTGAATGTGACACAACTATCAGACATTTTTGGCATTAAATCTTATAGTTTGGCCTATAGCTTTCTAGAGTGAACACTAAATAAATAACTTGTACATAAACAAAAGAAAAAAAATACGCCATATACCAAATCAAGTAGTTGCGATACTGTTTATAAATGAAATACAGTTTATTATTTAGTGTTCTCTCTAGGATGTATTTTAAGGGTGAAGTGTCAAGCACTTTTTAGGTGCGTATTTATATAAACGAGGTGGACCCCGTCGAATTTCGACGAAATAAAATGTTTACAAAGGCACTGTTGCATCAAATTTATAATACATCGACAACAGTAATTACAATAAATAATCTATCTTACACTTGTTAATTTAACTCTCCAAAGACATATTTTAACCTAAGATTAACAAAATACTTTTTTCATAAAAGCCAACTGTTAAAATTATTGAAAAATAAACTTTATTCATATACGTAATCAGTCACATATAATCAAGATAAGTAATTTTGATTATGTTATCAATTAATACTTTGTATTACGGAATGAAAAATCAGCAAAAATGATTAAATCTTGACATAATTATAGAATTCCCGCCCCCCCCCTCCTTTAAATCTAAACCTACTCAAGAAATTTTTCACGTTTCACATTCATATTAACCATTTAAAAACATTTTAATGGGCAATAGGCTATTAATAAACATATTTTCAAGCTTGAAGTTACGTTTGTCAACTATTACAACTTTCCATGGGAAAATTCCCACTCGCGATTTGAGGTCTTAGTATAATCTCTGTACCTTCGTGTAAAAATTCCAGAATTCATTAGACGTATTAAAGGGGAGATATGTCGTTTTATCAAATAAAATTATCATTTTCTTTTAAATATGACGTCATTTTCAGTCACTGAAATATTTTGCCTATTGTCTCAAATTCAATATTAGTGGAATGAAAAAATAGTGAATTATAACAGCATCATCAGGGAAATTGCGTCTTTTTTAAAGCGTAAAGTCATTTTCTGTTCAATTTTTTAAAAAAGATATTTTTAATTATAATGAGAAAATGGCATCAGTAAGAATATAATCATTAAAGATAACTAAACCACTTTTAATAGAAATGAAGTACTTCAGTTGCCACGATTAGAAAATTAGTATTAAAAAGTATAAAAAAATTAATATCTCAAAAATAAATTGAGATACAGCTTTCAAACAAATTGCATTTAAAAGTACCTTTTTTACTGTATAAGACGGTGTAAACGTTTAAAATGTGTAATGTTTAGAATTTTAAAAATTTGCAGTAGCGAAAATTGCAAAACCAAAATTTCATTTCAAATTTCAAAGTGTTGCCATTCACAGAATGACGTATGCGTTACGCACAGATATGTTTGTCCTTTATAATATAGATACTTCGCACCTATAATCGCCGTCTGATCCGTCCGTCTGCGTATAACAGCGCCAAAATTCGCCAACCGAATGGTTGGAAATTTAAAATATATAATTGTTGCTTATAACTTTGTTGTTATTGTTAAAATTATTGTTATAACTTATTTCTGTTTTGGTTTTCTACGTATAATTTTTACAGAATTCAATAATAAACTAGCTGTTTAACCCGTTCTACACACGAGAGTTCATAAATTTAATTCTAAAACCAAAATTAAAAATAGAATTTTGCCGAATTATCATTTTGCTATGGCAGCAGACGATAAAACGATATATTCGAAATAAGGGAATAATTGTAATAAAAAGTTTTGTTGATACTTGCGATAAAATGTTTTTCTTTATTTTTTAAAAAAAGGTAATAATTAAGCGCAATTAAATAATCTCTAATTATTTGCATGTGAGGTAAAATAAATATCGTAATAACCGCTACAGCTTCTTAGAATTGCAGCGTGGCGTCCGTAATGTGTATTTGTATATATCACATTGCAGTAAACATTTAGAACTGGTTAGAATTCTGCGCGATTGCAGATTGAACATAAAAAAGGCAAAAATTCGTCAAAAGCATAAAACAAAAGAAAACAAAAAAAAAATCTTAAAATTTTCGAATTTTTTACCTCAATCGTTAATAGGCACCCTACCATGCCCCCGTGTGCCAAATTTCGTAGCCCTGTGTGTGTTTCCCATATTTTGAGGTTACATATATATGCGCACGGATTTTAACAGGGCAGATTAATTAACAAAACTTTTGCCTTACCAAATAAAAAAAAAACTTTAACTAATAGTGATCAGGTTTCCTTAAATGAAAATACGGCATCCTAATTGCTTTAGAATATTCTATTTTTTCCGAGAATAGGAATCTCTATCCTCTAGTATGTTCATACGGCTTTATCTTCATTCCAATTAGCTGTGATACTGCGTACTAAAATGTTTTCTGTTTTGAAATTGTAGGATTTTTTAAAAACACTAGGGATCTCTGCTATCTATGAGTTTCGCTTGGCAATCCAAACAGTTCTCAAAAACTCTCTAATTGTCTCTGTTTTAACCCATTCGGAACAATGGGTGCATATATGAACCTTCAAGAAGTGCATACGGAATTTGTTTTTTGGTACCAGTAGAAAAGAAAATTAATATTTGCTTTCTCTAATTAGTGCATTTTCGTAATTATTTAAATAAACGTAATTTTTTTTTTTAAATTGGTGCAAACCAAATAAGATTTGCGTAAGAGCCGCTGGTCCCGAAGGTGTTAAGAAAGATTATCCGATTAACGCAGATTAAGGCAGAACATATCGCAACAAGTGGCGATCTTATGTCTTTGGGTTGCATTTCCTTTACCACTGACTGGGTGATCTTTCGATTTCGAAGTCCGCATCCATCGCTGTCACGATAACTAAGGTAACTCTTGGATAGATAGCCATAGTTTTTAAAGATTGAAATAAAAATTCTTAGAATGCAAATACAAGAAATATTGATGCATATTTAAAATTCTTATATATATACTCATAATATTTTGTGCAAAAAATAATTAAATATTGAAAACAAATAGGGTTAAACAAAATTGAAATTAAAATGGCAGATGGCCATCTCTCGTTAAAGCCGAGGAGAGATGGTCATCCAATACAAGAAAGAAAAAGTTAATTTAAATAGCAAAAAAATAACACATTTCATATAGTTAATCATGAGAAGCATAGCAATTTGTAAAGATGCAGTTATATGATGGGAAATGAGTGAATAAAATTCGAATAAAGAAAATTTCAAGTATAATTCCAATACTTCACTTTTCGTAAAATCTTACCACATATTTGTCAAAGGTCTTGATAATTTGTACACGTTTCATCGAACCACTTCAGGTACCTTATGCATTGTATCCAGACATTCTTTTTAGATGTGATATTATATTGTTTTGCACAATCAACATAGTGATTCTATTTACTCGGAATCTGTAGAATCTGATAATTTAAATGTATTTCGTTTTCTTCGCTATTGGAAGTATCTTTTCTCGCGTTAATTGTAGGTTTATTATGTTAATTTAGTTTATTTATCAACTTTATCGGTTTTCGGTTTCTGTTATGAAGTTTCCGACATTTTTCAGTATTTCCTGAACAAATAAATTGTTAGGTCTTATTATAATATTATTATTATTATATTTATATTAGTTAAAATTTAAATAATTATATCAATTAATATATTTATAAACGTAAACGTTATATATTTATTTTAAATTTTATTATATTTAGTTAAAATCATCACTCCGTATAATTTTGAAATAATGATTAAACGTGGCCATCTCTCCTCGATTTCATGTGGCCATCTGTCCTGAAATTGAACGACTGATAGTCGCCCAATTTAAAGCATCAATACCTATTGTACGTCTTTGTTTTAGTCTTAGAAGTAAGGATTAGATTATATACTTGCCTTAAAAGTCCATATAATAAAAAATATATATAACGCAAGTCAAAATTATACGCAGTGATGATTTTAACTAAATATAATTAAATTTAAAATAAATATATAACTGCAAAACATTCAGATACCCAAGTCAAAAAAATATTCAACCTCCTAATTTACAAAAACATTAAAATTACACTTACTTTTTATAATCGAAAAACACAACTGCATGTCGCAATAAATAATCTCGTTGAACTTTTTAATGCGAACGAAGTTTATGTTGCAATCTATGATCAAGTTTTGGAGATATTTAGACTGGCCATCTCTCCTAGAGTTACCTTAACTGCTATTTTACTGAATGATTAAATAAGATAAATTACACATTTGAAAATCAACTTATAAAATGATTAAGTAATAAATGTAATTCCTTCTGGAGTTTATAACATCTAGAATTTCCTTTTTTTTTTTTTTTTCTAGAATTTTCTTCAGGCGCAATAGAAAATAAAATAATTAAGCTATTACGAAATGAAAGTGTCCTTTCTTTTTTTAACTACACGTATCAATATATTTTATAGTTTAAAAATAATTTTATTTAATATTATTATTTGAGCTTTTATAGCATATGGCAACAGTACGTAAAAAAATGCTGTTTCAAAATAAGAATATCTATTGAAATAATGAAATTTTGAATAAATAATGGAAATGAACTAAAACATTTAGACAAATTTAAAAAAGGACTGTGTTCAGAATACCAAAATCTATTGAATCTATCTATATTCCTGGAAAAGATAATTAAACTGGTATGCATAATTTTTATTACTATAAAAGACATGTAACTAAACTATTCTGCCATTTTAAACATTAAATAGCAATTAAAATGGTTCATCGATTTAAACCTATATACAACAAGTTGTTTACTATACATTTCTGTGAAAAACTAACAGTTTTTGTATATTTTTATGCGATAGTTTTTGCAGTATAAGCAGAGATAGGGAAAAGTCACAATAAATTCAAATGCGGGCGCAGCAGTGTTACTTACGTTTTTTGGAAGAGAGAGAAACAGTTTTATAATAATAACAAACAGTGGAATAGTTGTTGTATTAATTTACAATTTAATGTCAGGAAAATCTATTTGATTGACATTTTCCTTGTGCATTGATCTTTTGCCCCACACCTCCTTTCGTGGAAAGCATTGTCTGCTGAAAGATCACCATTCGTTTAGCCACTGTTTCATTAATAATGATTTTATATTAAATTTTCAGGTTTTAAACAGCAGGTTTTATACATATTATTTACACAATATTCTACTTATGTAGATAGATTATGTAAGACAATATGCCTAAATTTTAAAAGCAACAAAGAAAACAAAAGGAAAAAAAAACAGACAAGTGTAAAAAATTGCACGTAGTTCAGTATTTATATTAGTAGTAGTATATTATACCCGTCAAAAATGACGGAAAGTGAATGATAAATCTTCAAAACAATAGTTAAAAAAATATTTTTCTGACTTAAAAAAAAAAGATGCCTGATGCATTTTGTTAATCAAAAAGTATTATTCTTTGATTTTTTATGATTAGAGCAAAGAAATATGTAAACTACAATTTAGTCACCAGCGCTTAAATGCACCATTTCCAGCTACACATTCTATGACGAAAAATGACGGAAAGTAAATGATATATCTGCAAAACAATAGTTAAAAAAATATTTTTCTGACTTAAAAAGAAAAAAAAAAGATGCCTCATGCATTTTGTTAATCTAAAAGTATTATCCTTTGATTTTTTTATGATTAGAACAAAGAAATTATGTAAACTACAATTTAGTCACCAGCGCTTAAACGCTTCATTTCTAGCTACACATTCTATGACGGAAATGCTTGTTTAGGTTCCCTCTACATTAAAAATTTGTTGTTTAGTGGGACTTTATTTTTTCGTTACAAACTATGTTAAAATTCATAATTTTATCTGCAAGATAATTAAAATATGCTGCACCGATAAGAAATATTCGTTTTATTTGCAATGTCATCAAATCTGATGAAATGCATTGTAAAAAAAAAAAATACGATTACAACAGAAAGTTGACGGCAAAAGAATTAGCAAGAAACATAAGCTCCTAATTTATTAGGAATTAACACGGCCTGCAAAGGCGTTGCTCGCAGCCTTCGGCACAGAACAAATTGTCTCTTTAACCCTTTATCTACTGACGGTACTTATAAGTACAATTAAAATAACTTGTTATAAAATTAATTTAATACATCGATTAGTAGAAATACAATTTAGAATGAGTAATATATGCATTACTTTATGATGTTCCAAAAGCTTTATGGGTTACACAAAACAAAAATATTTCTTAAAGGATGATTTCTTTGGCCTTTGCATCTTTTCAGCTTTCTTGGCGTTGGAGGGGGGGGGGGGGATTTTTCAAATCAGAATTATTTCAATAATTCTATTGTAAGAACATTATATTTGTAGATTTCCTAATTCCTAATTCCCAATTTCGATTTCCTAATTCCTACAAAATACAAAGAAAAATATATAAAATAAAAGATTTGAGTGGAGTTATAAATATTACACAAAACCTTTATAAATTCAAATTTAATGAATCCTTCTAAAATTTATTTAATGATTATGTAAATCCTTTAATTTGGTTCAAAAATTCACGAAAAATGCTTTAGAAGATGAAATTTTCATGAATTAATAATTCAGTACATAAAGGGTTAATTTCCCTTTAAATAATGCTGAAGTGTCATTGAAATAATTCTTTATTGTAAATGGATTTGAAAGTTTTAGATATTCAAATTCGAATAATTTTTACTTTGTCATATAAGACAGAAAACAAATGTCATAGTAAATATGAAATTGTACAAAAGAATAATCATTCTGAATAAATTAAAAATACATGTAATGCAATGTGCTTGAAGGCGCCTTTTTAGAGCGAAAGTTCTATCTTTTCTCCCTAGATGGCGATAGTTATCCGTTATTTTTAAATTAGAACTTGTTGTTGTTGATGATGATGATTTGGCCTTAAATTTAAAACTTAACAGTTTTTTAAAGTTTTAACCAAAGTTAAAATATTTAAAGGTTTTAATAAACTATTACAAATATTTTAAGACAAACATCGGCTTTAACTTGTATTTTTTTTATTATTATTATTTATGAAGCGTTCAAAGAGTCATTTGTTTGTTTGTAGATTTGTGAAATTTGAATCTGAATGGCAGCAGTATCGTTTGTTTACGTCCGATTTCTGTGTTTATAATAGCTTAATTTTAATTTAAAACTTAATACATTATAAATAGATATCATACACATGTTTTATGTGAAAATATGCTGAACAGACATGATTTCAAATAGAAAAAATTATCATTTAGCCGTCATATGCTAGGATATGTTTTTCATGAAGCCTAACATGGCGTTTAGCTACGGTCGTTTCGCAGACCAGAGTGGTTCGCACCGGCATGGTTCCGACGGTCCCCTGCACTCAGATTTTATTATAAGTAGATATTTTTAATAGGTTATCTGAAATCTATAAGAACAAACTGATTTTTACAGAAAGGGTATTGGTGCTGCCCACTCTAATATAAGAACAAGTATGTTTATTTAAAATAATTTTATCCACAAAAATGAGAAGCATTTTGGAAATCACCTTGTATCATTAAATCATATCTTACAAATACAAGATCAACTTCGCTTTCAAACATTATTTTTAGGGTTAAACTTGCAGTAGGTAAGTCATAAAGTAGAGTTACTTCAGTCGACAGTATAGCAAACGTTATTGAGGTAATCATTATTTTCATAAATCAAAATAATTTATTTACATAAGTATTTTAAACGTAATAATAATTTTTAGTTTTGTTTTTTAAAATGGTATTTTTTAATATTATATTTTCTCAGTATGCGACAGCTCTTCTACTCTTATTAATTTAAAGGGAAAAGGGGAAAAAACTTCATCAACTGTTTTGTCAAATTGAAATATCTTCAATGAGGAAAGATTTTTTTGTTTCTGAAATCTATACTAATGTCATAAAGAAGTAATGTTTGTTTGTAGGAGTATTTTCTGGAACTGCCGAACCTATTTCAAAAATAATGGTGGCAAATTGATAGTGACAATCTCTGATGACACAGGCTAAATTTTTATTCGGTACATTACTCCCATGGGGATGCAGAAGCGAAAATCGTTCTAAAATGAGAGTTTTGTGATAAATCTGATGCTACAAATTTGAAATTTAGTGTGGAGACAATTTTCAAGATATAGATTCTTTCTAAGAGCGATTTATAAAAAAAAATCGAAAATTTAAAATCTCAAATGAGCGGGAAACTTTCTAAATTCAGATTTTTTTTAAATTGTTAGGACGTGTGAGGTTTTTAGACGCAAATGCTTTTAAAAAACAGTTTTTTAAAAATCGAAATCTGAAATTTTGCAAGAGAAATAAAACATTCTAAAATTGTGATTTCTATAATTACAGTTATTAAAAAAGCTTCGATAATTATAAGTATGGAATTTGGCATCGAATGTTACTTGTACTATGTCAATGTTCATTATGAGCGGTTTTAAAAAAAAAATCCAAATTTCAAATAAAAAAAGACTTACATTAGTGTTTTTTTTTTTTAATAATAATCGTTGTTTAATGTTTGTTAAGTTTATATTAAAGAATTGTACAATAATTCCTAAGGAGGTAAAAAGTTGTCGAAACTGGAAAAGCTGAGATCCATTCAATGCATTGAAATATATTAATCTTAATAAAATACATAAAATCTCACACTTTTTTTAGCAGTCACAAAATGTTCGAAAGAGATTTATTCGGATGTATCTAAATTTACAAATTTTCGTATATTTTGTATTGTATTTCAGATTCCTTTTCTACAAAGCGGAGTTTAAAATTTAATAAAGTGTTTCTTTGAGTAAAAAAATACTTTGAAATTTTTCCCGAAACAAGATGAAATATGAAGTATAAATTTTATTTTAATACATATGCTATACAAGCAATAGTAAAATAGGATTTTTAACTTTCTAACCCCTGACTTTCTCAGCCGAAATCAGAACTGTAAGAAATCTGAATCCATGTTTGTAGTGCAAGACTTTGTTATTTCCTAAATATATTCATTCGAACTAGTACTTGAAAAGTAGAATTTTAAATTATTTACAGCTATTAATGCAGATCCTTTCCTAGCTGACACTTAAAGCAGTTACAACTTCATTTTGTATTGCCATAATAATGTATAAAAAATTAAAACCAAAATAAATATATAGAATTTAAAATTAAATAAATGACTTTTATAGTCGCCGATAAAAAGAAAATTTTCTAAACACACTGAAGAAGTGAAATTACAGAAAAACAGCCATAGGGAAGAAAGAAATTTCGATCCACTTATTTTATTACAACCTAGATAATTTTCAAAACTATTTCTCTATTACTGGCATTACTTTTAATAAATTCTGAATTTTTTTCTGAGGTAAAATTTAGTAAATTATGTAAACAGGTTTGGCGAAATCAAAAATACAATATAGTCTTCATTTGTTTTTCCAAATTATGCAAATAATCTGTAGTTTAAAAAGCTTCAACCTCTTTAAAAAATAAAATTATAAGAATTACATTAATTAAAAATATTAATGATAAAATGTTACAAAATAGAAAACATGCTGAAATGTCTAATTAATTTTTTTAGGAAAAGGGGGATCTACTTGTATAAAATACGAGTGTAGCAAAATGTAGGTAAAGATTCCGGGGTGAACCCGTCCATCTTAGGAGTCGGCGATAAGACGGACCCATGATAGGCTTGATTTCGATTTGAGATTTTATCAGATAAGTTATCTGCAATCTTAATAATCAATTAATCGAATTAATTTTACGAATATCATCTACCTCAAAGGACGAAAGTTCACACATTTTTCTATAAAACATTCAAAACTAACAAAATTTCTATGATGATTTGAACAAGCAACAAAAAATTTCAGGAATAGTGTTTTAAACAAACGTAATGTAAACAAAGTTGTGTAATAAATTATTCATTTTTGAGATTCATTGAAAGCAACAACAACAAAAAAAATGTTGCGCATTGAATATTTTAACCATGGCGAACGTAATATAAATCAAAAAGTGTAGCCAAGATTCTGGGAGGTATCAAATTCACCTTTCTTTACAATTATACTCTGCCCAGATAGCGGATTCGTATTTGCTTTTTTTTCATCGTCGGTCGAAGTTTGAGAAAGATTAATCAATATTTCCAAATTAACAATTACTTATACCCTTCAAATTTATACAATTTATAAAGATACTTTTCCATAGACTGTAAAATTATACTGTTTACATTAACAAATTACTGTTACGTTGGAATAACGTTTTAGACTTGCTGAATTCCAGCTTTAAATTGCGTGTATTTTAATAGTTCATATAAAATATTATACGTTCAATTATATATCGGGCATGATAATCATAATTTTAAACTTAGTTAAAAATACAAGCAAATCGATACAGTAATGATTAAAATACATTTGCATAATTTAAGTAATTGGAATGAAGTGAAGTTGATAAAGAATATTTGAAATAATATACGTAGCTGATTTTTTTCTTTTAATTTAGCATATCGAACTGTTTTAAGAAATTTGTTAGAGTCATAAATTGAAATGAATACATCTATTTTTGATGAAATAAAATCAGATAAATAACAAAATTTATTTTCATATTTTAAAAATTTCTGCATTTTTAATTCTTTGTCATCTCTGTCATTTTGAATCTTGTCCAATAAACACGGCATCAGGGTATTAGAGGGAAATACTCGTACATGTTAATTTACACACAATACATCCACATTCAGTTGTTAGAAAACAAAAGAAAATTAAAAGCGCTGTATTTCGAAAAATTATATTTATATTTTCTAAAAAAAAAAAAAAAAACTGAACGGTGTATCCAGTACTTTAATGAATTTAAGAATTCGCATTAAAAAAAATCTAAAATAATCATACGCTGAAGATGTTTCGTTCTTTATAAAACATTAATTAGATTACCTATCTTCTAAATATTACAAAAACGACTCTTTCACCTGCTTAAATAAAAGAAATTAGTAAAGCTAAAAGTTTTTAAGGCGAAAGCTACTGTCAGAACAATTCAGTTTTGCACTTTTTAATTTTTAAAACATGTTGACGCACAAGATTTGCATAAGAAATTTGAAAAAAAGAATATTTTAATAATAAATAAAGTCGAGGGTTAAAAGCTTTTTTAATTGGAATGTTTTTAGTATTTTTCATGTAAAAAAGAATACATTTTAATGTTATGTCTTCGCCTTTTTAAAAGTTTTATCGAATTTATCGACTTTCTCTGTGTTTAAATAATTAATTGTGTCTTGTTGATAGCATTCATTTATTTATTTTTTATTCGAAATTAAATGTGTTTTATAGCGAGCAGTTTTGATTTAAAATAAAAAATATTTGTACTTTTAATTACTAACTAATAATATGACATGAAAAACGTAGTTTGCAAAATATTACTGAACGAATAACTGAGTAGAATGCTAAAATTCATCTTTAAAACTTAGAAAAAAAAAAACGTTATACGTAATGTGTTTAATACTGAAAAGATGCTAAAATCGTAAAAAATTCAACAAGTATTAACGCTATCCAAAGTCATTTACTTCCATGTGCATAATTTAAGTAATTCAGCTATACAGTCTGATGCATGCTATGTGCTTTAATATATTTTTACTCTTTTAGAATCATTTAAGTAATACGGCCAATCGAGTGTAATTTTATTTCTAAAATATTATACTGATTAGGAATATTTAATAAAATTCTTAAAATAAAATTTTAATTCTATATACCACAAATGCTTACCTGTATTTTATGTATAAGATTTAAGATCAATGTTCCTAAATGTTACAAAATCCTTAAATCATAAAATAAGAATCGTATCCTTTTATATAAGGAAATATTTATACGTTTAATTTCTATCTAGTAACTTGACATCTGAAACATACAGGGCGTGTCATAAATATAAAGACACTGATATATTCGAAATAATATTTTAATAGTTCAGTATTCAAAATTATATTTATGAATATAACGAGAAGTATGTGCCAAAAAAGCACTTTACAGTAAATTAAATTAGAATTAAATAATTTCAACTCGAAAATCGATAAATGTAAATAAATTTGCTGTCTCATAAATATAAAGACATTTTACATACTTTTGAATTACCGTCCAATAAATAATCCATTCTTATTAATGATAGAAAATATTCTAGCTGGCATGCTTTTTATTAAGTTGTATAACTATTTTGGCTTTATATAAAACCAACTTCGTTCGATTTCTTTTTTCAATTCAAGGACGTTTGAAAATTGTATTCCAGATGCATATACACTGCGAACGAGAGTGCCACAAAGATTCTCAACTGAATTTAAATCAGGGTTACGTGCGGGCCACACCGTGACATGAACATTGCGATCGGCAAACCATTTTTTTGTGAGTCTTGATGTGTGAATGGACGCATTATCCTGATGGTACAAATAATTCCGATCACCAAGAGTTTCAGCAATTGGCAACAACTGACTATCAAGCAGTTCTACATACTCTTTAGATGTCTGTTTACCTTCCAGAAAAGTAATATCCGTAGCTCCATTAAAAGAGAAGACACCCCACACCATAACAGAACCTCCCCCTTCCTGCCTACTGAAACAGGTTCGATATTAACGTCTTAAATCGTGCAAGTAGGAATTGCAACCATCTCGACAATCCAAGTTAAATCTCTTTTCATCTGAAAAAATGTCTTGCATCTATTCGTCCTTCCAGTGCATGTGATCTTTAACTCCGATTAACCTCCGTTCTTTGTGTTCTTTTTTGCAGTAAAGAAAATCTGCACGTACGTCGGCATACAATGTTTTTTTCTTTCTTTTATACGACGATGCACTGTATCCATTGGTACCATAACATAAACTCGTTGAGAAACTTATCAGAGTGACATTTTTTGCCACGAAACAAGTCGCATGATCTTGCGATTAGTTACTTCAAGTGAAAGTAATATATTCAACAGTGCATTAGAAAATGAAAAGTATTGTTTAGATGTGTAAATAAATGTATTTAGCCAAAATAAAATTTAAATTGAATTTTAAAACTATTCGTTTTAAGCAACATCAGGGCGTCACTTAAATTTTCATATCATATCTTTTAAAATTCATAATTCGAATTTATGAGATGTAAATGATAAAGCTATCATGACCCGTTCGGTATTCCACGATATTGATGAAGAAAGAACGCATTGAAGAGATAAAATGCTCCAATTAAATACATTTAATATGTACAGTAGACGAGCACAATTACAGCACACACACACACAATATATATATATTTAAATTATACGCTTCCCGATTACATATCTCACAAGCGTCTTTTCGAACACATCCAAAGAACTACTTCGTCTCTCTCTGTCTGGCTGTTGCCATTCCGAGTTTCCTAAAGTCTTTCGACCACGGAGTATAGGCAACCTTCACACCTTCCCTCCAGTTTCTACATGTTGGACTGTGTCCCACACTGTGAAACTACATTTAAAAGTCCTAACAAAAGTCTTACTTAAAAAGTCCTATCAAAAGTCCTAATTAAAAAGTCCTATTTAAAAAAAAGTTCTATTTAAAAAAGACCTTTTCCTGTCCCATCGAGAACATTTACTTAAACTACTTAAGATACATAAATTCTTATACACTATATACTAAAAATACACATATTACAAATACACATTATACAATATATAATAATGAAATAATACAAAAAATAAATATATATATATATATATAGATTTTTTTTCTACTCATAAATGCGAGATAAAGCATCTGCCACTACATTAGAACTTCCTGGTTTATGAGCAATAGAAACCTGATAGCGAGATAGTGCCAACGACCATCTCTGTAATCGAGCGTTCTTAGGAGTTCCCTCTGTTAAGTATTAAAGGACTTTGTACTATATGTATAACCCCACTCAAATCTTTTTCTTAGTATTTTCTAGAATTAGGAAATGTACAAATAGAAATATAGACATATTTCCTAATTAAAAATCTACCCCCCGCTCACGCCAAAAAGCTGAAAAAATGCAAAGGCAAAAGATATCATCCTTTTAAAAATATTTTTGTTTTGTGTGACCAATAACGCTTTTGGAACAAGATAAAGTAATGCATCTATAACGCATTCTAAACTGTATTACTACTGATCGATGTATTAAACGAATTTTACAACAAGTTATTTTAATGGTACTTATAATTACCGTCAGTAGATAAAGTGTTAACTTGTAATTAAATAGCGGATAATTGAGATTACAAATTTGCCCTACTCTGCTTGGGACATAGATGTCCGCTCGAGAAATACCTCTGTGGCATATCGCTGGATAGATCTTTTCAAGAAAATTAATAGAATATTGCTATACGATATTTCTTAAGAAATTTGCGCCCCATTAAAATATTAACCATTCTTTTTTTAAGTGAAAATTTTTTAACCTATTCAATTTAACTTATAAGATGTTCGAATTATCTACCTTCCAGTTTTTGGCAGCAATAGAGCCTCTGCATACATTTATTATCATTGTTGCCAAACTTCAGTTTTATGTCAAGTTATGTAAACTTAATTTTAACCAGAATAATTATTTAATGTACTTCTTGCTTCTATGTGATTATTAGTTAAATATATTTATTTTAGAAATTTTCTGGTAATGGTTGATTAAAAATAAATCGAAATGTTGGCAGCTAAGTATTTCTGACTATCGTATTGACCATCTAATTGAACTGCTGGTTAAACGCCAAAACCATTGTCAAACGTTAACACTAGAAAGACGGGAGATTTTACTCAAATTTTATCGAAACATTTTACACTGAGTTTTTATTTAAAACTTATTTGTTTAACTATTTCCTTTTTTGAGTCTTTTAAACTTATTTTATAAAGAAATTTCTGGTTCGAACCGAAATATATTCATTTGGTACCGATCAAAATGAACCCCCGCCCCCCGCCTTTCTAGAGTTAACCTGATTATATCTTATCCCTGTCGAAGTCCATTAAGTTTAATGGTGAATATCATCTGAGTGTTGGAAACTCTATAAGGAACAATATCACAAAATACGAAAATTGCATACGAAAATAAAGCAAAATACGAAATATCAATTACGAAATAAATTACGAAATAAATTACGAAATAAATTACGAAAATAAAGAAAAAAGACAAATTTTCCTATTGTCATTTTCCTGGCATGTCATATTGTGATGTGTGCAAAGCTAAACAGGACATTCTGCTAAACTGTAGAAAGATTTTTTTTCTAGTTTTTTTAATTTCTAATTATTAATTATACCTTGTATAACACATATGAGGAAGGTAAAAGTTCTGTATTTTACAAATAATTTTCCATAATTAAAATAGGATTGTTACTGAAAATGAATGTCATTTCCCTGGACTGCTCATTTTAGTTCTTTATGAGGTATAAAGATGGCGCTGCAGAGTAACTCTTCTTGTTCTTGACATAGTTCAAGTCAGAAGTAGTAAAATAATTGCTACCAGCAAGATCTTTTAGATATTTCTTTGAAAATAATGTATTGAAAGTCTTTGTAAAAGTTGAGTAGACTTTTATTATGTCATTTTCCTGGCTTCAATAATTTACAAATAAACCTCAACATTACACTGAATTTCAGGTACTACAGATGAAACGTGTTCCTTTAAACGAAATTAAAGTGTTAGACATAAAAATAAACAATAATGTGAAAAATGTTTAGAATGAAATTGTCATTATCCTGGCATACATATGCCAGGATAATGACCTATATATTATTATAAATACATAAAAAAGAACTTAAGCATTTCAAACTTTAACAATTTTACGCATAAATTCCTTTATTCAGCTGCTCAAAAAATATTTTTAAAAGAATCAGAAGCTTTGAAACGATTTAAATTTCAAAACATTTTGTTTTCAAAATCTCACATTTCGTGATATTTACCCATAAAGACGTTGTCCGAGAATTTGCCAAATTTATTAAAGATAATACAAGTTTTGTTTTAAGTGGGTTATCGTGAAATTCAATTAAACATAACGTCTTTTAAAAAACATAGCCAATTTTAAGTTCCATAATTGTTTTACAAACATCCAATTTACTATTATCTCTGAAAATACATAACATAAAAACATGTAAATAAGTTAAACATTATGGAACCCGTAATTTTTACGTAATTTGTACTGTTAAAACTGCTGTAGCATTCGAATCCAATCTGAAAAAACATACTAACTATGGAATTATTCTGAAATATATAGAAGTTTTATATATTTCTTTAACTTTTTACAATTTAAACAATCTTCTGCATTTCTTTTCTCAAAGTTAAAGCATTTTCCCGAAGGTAACATCTCACTGGTATTCACATTCTTTTATTTCTTTCTGTTGCAAATGTGTTAAAGCTTCTAGAATTTATTTTACTTTAAAATTTAACTTTTTATGTTTTTATTTTTTATTTGTCTTTACTGACAAATCTCTTAAACAATACAACAAGCGAATGGATTTTGAACCTTTTAAAATTTTTCTCAAGAATAAAAATTTTATGACATATATTGGATTTTGTTTACAAGCCGTTTTAAATGTCTGAAGAAATAAATGTCATTTTAGTGCAAATGAAATTAAATTTCAAATAAATACATTCAGACATTTTTCAAAATACAGCAGAAAGTCAAGAAAAATCATTGTCTATAAGAAAATGAGTTTTGAATAATAGCTAACTTAAAATGTAACCCTGAAAAATATTCATTTGTACCTTTAATAAAAACAGATCTAGAAGTTCCTTTTCTATGCATTTAGTTAATAAAAACACAAAGTTTATATTTATTCCATAAAAATTGATATGTTGCGACCATCATAAAACTTTCTTCAATATACATCATGTCGTGTGCAACAAAAATTGAATGATATTTTATTCGTTTTTGAGATACAACGATCGCGAGAATCGTGAAAAAGTATAGTATGAAGTACAAAGTATAGAAAAAGTATAGTAAAAGTATAGTAATCGAGTATAGTAGCTACATCTGTCGGGCTGCGGAGTCAATGGGAAAATGGCCGACTCGGACTCCGGGATATTTTAAAGACTCCGACTCCGGTCTGGCTAATGCACTAGTGTTGCCTGTTGCTCAAAATAATGATGAAATATAAGAAATATAAAGCTAAAATCTCACAATTTTGCCATTGATTCTCTTTTTAGGGCTTCAAAAATAAAAAATAAAAATATTATATTATCTGCTTTATTAATTTTACAATTTCGCGCCCGCAAACGCGAAAAATCCAACTCTCGAAGTCTAAAGAACACAAAATGGAAATTTTACTATTTTGGATCTGCGGACTGAGAAGAAAAAGCGAAATTCTTTCGTTGTTATTTTGCTGTGTCCTCTAGACTCGAAAAATTTGTATAAAAAGTAGGAAAAGTAAAGATGATTTTGGATTTGGAGAATTATTTTGGTAATAATTCAGATTATGCGGATTGTAATGAAAAAACTAGTATGTTGTGACCATCACAAAACTTTCTTCTATATAAATCACGTCAATTAATTTATTTAGAACAAGAAATAATATCGATTTAGCACCAATTCTTATCAAAATATATCTGAATTTGAAGTTGGATGAAAATTCGTGCATTAGTTCTTGAGATAGAGCTGTAGCGTAAATTCTGAAACATGTAGCATAGCAGCGCCACCTGATGTACGATTTACACCAAAACATAAACAGCACTAATTGATATCAAGATATACCTGAATCTGAAGTTTGTTGAAAATCCAAGTATTAGTTCTTGAGATAAAGCTATTGCGGAAATCGCAAAAAATGCAGCATAGCAGCGCCACCTGTTGGGCGATTTACATCAAAATATATAAAACGTCACTTCATGTCAAGGATTAACTAAATCTGAAGTTGGATGAAAATCCGTGCATTAGTTCTTAGGATAGAGCTCTTGCGGAAATCGTGAAAAATGCAGCACAGCAGCGCCACCTGTTGGGCGATTTACACCAAAAATTAAACAGCACTAATTCATATCAGGGACTAAGTAAACCTGAAGTTTGATGAAAATTCGTGCATTTTTTCTTGAGTTAGAACTATTCCGATAATCATGAATAATGCAGCATAGCAACGCCACCTGTAGGGTTATTTTCACAAAAAACTAATCAGCAGCAAACTGTATCCTGGACTAACTGAATCTGATGTTTTATGAAAATCCGTGCAGTAGTTCTTGAGATATAGCTATTGCAGAAATCGGGAAAAATACCGCATAGCAGCGCCAGCTGTTGGGCGATTTTCACCCAAAACTAATCAGGTCCAATTTATATCAAGGTCTAACTGAATATAAAGTTTTGTGAAATTCCGTGCATCAGTTCTTGAGATAGAGCTATTGCAGAAATCGGGAAAAATACCGCATAGCAGCGCCAGCTGTTGGGCGATTTTCACCAAAAACTAATCAGGTCCAATTTATATCAAGGTCTAACTGAATAGTTTTGTGAAATTCTGTGCATCAGTTCTTGAGATAGAGCGCCCACAAAATGTTTGTCACATACAGACTCATAGAGTGGCAGAGTGACAGACAGATTCACAGACAGACATTTTCAAAATCCATCAAATCGTTATCAGAACATTCTAAAACGTATAAATCCGTCGAAAACCGGAGGTCGAATAGTTTTGTGAAATTCTGTGCATCAGTTCTTGAGATAGAGCGCCCACAAAATGTTTGTCACATACAGACTCATAGAGTGGCAGAGTGACAGACAGATTCACAGACAGACATTTTCAAAATCCATCAAATCGTTATCAGAACATTCTAAAACGTATAAATCCGTCGAAAACCGGAGGTCGAAAATTTTCACGAATCCAATACTTTCTTCTTGTAATGATAGAAGAAAGTAATAAAACATTACATTTTTACTTTCTTCTATCTTTACAAGAAGAAAGTATTGGATTCGTGAAAATTTTCGACTTCCGGTTTTCGACGGATTTATACGTTTTACAATGCCCAGAACACGATTTGATGGTTTTTAGAAAATGTCTGTCTGTGAGTCTGTCATTCTGTCACTGTCTGTGAGTCTGTATGTGACAAAAATTTTGTGGGCGCTCTATCTCAAGAACTAATGCACGAAATTTCTCAAAACTTCATATTTAGTTAGACCTTGATATAAACAGGACTTGATTAGTTTTGGGTGAAAATCGCCCAATAGGTGGCGCTGCTATGCGGCCATTTTTTACGATTTCTGCAATAGCTATATCTCAAGAACTACTGCACGGATTTTCATAAAACCTCAGATTCAGTTAGTCCAAGATATAGTTTTGTGCTGATTACTTTTCTGTGAAAATCGCCCAACAGGTGGCGCTGGTATGCTACATTGTACATGATTATCGCAATAGCTCTAACTCAAGAAAAAATGCACGAATTTTCACCAAACTTCAGATTCAGTTAGTCCCTGATATAAATTAGCGCTGTTTAATTTTTGGTGTAAATCGCCCAACAGGTGGCGCTGCTGTGCTGCATTTTTCATGATTTCCACAAGAGCTGTATCTCAAGAACTATTGCGCGGATTTTCATCAAACTTCAGATTTAGATAGTCCTTGACATGAATTGACTTATAAATTAGTACTGTTTAATTTTTGGTGTAAATCGCTCAACAGGTGGCGCTGCTATGCTGTATTTTTTGCGATTTACGCAATAGCTATATCTCAAGAACTAATGCTTGGATTTTCAACAAACTTCAGATTCAGGTATACCTTCATATCATTTAGTGCTGTTTACTTTTGGTGTAAATCACTCAACAGGTGGCACGGCTATGTTACATTTTTTCAGAATTTCCGCTATAGCTCTATCTCAAGAACTAATGCACGAATTTTCATCCAACTTCAAATTCAGATATACTTTGATATGAATTGGTACTAAATCGTTGTTATTTCTTGTACTATTTAAAGGATTTAATTGACGTGATTTATATAGAAGAAAGTTTTGTGATGGCCACAACATACTAGTTTGAATTAATTTTACAATTTTGGCACAAGATCCACCGCGTGTGTTTGGCTATTCTTTTCACAACCAATTTTCCGTCTTCCCATGTGCATGGCGCAAAATACTTGTATATTGGCGATATTGTGTCACGCCAAGCAAGTGATATCTAATTGCGAAGTCACTCACTTCGCTCTTCGGCTTGCTATCGACTGTTTTGTTAAAAAGAGGCATAAGCCTTTGCATTCTTTTTCTGTACCTCTCCCCCGGTATTTTAAATGATGAAATAAATTCATCTGTTTATTTCACAATCGTATATTACAACAGTTTAATTTAGATTGTTTACAACAAATCATACATCCAAAGGAAGGTATACTAACTCAGTTTTTCTTACACATGTCCAACAGGTGGACCTTTAGTGATACCGCATGCATCCAACCTAAAGTCCAATTCTTCCACACTTCGCTTAGCAAGTCCGGAGACAAGTAAGCAATAGCCTCTTCCCTTTTGTGTCTCAACTCTGGCAAATCATTAGGATCACAATTAAACTTTAACCCTTTAAGTACTGAATTATGAATTCATGAAAATTTTATCTTCTAAATCATTTTTTGTGAATTTTTGAAACTGCATTAGAAGATTTACAGAATCATTTAATAAATTTTAGAAGGATTTTAGAAGGATTGAAGGATTTAGAAGGATTCATTAAATTTGAATTTATGAGGATTTTATGCACTATTAATAACCCCCAAACAAATATTTTATTTTAAATATTTTTCTTAGTATTTTCTAGAATTAGGAAATGTAAAAATAGAATGTTCTTACAATAGAAACATAGTAATATTTACGAATTGAAAAATCCCCCCCCCCCTCCGTTCCCAACGCCAAGAAAGCTGTAAAGATGCAAAGGCGAAAGAAAAGAAATCATCCTTTTAAAAATAGTTTTGTTTTGTATAACCCATAATGCTTTTGGAACAAAATAAAGTAATGTCTGTAACTCATTCTAAACAGTATTACAACTAATCGATGTATTCAATGCATTTTATAACAAGTTATTTTAATGGTACTCATAAGTACCGTCAGCATATAAACGGTTAAACGAACCATTCTTTGAACTGAAATTACAGATTCACCCTTAGCAAATTGCAGAACATAAAAAGCTTTACGCTCAGGAGTCGCCATTTTCCATATGTGGCACTACAAGCGAGTCCATAATAAAGCATCATTCGCGCATGCGCCTATCTGTTTTGACTCTTTATTGGTGGCCTTGAACCAACATTCTATTACGCTTATAGTTGATACTATTAGAATTTATAACTGGGTTTTCTGTTTTGGACGCCCTATATGTTATACTTAGAGGAACATGTGACATAGAAACATAAGCTGTAATATATTCGTTCATTTACTATCTTTATTGTAAAAGAGTAGCTATCAGATCTATAGAAGTTTACTTAAGATAGTCTGACAATTTACGATTTTCCGGTTTCATAAATACTTACACTCTAAATATTTTTATAAACATTAAAAATTAATTTTGTAAATAGTATCCTTGATTATATACCAGTCCTTTGCCAAGTGAGCTATCCTGGACAAATCTGGTAGACTCAATTCGCTCAGAAAACATTTTGATAACATCTGGCCTGTTATCTGAAATAGCTCATCAGAATAAATCATAGGTAACGGAACTCCAAGAAAAGTTGGATGCGTAATTACACTTCGTTATTCTAAGTAAAGTATAATATAATTATAAATAATATGAATAATTATTTGTGTAAGCAAAGTTGTTTCTTAAAAAAATTAAATTCTTAATTTTAATTTCTTAAAAAATGAAATCGGAAACAGCAAAAAGCTTGAAAATTTCATATTATAAAAAATAACTAGGGGAGACATGGTAAAGCAATAAAATATATGGAAATATATGTCTTTTTTAGCAGATAAAGAAAAAAAATTCCAAATTCAATCGATATTTTGTCCTGATAATACACTCTATTGAAGATTGTAGGTTGATAATGTCTGTGCTACAATATCAAATTCTAGGACCTTCATCACTGGATGGAAAATTCAGGATTGTCAGTGAGAGATGACATTAAAAAATCATCAGTTCAATTTCTTTACATTTTGAAGTAAATGAATATATTTATATTGTTATAATTAATATACTACCCTCTAAAAATATTTCCATATTAGCAATTTCCATTCATCTGATTAAAAATAAGGAATTAGACGTGTCCCACTCCTCCCTTTGCTGGCATGTTCCAGTCCTCCCTCTACCTTCTTTTATGTTAAACTTCTTGTATAAACAAAAATGTTGCTTTTAGTCATAGTTTAAATCATGGATAATATACAGTATAATGTTCCATAAATAGGGAAGCTATTACACCTACACATAAACAAGTCATTAATATACAGAAAGCATAAAAAGTATATGAAGCAAATTTACTTTTGGTTCTTGAAAAATATTTTTCTTTATACAGTCGCAAGTATGTTGAGATTAGTTACTTTTTTCAACTAAGTTGGAGGTGCTATTGCTTCATCTAATGTGTGACTGATGAAATGTTTAGAATGATACATAAAGAGAAAAATTTACTGTCCCATTCAACCCCACACTCCCCTATTGCTTTGATACTCTTACACGTATAAGAACAATTACGCAGTTGAAAATGTTTATTTGAAAATTAATAGAATCCTAAAAGCCTATATTCTAGTTTTAAAAACAGATTAATACACTTTAAATTACTCGTTACGGTTTCCAAAAATAAGTGCCAGCAAAAGAAATATGTATAAATGGTTATTTTAGTCTCTAAAATATAGCGGTTTCTGTACATTGCAATGATAACGAACGCATTTTGGATTCATGGGTAACTCTAATGAGGATTTTATATATCTTTGTTCGTGGTTGTGTTAATTTTTATACATAAAGAAACATCTGGGTTTTTTTTCAGTGTGTACAAGCTTTACATTTGTTATTCATTTTCCTTCACAAAATTTCAGAGAAATAATTTTGCAAGATGATTATGAGCAATTTATACAACTACATTATATACGTTAGTACACTCACTGCCAAAATTAAGTGAGCAGCAGTAAAATGCGGGAAAATCGAAACGTACTGCTTGGAATGGCATGAAATTTGACAAGAAAGTAAGCAATTAGGATTATGCATGAAACAAAGCAAATAATTACATTAAAACAATATTGAATTTTCATAAGTTGTAAGATGAAGTCGTATTCGAGCGATTGACAAAAAATATGTTTAAAGATAAAATAAACACAGCAGTAATAGAGTATGTGAACCCCCCTCGCCTGTATACAAAGTTTACAGTGTGTGATCGTGCTTACCATGAGGTGAAGTAGACCCAACGTAGAGCCAAGTATTAGCCATTCTTTTTGTAGAGCAGTTTGCAAGTCTGTGAGAGTGACTGGGAGTGGGAACAGCACGGATGGGGGTATCCCAAAGATTTTCAATGGGGTTAAGATCGGGCGAGTACGCAGCCAATCCATATGCGCAATCACTTCACTCTGCAGGTAGAACTGGACGAGTACAGCTCCATGGGGACGAGCATTATCATCCGTTAAAACGAAAACAGAACCAACTGCTGCAGCGTACATTCTCACAGTGGAGTCTAGAACTTTATCTCGACACCGGGCAGCCATCATAGAAACAATTCTAATGATATGCAGATCGTTGTGTTATCTTAACGAAATCCCTGCCAACACCAAAATGCTTCCACCTCTGAATGTGTCATATTCGATGATGTACTAGGGCCGATTGTGTGTACCTACTTCTCTCCAGACCCTTATAAGCTTGCCACCTGGTTGCATGGCGAATTTCGAGTCCACCGTGAAAATAACGTTGCCCATTCAGACACAGTCCAAATGATACATTGTCGACAACATTTTAATAGTGCCACTCTAGATTGGAAGGATAGAGGAACAAAAACTCGGGGCAGCCGGGGTACAGTTCATTCAGGTTTAATCTTTGGTGCATAGTTGTAGAAGATATCGTCTTGCCAATGGACGATGCCATGGAGGTCGCTCTTCGATTCCGCTTGGCTACAACAGAAATAATC
The DNA here is from genome assembly GCA_963932465.1 of Maratus speciosus. Taxonomy (NCBI): domain Eukaryota; kingdom Metazoa; phylum Arthropoda; class Arachnida; order Araneae; family Salticidae; genus Maratus; species Maratus speciosus. The sequence continues at coordinate 17,033,148 of OZ010795.1, read as the reverse complement.
ATCCGCGGGATTTGTAACACTTTGACGAGAGGCCACAGATCTTTGGACAGCCGTTTGGCTGGTTAAGGATTGTTTCTATAATCTTTAAATTAAGGCATGATGAGTTTCGACGAAAATAGCAACATCTGTGATTGGTTGACCCTCTTCAAGGCGTCCGACGGCTCGCCAAAGCTCAGAATCTTCCATTCCTCTTCCTGAACACGCAGAAACACTTCTGTCTTGGAAAAAAAACGTACGAAACTTCTAAACACTTTTTATCAGCACTTGCATGCAACTCCTGTAACGGTTCACAATGCTGGCTGCCTTTTACGACTGCCTTTTTTGCAAATTTCTCGACACAAAACATCTATTGGCTGTTATAAAACATATGTATACTTCCGTATTATGTATACTCCGCAACGAATTGCAACGCCTCCAATTCAGATTGGGTTCCGAAAATTAACATTTTTCTCTGCGTGCTTAACTTTTGGCAGTGAGCGTAGATGGAATAGTACATGAAATAATCCTTATTACAGAATTAAAATGAGTTTAGAACTAATTTTAGTTCACGGCTTTTAAAATTAATAACCTCTTCGTTCAAATGTAAAACGATTTTTGCCTCTAAAGATTCATTATAAAATACATAAATGAAAAGCATTTCTACTTTGTATGAGAAAACAAAAGCCATATTCTTCACTCCCTACGTTCTCTTTTCAATACTTTCGTAATTAATAGCCGTGTATTTTCAGTTTTAACAAAGAGCTCCATAATGAATACATGTAAAAATAAAGAAAAGTGGTGTTTAACGTATAATATAGAAGATAATTTGTGTTCTAATTAAAAAAATATATAGTAAATCCCATGATGTGCAATTTATTATTATTTGAAATTTCTGATGCAAACGTTTAGAACATTTTAAATTGTAGTTTACAATCAAGTTTAAATCAAAATATTTTACTAATATTTAAAGTAATTAGTGGTGAATATATGAAAGACATGCAACATACAACAAAGACATACAACTTTAATGAATAGAATTATAATTAAAGATAGTTTTAGTAGTCGATATTTTTAAAATTGCATCTTTTTTTAATTTGTACATGTTTAGTTTTAAAATTCTATATCTACTTCTACGTTTTAAAATTTAAAATATTAACAGAATTTAAACTACAATAAACAACACTTTAAAAAAATATGATTAAAAGGCGCGTTAACACACAGGTATGCATATTGATTTCGCCGACTAAAATGAAAACAATCCACCTGTAATATGCCTTCTATATGTTCCACATTATGCTCAATACGAGGGTGGTTAAATAATTATTGTCCCGAGTGTGTATAAAATATTTGTGCTGCGATGATTGATTTGGAATGTTGAAGCCTAATTTCTTAGATATCCTATATGCCTAATTTCAGAACTGTAGCTGCTATATTAACATATTTATTTTCGTTTTTGGTGCAAGAGGTCGCACCTAGCCTGAAAGGGGAGGGGTTGCGGGATGACAGTGACATCTCGATTTATTTTTGAGATATTAATTTTTTTGTAGTTTTTAGAGCCATTTGCTTAGTATTTCCAAATCAAGTACTCCTTTTCTGTAGAAAGTAAAAGAAAAATAGCAATTATATCTTTTTGTTCCATTTTCCCATAAAAACTGAAAAAAATGTATCTAAAATACGCGCTGTTGTGAAAAAATATAAATGAATGATTTCTTATAAAACGTGGAGCTCTTAGAAACTAAATTTAATTTTAAGTATCTATATTAATATTACAAACAAATGAAGACAGATGAATCATTAGATAACCGACTTTTTTTGTCAAGATTCTGGAACGATGAAATCTCTTTTTTGGATATGTGAATTATTCATCGATAGTGACGTCCTATGCGTACTTTAATGCAGATGTTGTTTAATATTGGATCGCAAATGAAGAATTCTTCAGCGGATGCGGATGACGTCATTTTATATAAAATAAAATCTCGTGTTTTAAGTCTTAAAACTGAACTACAGTAGAGTCCCGTTTAACAGAGTTATTTTCTTCTGATGGACTGATGGCTTCCATTATTATGAAACAGCCATTATAAATTAAGTGTTAGGTAAAGATGAAAGAGCAGTCGTAAAAAGTTATAATTCTGATTCTGGAAATAAAATGGCCATTTTTTTTCTCATTCTGGCCAGAGAATCAGAGCTCTTCCAGTATCTTCATTTATAATGGCTGTTTCATAATAATGGAGCCATCATCAGAAGAAGATGATCCATTCCATTGGTATTAGTCCGATTGAAAAAAACTATTTAATATTTTTTTTCATCTGGGGCGACACTAAATTCTGTAAAAACAGAATTCCTATTCTCTAGTGTTGACCAATTCTTTTGGCTAAAGAACTGATTAAACGGCTATATCAACTAGTAAAAAAAGGTTCAAACGCATCGAAAAACAAAATGAAAAAAAATTGTTACTGACTTTATATGTCTATTGTAAGTAAATTATATTTGTACATTTCCTAATACTGCAAAATACTAAGAAAAATATTTAAAATAAAAGATTTGAGTGGGGTTATAAGTATTGTTCACGATCCCTATAAATTCAAATTTAATGAATCCTTCTAAATCCTTCAATCCTTCTAAAATTTATTAAAGGATTATGTAAATCTTCTAATGTAGTTTAAACAATTCACGAAAAATGCTTTAGAAGATAAAATTTTCATGAATTCATAATTCAGTACACAAAGGGGTTAATAAGCTGAAAACTGATATCTAAAGAAGCAATTTAGAAAACACATAACACAATTATAACCTAATTTCAGAAATTTCTATGAAGGGTCGGAAAAGTATTCTAAATTCGAATTCGTTAGTGCAGCCCTGTATATGATCTAAATATTTGTATTTATAGCATTCTAATACTTAGCTGTGTTAGGAAACGCATAACACAGTTGAAAATTCACCTTCAGCAATTTCCGTCAATCAGCTGAAATGTACTCAAATTTTTTTGTACAGCCCTTTATGCGATATTTAGAATTTATACATCCAAGTAATCTGCAACAAACTGATAATCCTCGTCCAACAATTATCACGCATAGACAGTACTGTAACCGATGTAATTTGAGTGCCCCTGCAAATGAATGATAAAATGCTATGCACAGCCTGTTATACAATAAAAATTTTGTGTTACACTTCAGTGATGTATATCAATTTCAATGCATTTCAAATAGAGTATCATCATTAAAATACACTGCAAAAGATTTTTCTCTATAGACTAAAATATAACTGAATTATTTTGATTGTTCATGTAAACGAACTATAAATGCTACAAACTTCAGTTTACATACCAAGCATACCACTGCAAACCTCAATAACACATATCAATTTTAGGATTGCCTGTGTACATGATTACATGATACGAGTTTATTTATGAGAGTTAGAGATTGGCCAGACAGGCGGACGGACAAATAATTCATAACAATTATTCAGAATTCATAAACATTTTTCAACTATGTTGGTAGTTATTAAAAATACAGATATGAGGTATTGTTTTAATTTAAAACAGTAACTTTTTCTAAACCAAACGTTTTACACGGATAAATATTTGGTTTGAACATCATGTATATATAATCAACATAGAAATTCTGCATGACAAAGTATTCTTTTAAGAAATAAAGTTTGTTTTCATTTATACATTTTTTCTTTTACTTTTACAGTATTTTAAAACTTATAAAGGGAATAAAAACTGCACTTAACACAACTTTTAAATAATGGATTAGAACGTATTCTCATTTACATACATTACATTATCATTCTATGGTCACAAACATTTTCTTCAAAAAACATTAAATACATTTTATCTGCAAACTCGCTTTGATTTTCATTTCTGAAAAAAAAAAAAAAATGCAGGTCAACTCGGTCCTCTAACGATCTTAAAAGGTAGAATTAATTAAGGAATGTTTCACAAAAAACATACTTTACGATATTTCGTTCTTTTAAAAACAAAATTAGATTGAATGTATTTTCAAACGCTGAAAAGAACTTTCCCTCTTTCAAGATAAAAAAAAAAGTTAAAATATTTAAAGAAGTGAAAACAGTCAAAACAAACCAGGTCTGCTTTCTTGTTTAAGCTTGGTTTGCGGAAGATTAGCAATTCAAATTCGAAAAGGGAATTTTGCTTAAATAATAAATAAAGCGTAGGGTCAGATGGTACCTTTAAACTATTTTGAAATGGAATGTGTTTTTAAAGTAAAGCTAGAAACGAGAAACATGTTAATGAAATATCTCAGTCCTTTTTCTAGCGGTGTCGGTCGCATGAATTTTTTTATCCGAATTATTTTAATTAAAATGTGGATTATTGATTGTATATATATATGATCTTACTTTTAATGCAATTTTTTTAATTCAAATAAAAGTAAAAATACTTTAAAAAGTACTCTTTTTTAAACATTCAATGTTCATCTTGAAAATCACATCTAATTTTTTTCTGTATTTCATGTTTTTGTTTTTTGTTTTTTTTTTTCTATTAAAATACATTAATTTGGCATGGGCAAAGAACCCTATTTTAAAAAGATTAATTTAAAAAAATCTTTGTAGAAAACGTAAGATTTGTTTTAAAACATTATTGAAAATTTATCAAAATAATATTTGATTGTTTAAGAAAGAACAAAATGAAAATAAAAATTTAACATTTTTTAAACTCTTTTTTTTTTGGATTCCTAAATTGATTTCGTATAATCGTAAATAAATTAATATTATGGTATTAATGATTAAACTACTATTTATAAAAGCATATTTATTTAAAATATTACAATCTTCATCGCTCATTTCTGATTTATTTTCTATGTGATAGCCTTTTAAATGTTTCATTGTTATAGTTTCTGAACCATTTGGCCTATTTTGGAAAACGCTTATCGCATCATCATTAAATCCATTGTTTTTTCAACTCCTCTACAATTGTACTTGTTACAGGGAATATTTGGCGATATATCACCTGCACTACCTTAGATAAAAGTACTTTAGAACTGAAGTATTTTACCATAATTAAGACCTAAAAATATGAAAATTTTGTACTGTTGTCGAAAACACATCTATAAACGTAATTTTATATTCCTAGCTTTTCAAAATGTAGGTTAAAAATAGATTAAAAAATTCCATCTTTACATTCAAAAACCAGTTTTAATCTAACAAAGTAGTCTAACAAAATAGCAATACAGCGTAACAAAAAATTCTTTTCAGAACTTCTTTTTCTCTTTATGTATGTTTTCCTAACCTTTACAATGTTTTAGCCTTCTAAAAGGAATAAAACTACATTTAACACAACTTTTAAGTAATGGATTAGAATGTCCTCTCATTTACATACATTACATTAACATTCTGTTGTCACAAACATTTTCCTTAGAAGCATTAAATCTGTAAACTCGCTTAGATTTTCCCTTTTTAACTCGATTATGCCTTAATTTTTGTTTTCATAAATTTGTTGGTCAAATCACTTTAAAATGTTGTAAAATGAATTGGAAAAATACTAAAAAAAAGTACGCTAAAATATTTCTGTATTTATTTGATAAAATGTAAACGTACTGAATATGGGAGTATCCATAATAAGGAAAAATGCTTAATAATACCCTCATAGCATGCATGGTCGCAGTGACGTCGTTATGATGTCACTGTAAGTCATTGTAGTCACGTCACATCTGTGACCAAAATGTCACCACTCAGTGATGTCACATTGTGACTGAGATGTGAATTTTTTAGAAAACTTTAAAAAAAATTACAAAAATTCTTCAAAATATGTTATTTACTGTACAAAATATTTTTCTTCCAATTATAAAAGATATTGTGACGTCACTGTTGTGTCACTGCATGTAACGTATGTCACGTCACATATGGGGCGAAAAACCTCCATATTGTAAACTTACAGTGTGACAAAAATATGAATTTCAGAAAGCTCTGAAAGTGATAAGAAATATTTTAAACAGTACTTTAAAGGCTTCATAATGCATTTTGGAGCTTGAATCGGATTCATTTTGTAGTATACTTTATTAAAATAAATAAAATCATTTTTATACTTTCAATAATATTTTCCTTTTCTGTTAATGTTTAGCTAGTTTAAGTGGCTCTTCTCTTTAAACATAAATGTTGCTATTTGTTTCTGACCTTTTTTTTTTTAATAAATTTAATATTTTCTGAATATTAAAATATATACATACAAAATGTATGGAAAGTACGTGACATTTATTCATATTTTGATTTTTTCCCCAGAAATTTTATATAAAAAAATAGTTATTGTACAAAGTGTTTTATTCTACAGGAAATTAATATACAGAAATAAACGGCGAAGTGCGAGCATTACTCGCTTACAGAGGATTCCGTAGAATAAATATATGAATTTGTAATTGTATTGTTTAAAAAAAAAAAAAAAAAAACGATGCCAAAAGAATACTAAGACTTTGTAAAAAACTATACAACGTAGGGTTGGGTATAACTGTATATATTCGAAAAGTGTAAATGGATATACCATGAAAGTTCAAAGAGATATGGAACCTAAATAATATCAAATATAGCAATTCGTATAACTCTTCTTTTAATATTATCCTAATCTGTTTATGATGAACTTAATTCGGTACTGACAATAAAAGCAGTTCATAGTTAAACTTCATTTGGCATTTCATGAAACTAAATTCAGCGTAGTAATAACCTTTATTTCTACAGTGTAGCTAAAATAAAACCTTTGTTCAAAGTTTAAATTTGGAATTGTGCTAAGCGCGCTTCGAATTGAGGTCTCAAAGTTGCAACGCCGCCTTGGTCAGTGCCGTGTTTTCCAGATAGGTGTTTAATTAACTTTTAAAGTCACTCGAGACGTATTGAGAGATACAATGAATGCAAAGTATCGCGAATCCCACAGTATTTATGAGATTCATTCTAATTAAATCTTTCGAGGGCGATGCCCTTAAAAAACGGACACCTAATTTTAATTCCAAAACAGACAAACGGAAAAAAGAATATTTAATTAAAAATTTCCTTTTATCATGTACCTGAGAATAAGCAAGTTCGCATTTTCTAATAAATTCGTTTATAAATTCTGATGTCAGTTCATTATTTCATAAGTTTATAAAAGAATTACTCCGTGGCGGAAAGGATTAAGTGGTCGCAGGACTCTTAAAGCTTCAAAATTTAAGAAATTTTAATTTTTTTAGATGTTAAACTCCTTTTTTCTGAATATTTTGATATAATTGTTTCCTTGAAATTCCCATTAGAACAGAAGTTTTGGCTTTTAGAATAATTCCCGCTCAATAGCTGAAGCGGCGTTTCCGAAACAATAAAGTCATTATTTCCCAAATGGCGTTTTTTTGGGCATAACGCGCAGGATACCTCAAAAACTTCTGAATATTTTTTCATGAAATATTCAAAGCATATATTTCATGTTAGTCTGTATAAACTGAACCTAAAATTTCCTTTTTATTGTTCAAAAAAATATTTTTTTAGGTGATTTTACTGTTTAAATTTTCAAAATTTTGTATTAGCTAAATGCAACATTGCATTAAAAATATAAAAATGCTTTAAATACAAATTTATTTAAGTTCAGGGAAATTATTACAATCTGAAGTATAAGTATAAGCACCAAAATTTTCATTCTAGTTGCAATATATATTTTGTAATACTGCGCGTAAACTGTTATGCCAATTTTTTGTTCGACAAATGTCTAACAGTTTCGAGCCCCCTATAAATACTAATTCTGTATCTTGCAATTTTTTATCCCAGTTAAAATTGTCTTTTAAAATCATATACATTTTAAGACATTAAATGTTGAAAATGGTCTTTTTTTTATTTTTTCCACTTTTTAGTGTCCCGAGACCCCTTAAATAAGTATGTTTTTAACAATTTGACGTTTATTGCTTTTATACTGTTACTGAACATTACATTACACATATATATCATTAAAAGTTGTTAACTAGGGATAGAGTACGCCGCCCCTGTCCTTGTGTATGTCCAAACTGACCGTACTTTTAAGGATTAATATCTCGGCTAATTACCGATGATTGTTTTCGAAAATCATTATCAACAATGCTTTTATTCTTCTGCAACTATAGGTATATTCAGAGATGCTCAACATTTTTTCTGAATTGCCGTAAATCGAAAATTGTGTATAACAGAAAAATGCTAATTACTCAAAAACTATTTGACCTAGGGTAATCACTATACTTTTCCGGCAAGGTTTACATTAACGTCTACTACCTCTAATTTTTTCATAATTTTAGTTTCAGTAGATTCGGAATTAGATAGGGGGGGGGGGACCTATTTTTGCTCTACATTTTCAACAATATCTTTGAAAATATAATACCTAAAATGAAAAGGAATGTATTTTTGTCTTCAGCGTTACAAAAGCTTTCACAGGATACCCCACATGATATGCAAATAAAAGTTTTTCAAGTAGCATAATTAGCCCCTCTACTTTTTTACTAAATATATTTATGAATGTTTATTAATCTGAAAATATGTGGGTCAATGGTCTTTATTACTTCCCCGAATTTGAACTTTCCACGTTCCATAGTTTACGAGTAAAATGGCTGTGACAGACAGACAGACGGACAGACACAGGAGTGATCTTATAATGGTTCCTCTTTAAGTACGGAACCCTAAAAATTAAAATATTATAAAGAAAAAACTTTCTTTACCCGATAACATTTTTATATTTTTTATGAGCATATTTTGTATTTATTACATGTGATACAAACTTTAACTTTTTTTCAAAAGGCCTTGCATTGTTGTATTGATTTTATATACACTAGAAATTTAAATAATTTTTTTATTTTATATACCCTAATCATGACTAACACAATTTTTTATAATTTACGAAAAAGAAATTTTACAATCCAGTTTTACTTGAATTGTTTCGAAATTGATTAAAAGCAAAAGTGAAATGCACAATAAATTATTCAAACAGAAAATTTTAATTAGATACGCTCTTATAAAAGTATTGCGCATTTAACTTACAAATCTACGATAACAAATAAACGGGTAAAAAAAAAAACATCTGCTCTCGAATTTTGTTGTCTGCAGACGTTAACAAAAGAAAACACAATGTATTTACTCTTTCGAACAGTGGTAGCACTAAATAATAATAGTAGATGTGTTATAAATGTGTGTAGTTGGCACGAATTTTTTTAATTTTACAAAAGTTATACAGGAATATGGTCAAGAGATATTTTACATAACATATTAGTCCGAAAAAATTACAATCTGCAGTGACCGGTTAATCTCAGCTGGTCAATGTCATTGTATTGCATTCGTACATAATTCTTCCATAGAACTTCCATTTGGATTACCAAAATGGAATTAAAGCGGACGATGTAAAAAAAAAAAATAGGTAAGAAAAAATTATTTTTCCTGCTTTCTTTTATCACGATCACAGTTAATTTCATATAAAAACTTGATATAAAAGCAATAAATATCATTACTTTTTATCAACTCAATAAAATTTAATAAATTTAATGTTTATTTTGTTGAAATAAAAAATAGTATGTCAACGATTTTAATTGGATGGTTAAAATCATTTACTTAAATTGCATTTTAATCACATTTATTTTCCCTTTTTTAAACTATCTGGTTAAAATCACATTTTCGTAAGTTAAAAAAATGTATAATAAATTTATATAATTAGAAAACATTCGAAGCTAATTAAATTACTGAATAAAAAATCTTTTTATAGAATAAAAATTTTTGCATGCTTAAACTTTTAATTTTGCGTTAAATAATGTTCCGAAACAATTTGTACTGCATACTTTTATTTTAAAAATGGACATCTGCTCAAAATATGAATTCATAATAAATAAGAATTTGTAGACAGAATGGAACACAACCGTGTTGTATATCTGCAACATACCCAGAAGTATTCAGAGTGTTTAAAAAAAAATGATTATATTTCTTACTGCTTCCAACTTCCAACACAACAGTTAATATAAATTGTTCACAGAATTTTTCAACGTACAGCGATATGGTGATTAATCTTTCACATCAAAGTTTTATTTATCATTTGAGCAGTTTCACATAGTTATTGCTAAAAGCAACTTATTAAATTTTATAAAATTAAAAAGTTTGGGGATGCCAAAAATATATTTTTTTCAAAGGTAAATTCGCATTCTTTACAATTTTGTGTTAGAAAATTGATAGTATTATGAGAAGTACGGTAATTTTATGTTTATTGCAAATATAAAAAATATACCTTTTAGCCAATAATTTTGTATTCTTATTTTTTGTTTTTTTATATGCTTAATCTGATGAAGTAATATCCCAGTAACATTGGCAGCTTATGCCAATCGTCCCTAGTTCAAATCCTGACCTGGGCACGTTTTCATTCAGTTGAAAATATTACAACAAAAGATAATTCTGCTAAAACGTCAGCGATATCGGTCAGGAATATTGGCTATCTGTACAGTTTTACATAGGTGCTGATAGATTTGGATGTTAAAGTGAGCAAAAGCTTTTTATAGACAATTACTTCATACAATTTTCATGTCATAAAGAAAAGAAAATTATAAAAAATTATTAAAATTCGAAACGTCGCAAAAATGGGACGCTAGGCATAAATGGGTTCAGGAAAAAAATTGGCGATCTGGATCCTTTATCGACTTTAAAATGTCAAATTAATTAAGAAACATCCACAAAATCTTACTTTAAGATACAGTCGAGTCTCTATATAACGAAATTCATTGTTCCAGTAAAAAAAAATTCGTTATATAAAATTCGTTATACTTGGCAGGGCACGCCAAGTATCCAGGTTCGATTCCTAGTCTCGACATTTTTCGCTCTATTGGAATAAACGTCAACTGTGCTACTCCATCCTCGAATATGATTTAATCCAGTTGGAAAAAATATTCGTTCCCTTCATTATGACCTAATACATGGTATACAGGAGTTTCCGTGTTAAAACACACTTTCATAATGCAAATGCTATAGTTATAGCTCGGATGAATGAAACTAGCACTGCAGTTCGCAGCCAAGCCCAACAAATAAGAGTGAATTATGTCAGCCAGGTATCGACCGGTTAGCCTAAACAGGTAAGGCATTGGCACGGCACGCCAAGTATCCAGGTTCGATTCCTGGTCTGGACATTTTCCGCTCTGTTGGAATAAACGTCAACTGGGCTACTCCATCTTCGAATAAGAAATTTTGAATGTTTATAATTCAAAAACTTATTATCCAAATGACATGAAATTTCGTTTTTAGGCATAGTTTGAACCTAAGATTTAAAATATCTTGTCAAAATTGGGTGTTACCATTGAAAAAAAGCAAAGTTTGGGCTGGTTTTAATTTGTAGATTGCCTTCTAAACAAATTTTATACACATCATATAAAAGTAGACTTAACCCTTTAAGCGGCCTAATCGGGTTTTTCCGTCACGTAATCTTTGAATACAAGAGCTCATATAACACAAAACTTATATTAATGTTATTTTTTTGCAGTGCATATGATAAATAAATATGTAAGGTAATCATAAACAAATCCCCATACAAAAAATTTTCATAACTATTATTTTATGAATCATTAAACATAAAGGTAAAAATATGCCGGACGCTTAAAGGGTTAATATCCAATCCTTTGATACTAGTAACTTTCTTCTACGATTATTTGTTTCAGAATTAGTAGGGGGTGTTTACTTTTTTTTCCACGACTGTACCAGATGACGACTCTAGATGCTACGTATTTATGTAATTACGAACGCAACTAATAATGGTGTTATGTTTATATATATTGGATAAATGAAATTTATAATGCAAATATAATGAAATTTATAAACTATTTGTTTGTAACTCAGTGAATACTTCTGTCATTTATATCTCCAGTTATAACATTAAAAACTTAAAATCTCTTTCTATTCGCATTTATTTAGCAGAATCATCCATTTCTGTTACTTTCAAATATTTTATCAAAGTATAAAAGACTGAATGTTCGTATTTTCACATTTCATGCTTTTACCATTCGAGTAATGACTGTCTTGTGACAGTTAATGGCATTTGAATGTAAATCAGCGTAACATTTTCAAACAAAATTGCATCGCGAAATTTTGTAGCACAAAGGAAAAAACATGAATGGTGGTATGATGTTTATGAATAATAGATAAATGAAGTTTATAATACAATAAACTTTTCATTTGCAGTTCAAATGAATGGGATTTATGTTTAGTTCTTTTAATGCTGCTAATTTTGCGGTAGTCGTAAAAGAATCATTAATTTTCTGCCAAATGTAGATGCGATTATCATTTATTTAAGATTATAAAACTACTTAAGGATTTCGAAAAACGAACATTAAAACTTCATCAAATCAGAAAAGCAAAAATCGAAAGAAAATGATGCATATAGTAAACAAAATAGAGGTTGCTATCCAACATATATTTTATTCATGAATTTAAAGATGTTATAAAAATGAAAACACATGATTAAAATAAAACTCAACGTTTCAGTTTAACCTTCAAAACCATCTTAAGCAGTAAAATTTTTCAAAAACACAAATCGGCACTACAATCTACATGCTACATCGTCTAAAATTACATTCAAACTGGAAGAAGCAACGAAAACTTCAAAATCCTTTAAAACAACTGAAGAAGATTACAACAGTAAGGGCAGAGAGGAGAACTTACAATGTATGCGGCAGGTGGCGCTAGCTGAAAGGTAAACACCAATCACAGAAGAGCACATGCAAAAGAGGAAAATGTTTCCAAAATTATAGAAAAAAATTAACAGAAAAGAAAAGTTTAAAGGAAATCAAAATAAATAAAAAAATAAATGAATAAATATTTAAAATAAAAGATGGAAATTTAAAAAATATATTTTATTCCTTGTTCTTGTAATTTATGTTAAATTGGTCAAACTCAGAGAGCATTAGAGTTCAAATTAAGTGAGCATCAGAGGTATACATCAAATCAAGAAATTTCAAAACCTTCGGTTGACTCTAAATGTTGGACTACTCCACGCTCACAATATTTCTTCTCCTGCCTCTCTCACTCACATGGATTTTCACGATGCATTTTTTATTTTTAAAAATTTCGATAAACTTGTCAATGCTCTCTCATCAGCTCCGTTTCTCTCTCCAGCTTGGATATTACTTTTGTTATTCTCTCCCCTCTTTTCCCGTCTCTTTTAGGTAGATTTCGTATGAAATACTACCTACTGGCGTCGTTCCTATGTTGGAATTTCTGAAAAAAATTTGCAGATCTACACCGATCATGAATCCTAGAGCCCAAAACCACCCTCAGTAAAAAACTTTATATCTATCTATCTATCTATCTATCTATGTATCTATCTTTATTATTAATATTTATCCATCTATATATATCACTTTCTTCTGGACACGATAACTTCCACAATTCTGCACCAATCTCTTCCAAACTGATACATAAAATCAAGGGGCATAAAATCTCGGTCAAGTTCGTTAATGGTCAAAATCGGACCAAGGGCATGGAAATAGGGGGGGGGGGGGTGTGAAAACTGAAAAACCCCCATAACTTCTTAAATTTTGTACATATCGAATCAGTTTAAAGTTTTTATTACTTCTAAAAATAGGGCCAAAAATTTATGTATCACAGATTTTTGATAAAGTTAAAAATGGGCTCAAGGGGCGCAAAAAGTAGGGTTTTTGGGAGAAAAAAAATTTTAACTTCGTCAATTCTCAAGATATCAAATCCAATTAATTGTATCATGAATCTCCTTAACATTATCTACAACTTTTATATTCACAAGTTTTTGATAGGACCAATTCGTACAGCAAAAAAAAAAATAATAAAAATAAAAACGAAAACAAAAAGGGCGTTTGAAGAAGAAAAAAATCCGTAACTCCGTCAATTCAAAAGATATAAAATCCCATGAATTTATCATATATCTTCTTAATATTGCCTACAACATCTATATAGACAAGTTTTGGATAGGACCCAAAAACAAATTAAAAATATATAGCGGTTGAAGAAAAAAATCATCTTAGTAAGGGTGTATTCAAATCCAAACTGCTTATTTTCTGACTCATTTTACAATTCATTTTTACTCTCAAAGGCTTCCAACTGGTACCTTTTCTTACTCAGAAACTATATAATGTGCGGTAATGGTCAATTTTTTGATAGAGGCAGAATATATTTTAAAACATGCTGTCAAAGTGGGCCTTTTGAACCGAATTTCCCGAAGCGGATTGTGTTGGAAAAATCATCGTATTCAAACGCATCCAATTGCTCTCAAACGCATCCAATTGGTAGATTCGCTTATTCAGAAACTATATAATGTACCGTAGTGATCGATTTTTTGACAGAGGCAGAATACATTTCAAAAAATGATGTCAAAGTGGGCATTTTGAACGGAATTTCCCGAAGCGATTGTTTTAGAAACGAAAAATAATTGTTTATATATCAAGTTTTAATTAATTGAACGAAAATTAAAAACACAGGTCGCTTATAAATCTCTTCAACAACCACGTCAACAAGTTTCATGTTTTTCCTATTAAAAATGAATCTGGAGTTATGCCAGAAATTTTCGAGTTGTTGAGCATGTAAAAGTATTTTTTTGAATACCGCCCTAATATGATTCTGATAAAACCAGTTATTATATAAAAATGAAATAAAAACGCGTCAAAAGCGGCCAGATAAAATTTTCTCTAATTATCTCTAATCATGATTTGGTTTTTGTTTGTGAAATTAGTATACTTAACTTCGAAATCTACCTCCGCCTGTAGGCCGGGCCGGCAGAGATTTTTTCATTTTATCACAGGAAAAAAATGTTTTATTTCTTACGTTTTTTTTCCGTTATTTTCTTTTAGTTTTCTTCTTTAATTTGCTTCTTTTATTTTATTTAATAATTTATTTTTTAACATTTCGTTATTTCTTTTTACTTCCTGCATTCTTTCCTTTTCTGTACGCCATTTCTGTACGCCATGTTACCATTTCCGTGTCCATTAAATTACGCCAGTACTATTTGCGTAATTTAATGGAATATTTTTCCGTAAATTCCAGAAAAAATTCCATTTTTTCACAAAATTTACATGAAAAAATTCGTTAAAATACGGAAATATTACTGGGGTCTCGATTGCCACTGCAATTTCCGTATTTTAACGGAATTTTTTTTCACAGTGTCGCCAAGAGTCGCCTTTTTTGTAAGCTCTCCTCTCTGCCATTACTGTTCATTTGTGAGCTTGTCCCCTTGCGGACACGTGTTTACTTTGGTTAATAACGGGATGTTAAAAATTTCTATCCGAAACGCGTTATATGTGTTCTTTTGCTTTATGGTGATTCATACAATTTTTTATAATTTAAAAAATTATCTTACTTCGATTGAAATTTCTTTGTTTGTTTTTTTCTTGATGTAATCTTGCCAGGGTTTTCTATTATATTTAATATCAGCTACGTGCTCCTTTTTTTCTATAACCAAATTTCCTGCTAGTTATGCTAATATAGTATCTAATCGTTTGATCTGTCTGCTTTAATAAATGGAAATTGATGCAGCCGAAACATGTAAACAGTCTAATAAACCTTTTTTTACTGTTTATAATGTTTTTATTTAGTGTTAAGCCAATTAAAAAATGTCAGGTACCGGTGAACAATTACTGTATTACTACTGGTTACAATTTAGAGTACTTGTTAGTTATCCCGTCGACCAAATTATTGTTGCCAAATTAAATGCCAATAATGGTTGATCGTGTCATATTCACTTGACAATAAGTGTTTATGTTATCAAGTGATTTTTTTTCGACGTTTTATTGGTATTTTTATTAATGTTATACTAATTTATTTGTTCTTTCGTTATTTAAAATAAAAATTATGTCAATTTGTATCATTTGGCGAAATTGGTCGACGGTATAACTAACAAGTACCCAATTTAGAAAAAAACTTGATTAAAATTGGGTGTTGTTGAAAAAAAAATAAAGTGTGGTCTGATCTTGATTTGTAGATAACCCCCTAAACAAATTTTATATCAATCTTATAAAAGTAGACTTTATTTTCAATCGTTTGGTACCAGTAACTTTCTTCTATAGTAATTAGTTCCAGAGTCAGCAGGGGGTGTTTACTTTTTTTTGCCCGACAGTACAATGACTTCTGCAAAAATGTTTGATCTAAACCTAACATAATTGAATGCAAATATGAGATACGTAAAAAAAAAAAATGTAATATTTAACACAGAAGAAATGCTGAAACGTGTTATTTCAATGCAGGTGATAAAAAAAGCTTTTAGATATTTCGTATTAGTTTTCAGACGTTTTTCTTTTCTATAAAAAGAGATTTTGCAATTTAATAAAATGTTCCTTCAGGTAAAGAAACGCTTTTACACTCCCTTGAAATGAAAAAAATCAGATAGCTAAAGTATACATTTTACACCCAGCTGTAAGAGAGGCATGGATGCATAAGCTGCGATTCTTTCTCGTATACGGATTTAAAATCGAAAGTGTCAAATCTTTTTGTAACAGAAATTTTTTAAGATGTTGTAAATATATATTCGTTTTAAGCTCAAAGAATTTTAAGCAGAAAAGTGTTTTTAAGTGGAAAAGATATAGTTTTGATAAATTGAAAAATATTTTGCATCTGTTTTAATAATAATACATTAAACATTAACATACTTTGAGTATGTTAATGTTTAATGTATTATTATTATTATATATTAACCACTGAAAGCTGTTTAAAAATATTTTTTTTCTTGCGCTCAATAACTTGAAAATTCTTACATATTTACAGACTCCTTTTTAGGTGCGTTCGTACTTATATAAATACGTAGAACCTATAGTCGTCGACCGGTCCGTCCGTCTGGTCTGTCCGCCTGTTTGCATATAACACCGCAAAAACTACCCAACCGAATGGCCTGAAATTTAATATATATGGTCGTGGTAGAATTTTGTGGAGTCATTTCAAAATTTATGAAAATCGAATCAAAACATAAAAAAATATTAATACAAGTTTTCTTCATTCTATTAAATCCTATCCTACGTCATGAATTCAATAATATCAAGTGATGGTTAATTATTCTATGTTGCCATGGTGATGACGTCCTATTTAAGATGTGTTTTATTATTTCTCTGTTATTAAATTTAATATATATAATCGTAATAAATTTTGCATTTTTGCATTAGAGTGCAACGACTATTGCACCAAGATCTGAAAATTTATAAGCCGTATTTATTCTGCCGTTGTCAAATTATAAATAAAAAAGCTGCTTGATGTCGCTAATTTTTGAATAAAAATCCCTGTCATCTCATGAGTTTGAGAGTAAAAATGAATGCATAAATGTATGAGAAAGCAGCAAGATTAGGTTTGAGAATCGCATGTCTCAATGAAGTCGAATTTTAAAATGCACGCACAGTTTCTTTTTAAGCAATATCAGGATTCTTCCTTATGAGTTTCATGAATTTTGATCAAAAATTAAGTAGCAGGGAACATTTAAAAAATAAAAAAAGCTGAAGCAACAGTATTGAGAAAAACAGATTAAAATCATATTAAAAAGTCAAGAAATTGTTTGTGAACAAAATTAAAACACTTGTAACTTTGCGTAAAATAATCGCATCCGAATGCGGTTTTCCACGACTGAATTAGTACAAATTGGAAAATAATAATACACAAAAAGAAATGTTGATTTTGGATTTAAATTTTTGCTCAAATAAAGATCCACCAACCTATTAAAGATTATTACGAGATTTATCTCGAAGAGATTATTTTATATTTTCGCAAATCTTTTATAAATCTAGAAACTTTTCTTTTCAGGAGATTTCGTAATTCTATAAGTACGTAGCACCTATAGCCGTTGTCTGGTCTGTCCACATACAATAGCGCAAAAACTACCCAACCGAATGGTTTCAAATTTAATTTATAGAATCGTTGCAGGATTTTTCGAGTCCTTTCAAAATTTATGAAAATCGAGTTAAAACTTAAACAGATATTAATAAAAGTTTTCTTCATTGTATTAAATCCTATCCTATGTAATGAAATCAATAATATTCAATGATGAATTCAATGATCATGGTCATGATTCTAGTTTGCCAGGGTGATGAAGTCTAATTTAAGATGACCGTATGACTGAATTTAATATATTAAATCGTAAGAAATTTTGTATTCATGCATTTTTGAATAAGAGTGCAACAGCTATTGCACCAAAATTATTGCACCACTATTTATAAAACTAGTTATAATACGAACGCACTTCATTTGCCACATAAGACGTACAATTTCAGACTTGTTTTATTACAGTGTGGCCTATAAAAGAACATTTCTCGAATTCATTGAAATAATTTTACGTTTTGTGCTGACTTTCATCTACGGCACTTGAATGAATTTCCTTTCCGTGTAAAAGATGAAGGATTAACGCATCTAATGATTCATTACTGCCTCTACAAATGAAAGTGTTTTCCACCCGGTCTGCGAAAAACAAAGGCCCGGTTTCTTTCTTCCCACGCTCTCCTTTCAACACCCAGGGTAATTAATGGCCGTATATTTTCAATTCCAACAAAGAGCTGCATCGTGAAAACATGTTAGAATAGCGAGGCTTAATGGATTATTAGACATGGGGGTAAAATTGAAAATCCTTCCCGTAAAATTAATGATCAAAACTAAAAAACAGGAATTCTGCTTTTTCAGAATTTAGTGTCGCCCCCGATGATATATTATATATATATATATATATATATGGCCATTAATGACCGGCAATTTTCAATTTTAAATACTTTGTCGAATATTTAGAAATATACTGGATAAATTCTTCTGAAATTTCAGGATTAAAAAGAACAGGTATGACTTCATATTTAGCAATGTTGATTTGATATGTGAGACAATTAGGGGCCAACAAAAAATCAAAGAAAAAAATAATACTTGGGATCACCCTGTAAAATAAAATGCACGAAATAATCTATCGCTACAGAATATAAATAACAATAAATAGAATATAATAAAAAAAATAATAAAAATTATTGCATGTTTTTTTGCTTATAACATGCAGGGTTTTCAGCCAAATTTAACCCCGGTTTCAGAAAAATTGTCAAAATATAGTAGAAACAACATAGTGTGATTGGAATGTAAATATATTAAATATTTTAGGAAATATGAGCAGTTGTATGAAATAATTTTTATCTGCGCATGCGCGAGTGATAACAAGGATCATTTTACATAATTTAATAGTCAATTTTATGGAGCAACTTATTAAAAAAATCTAGGCAAATATCGTAAAATTTCAGAAAGATATCGCCGTTAGAGTGAGCAAATTTTTAGTTGTTCTCTAAGCAGCTGAATGATAATAAAAAATTACAATTTGTGGAAAATCCCTTAACTGACTTTCTGAAAAAAGTTAGTATTTAGTGACCATCAACGAGTAGATTTGGAAAAAATGCTTCGATTGTGATACTTCTTTTAATCATGATATAGGCTTGTTCTGGTGGTTATCCAAGAAGAACTAAAGCATCAATAAAAAATGAAAATTAAAAAAAGTTTTAATTAAAATTGACAACTTGTGGACAATCCTTTATCATTCAGCTAGTTTTAGCGAGCAACTAAAAATTAGCTCTCTTTAACGCTGATATCTTTCTGAATTTTTACGATATTTGATTGGATTTATTTAATAAGTTGCTCCATAGAGTTGACTGTTAAATTATGTAAAAAAGATCCCTGTTATCGTTTGCGCATGCGCAGATAAAAATTATTTCATATAACTGCTCATATTTCCTAAAATGTTTAATTTATTTATATCCCAGTTGGACTATATTGTGTATACTACATTTTGTCAATTTTTCTGAAACTGGCGTTAAATTTGGCAGAAAACCCTGCATGTTTTAAGCAAAAAACATGCAAGAATTTTTTTTATTTAAAAAAAAAAATCGCTATATCTCTATTAATATATGTGCTATTCGTACACAAATGAATACACATATTGCACAATGTCTGTTTATTTAAATTCTGTAGCGATAGATCATTTGTGTATGTTATTTTACAGGGTGATCCCAAGTATTATTTTTCTTTGATTTTTTGTTGGCCCCTAATTGTCCCTCTTGTCAAATCGTCATTGATAAATATGAGGTCATACCTGTTCTTTTTAAACCGGAAATTCAAGAAGAATCTGGCAAGTATATTTCTAAATATTCGACAAAATGTCTAAAATTTAAAGTTGTCGGTCATTAATGGCCATATAGTGTATATATAAATGATAGTACAAAACATATTTCAGTTCTAAGGCTTAAAACACACGCTTTTAGTTTATATAAAATACGTCATTCGTATCCGCTGAAGAATTCCACATTTACGATCCGGTCGTAAACAACGTTCTACAGTAAAATATGCATAGGACGCTGACAGCTATCGCTGAATAATACACAAATAATAATAAAAAAACAAACAGATGTCGTCATTCAAGAAACTCGACAAAACAAAATCGGCTATCTCATGATTCATATGCCTTCATGCGTTTTTAATATTAATACACATACTTAAAATTAAATATAGTTTATAATAACTCCATGTTTTATCAGAAATCCATCATTTATATTTTTTCAAAACAGTCTGTATTTTAATTACACTTTTTTTCAGTAGTTATGGGAAAAATGGCAACAAAAAGATATAATTACTATTTTGCAACTATTTTTCCTTTACCTACTACAGAAATGGAGTATTTCAGTTGCCAAAATTAAACAAATGCCGCTAAAAACTACAAAAAAATTACTATCCCAATAATAAATGGAGATACAGTTTTCAAACAAATTGCATTTTTCCCTAAAGAAATGGTGTATTTGAGTTGCCAAAACTAAACAAATGGCGCTAAAAATTACAAAAAAATCACTATCTCAATAATAAATGGATATACAGTTTTCAAACAAATTCCATTAAAAGTACATTTTTCCCTACCTGGCAGTATAAAAATTGAAAATGTGCTATGCTTAGAAGTTTAAAAAATTGCAGTAGACTATTAAACAGTACAATGCTACATCTGCTTTGTTTTACGGCTGGCTTACACAACGGAACGTTATTTTTTAGAGACGACACTTTAATAGCTGGGAGAAAGAAATATACTGGGGGCTAATAAAATATGTTGTTAATTTACAGTTCTTATGTAATAGTTGTGAAACTTTACTATTGTTATTATAATTGTTATCACTGCTGTTGTTTTGTTTTTGTTATTCCAGAGAGTAAATCATTTTACAATTTTTATGAAATATTTTCTGTTAACAACGCATGACACACTAAGAAGTTTTGCGAAAATATATTATAGTCTCCGAGTTACCAATGATTTTTAAAAGCATTAATTTACCTTCGGAAACAAATAGATTTTCTAACTTTAAAGAAGAATTTCTTCAACAAAACTTTATTTTATCCACCAAGAACTGGCTTAGCCAACAGCAAATAAAAGTACATCCCTGACCGGCTACTTCGCAGATTTTACTCGAATAGAGAATTTGTGGGGAATAATGAAGAAAAGACAGCAAGATATTGCGCCAAAAAACAAAGTTGAGCTTCTTTCCAGCATAAAGTCGACATGGTCAGAAAACATTGTGAGCCACTTGTAGATAGCTTGGTAAAGTGAGTTCGCGCTGTTATAAAATGTAAAGGTGATGCTACAAAATTTTAAAAGAATAACTATTTGTCCCTTTTTTAAAAAACACATTATTTACAATGCATTATTCTAATATTTTAAACCAGATAAATGGTTATTGTAATATTTTGATTTTCCCCAAGTGTAAATAATTATTTAAATCTTTGTATTATTTCCTTTATTTTTTATGCTAAAAGATTCTACAAACTATGTACATTCTTACAATATTAAGTTTTATCTTGTATTACTTTTAATATAAGCGACTAGAGGGATTTGCCCCCTACGAGCTACGCTCGCCAACGCCCGTTCCAACACTCCAGATTCTAAAAGCAGGCTAATTTCATCCGCTTTAAAAAGATTGAAGTATAATTTTAAAAATTAGTGGCGATCTCCCTGTAAACGGGTTTTTATTCATATTCCTTTGATTGGAGATTTTTAAGGCGAAATCAGCGTTTGTTAAGCGATACAATGGCTGTTTTCATCTTTCATTTAAAAAAAATTAGTTAAAAATTTTAAAATAAGCTAATGTAAAATGAATTAAGTAAACAAAGTCTTTTGCTCTCGGTTTTTTAACAGCTCTATAAGGAAATTCTTTTAAATAACACATTTGAAATGTATCGTTTTATTTACGACGTAATTTTCACCAAAGTTTTCTCTCTCTTTTTAACATTCACATGAAAATACTTTTGTTGTTAGAAAGGAAATATTATTTGCGCTGTCTTAGAATTCACGATAATAGTTGAAAAGATTATCTCAAAATATGAAATAAATGTCTCGCGCAAACATATTTTTTAATTTAAACTGTTTTGCCAAATATCAATTATTTGGCCTTTTTAAATAGGGCGTAAATTTCCTCCATTTGCGACATTTAACGCATAATTATGAATTTATTATTTAAAAATTTTCTCTGTTTTAAAATTCATGTGTAACTATAGTTTATAGTTTTATGACGTAATTTTCAATATGTTCCTGTTTTTTAACACGTAATCACTTAATTCTCATTTGAAAGCTTTTTTCTGATTATAATAGCCACGTGTAAATAAATTTTTAATTTGAAGGAAATATTATTCTTTGGGGTGTTTTTAAAATTGGCAACAATATTGACAAAATAATGCCCTTTTCTAAAATATGTAAAAAATCTCTCTCGAAATGCTGAAAATTTGAATTTAAAATGGAGAGAAATCCTCAAAATATGAGTCAAATTAAAAAATTAAATGCAGTCTTACCTTTTCTACTCTTTTCTTCTAAATTAAATGCAGTCTTACCTGCATTTAATTAAAAAAATTAAATGCACACCGGGAACTTATAATGCATTAAATGATGTAAAGATGCTTAAATTCCTATGTATAGTTTTTGCTCATATAATTTTTTTTAATGAAACGATTTTGACCAAATTTAACATTAAATACCACTTAAAATAATTATTCGATTTAAAAACTCTCTTCATCAGCGTGTTTACCAAACTTTTCTCTATAATAGCACCAATTTTTATATTTTTGTATGAAACAGTTTTCTTAATATTAACGAAGAAACGCCCCCGGTCACAAGAAATATGGATGCTGATCTAGGAGTGCACCGGGAAGATCTAAGCAGATTTTTATTAGTCCATTTCCAAATCGTTATTTTTTTATATATATAGAAGGATACATAAAAGCTATAACTCTTTTCACAATTCTTTTTTTTTTCTATTATTCTAATTCTTTGAATTGGAGCTGTATTAAACGTGATTTTCAAGATAAGCATTAAATTCTTATGTTTTTTTTTTTGTTGTTGTTGTTTTTTTTTTTTTGACCCACATTACTGGACTATTCTCTTAACATTATTATTCGATTTAAAAACAGTTTACCTCAGCTTGTTCATTACGCATTTCTGCATAATACCACCCATTTTCACTTTCTTCTATCTTTACAAGAAGAAAGTATTGGATTCGTGAAAATTTTCGACTTCCGGTTTTCGACGGATTGACACGATTTAGGGGTCAGCGATCCCGAAAAACAAGTTTTTACAAAATGTCTGTCTGTGAGTCCGTGACTCTGTCTGTCTGTATGTGACGTAAATTTTGTGGGAGCTGTATCTCAAGAACTAATGCACACATTAAAATAAAAATTTATATTCAAGTAGTCCCTAATATAAATAGGTACTGATTATTTTCTGGTTTAAATCTCCCAACAGGTAACGATGCTATGCTGCATTTTTTGCAGTTTCTAGAATACAGTTTCTATCTCAAGAACTAATGCACGGATTTTCGTCAAAATTCCGATTCAATTAGTCCGTGATATGAGTTGGTGCTAATGACGTTTTAGTGTAAATCTCCAACAGTTTGCGCTGCTATGCTGCATTTTACAGGATTTAAACGATTTCTGCAATAGCTCTATCTCAAGAACTAATGCATGGATTTTCATTAAACTTCAGATTCCGTTAGTCCTTAATATGAATTGCCGCTGATCATGTGTTGGATTTAATCACCCAATAGGTGGCGCTGCTGCGCTGCATTTTTCCCGATTCTCGCAATAGCTCTATCTCAAGAACTAATGCACGAATTTTCATCTATCATCAGATTTAGTTAGACGTTCAAACAAGTTGTTGCTGATTAGGTTTTCGTATAAATCACCCAATAGGTGGCGCTGCTAGACTTCATTCTGTTGGATTTACATGATTTCAGCGATAGTAATATCTCTAGAACTAATTCACGGAATTTCATATTTTTAGAATCATGTGGGGGCATATATTGCCATTTAATTTTGACAGTGTGATAATGAATTTTGATATATTAACATGTATGAGATAGAAAAAAGTTTTGGGATTGGTACATCCGACTAGTTTTCTATTATTCTAATTTTTTGACTTGGAGCTGTATTAAGCGTAATTTTCACGATGAGCATTGAATATTTATTTTTTTTAAAACTATTTTTAGTTTTATACATAATAGTGTACCATATTGAACAATATTTCATGAATTCTTAGAAATAGTTTTATCTTTTGTGCTGACTTTCATTCACAGCATTGGAATAAAATTGTATTTCGTATGATTCGAAGATGAAGGATTAGTGCATCTAATTATTCATCACTGCCTCCACGAACGAAAGTATTTCCAGTCGGCCTTAGAAAAATAAAGGCCAGATTTAGTTCTTCAAACACTCCTTTTTCAACACTGGGGTGATTAAGGGCCTTTTATTTTCAGTTCCAACAAAGAGGTGCATAATGACAGCATGCTGGAAATACCGCAGCTTAATGAATAATCTTACACGGAGATATAAATTAAAAACCTTATAGTAAAACTTACGATCAAAATAAAGGATATTAATAAATTACAGCCTGGTGTAATAGTTGTGCAACATTATTATTATTACGGGCTGTCTAACCCACTCTACGCACTGGTGTCCCTGATTTAATTCTAAAACCAAAATTAAAAATGACTATTCGATTTAGAAATATATTTTCCGACTATTCTGCATTTTGTTTAATGAAATTTAATTTATCATGTTGCTATGGCAGTAGTCGATAAAACGATATCTTTGGAATAAGGGAATAAATAGAATGAAAAGTTTTGTGGATGTTTGTGATAAAATGTTTTCCTTTATTTTTAAAAAAGGTAATAATTAGGCTAAATTAAATAATCTGTAATTATTTACATGTGAGGTAAAAGAATTATCGTAATTATTAGCTATTTTTATTATAGATAGTAAATGATTTTAAAGTCTTATTGTGATAAGACACTTATAGTATACTAAGAAGGTTTACGCAATTATAGTATAGTCTCGTCAGAGTTACGAAATATTCCGAAAAAGTTGATATCTCTACAGAAACATTAGAAACCAATATTTTTTCGAACTTTAGCAAAGTATTTCTGAAACAAAACTTTTCAAGTAATTTTTAGTGTACAAATTACTTTCCTCAATCTGGCATCAACATAAATTATCGTATGCTTACGTAAACGTTTTACTTTCAACAGAACAAAATTCTAAATTAACAGCACTAACATTAACTTCAACACTACTATCATTTTGTATCTTAAATATATATAAATACTATTAAAGAGTTTAAAGTGTTTAATTGCTACAATATGAAAAACCGAATTAATGCACTATAAAAAGTGCTCGGAGACATTTCTGAAAATTACGGTCAGTAAAATAAACGTTTTTTTCAGAAGTGGTTTTTTAACTTTCAGAATGCTAATGCTTTATGAAGATAAAGGAATGCTTTTCGTAATCGTGGGTAAATCAGAAGATGTTTTACCATACATGCCAAACCCAGAATTTAAAAAAAAAAACAGTGTGAATTCTATCAAACAATCTTTACCGAATTCTAGAAATAATTTTACGTTTTTACTTGACTTCCATCCAGAGCACATGAATGAAATTCTTTTTCGTATAAAATATGAAGGATCAATGAAACTAATTCATAAAAGCTGGGAGGGTTCTACTTTGTGCCAATGTATTGCCAAATAAAAATTTAATTTAAAAAATCAAAAAACCCGACTGCGTAAAAATCGAACTAAATAATTATTTCTCATCAATCTGAAACTATTTTTTTTTTTTTTACATTACATACACTATGACGCAAAAGTGTAGACAATGACGTCATTCAGCTTTAAAATGTAGAATTATGACGTCAGAATTACAAAAACCTGTAAATATATTCAAAAACTGATTTAAAATGCTATGTACAAAAGACAGTCGTTTTATTTGCTATAATACTAATTTTTGTCATAAAAATTCAAATGTGCTTGTCGCAAAAGTTTAGACACTATTCTAAATTTCTTTGAATATTCGCTGGCATATGCAAATTTAGAATCGATGATGTCACAAATTTGGAGTACTTAAGTTCTGCAAACGATTGCGCTTCATAGTCGACATGCCGAGAGCTAAAGAAATTCAAGTGAATGAGGTTTCAAGGATTTGGCAGTTGAAAGGTGAAGGGAAGAGCGTTTCTGAAATTTCTGCTATTATTAATAGGTCAAAAAAATCTATTTATCGAGTTTTATCGAGTGGTTCCGAATATAAAGCAAAATGTCGGTCTGGGAGGCCACGTGTGACAAATGTACGAGAGGATCGCCTGATACAAAGACTAGCGAGTACTCAACAAATGAGCGTACGTGGAGTTCAAAGCTCATCGGGACTCTCTGTATCAAAGGATACGATTCGTAGACGAATTTTGGAAAAAGGAACAATCGTTTATAGCAAAATGCAGAAGAAACCAGCTCTGAAACCACATCATAAGTTACAAAGACTTATGTGGGATCGAAAGCATATGTCATATGGAGAGAAATGGCAGTCAGTCATATTTAGCGATGAAAAAAAGTGGAATCTGGATGGTCCAGATGGTTGTTTATCGTATTGGCATGACTTGCGGAAGGAACCTCGACGTTTTTTTAGTCGCAGACAAGGAGGGGGCTCGGTGATGGTTTGGGCAGCCTTTTGCTATAATGGACAAGTATCTCTGACCTTCACCAGTGGTCGTCAAACTTCACAGCATTATACACAGACATTAGAAGAAAACCTACTGCCATTTGCTGAGCTTCTAGGGGGTCCTCAGTGGGAATTTCAGCAAGACAATGCTTCAATTCACACTGCAAAACATTCAAAATCTTGGTTTAATTCCCATAATATAAGAGTTCTCGACTGGCCAGCATGTAGCCCAGATCTTAACCCTATAGAAAACCTTTGGAGCATCATGTGTCGCAAAGTTTATAGCAACGCTAGACAATACTCTTCTGAAAAGGAACTTAAGACATCTATTGAGAATGCATGGTACGATATCGATCCACAAACTATGCAAGATTTAGTTTCTTCCATGCAATCTCGTGTATATGACGTAATGCATAAACATGGATGCGCAACCAGGTTTTAAAAATTGTTTATTTCGTTTTTTTTAATTTGTGTCTAAACTTTTGAGACAGCAGTTTATTTTTGTTACCATTTAATTTATTGCAATATGCACAATTCCACTTTTCTTTGTTATAAATATTGTTTATATGTACAGCACATTAATTTCAAGCAGTGATTTGAAAATTGAATAAATATTTTTCAAAATATGTAAGAATTTCTTCATTGTCTAAACTTTTGCGTCATAGTGTACCTATACATTTTTTATTTACCTACATTGATGACTTTTAAGTTGCGTTTAATTGTTAGTTCCTATCTATAAATATTGTTTTGATGAGGGCTATATATGTCTATGATGATTAGAATTACAGTAAATTTAGACATCCTACCTACACAACTTCCAGGCTGCGTAATATTTAAACGGAACTTCTGACTGTAACATAGTCAATGAAACATCGTCTTCATTTTGAAAGACCTATCCAATGGTATGACACTCAATAGGGTGCGTAATTTTTTTTTCGTTTCTACCGCCATTTTGTATTTTACGGCCGCCATTTTGAATTGATAAAAACAAAACCTAGCCTATAACCATCGGACAGTTAAGAAGAATCGATAGAGACCTCAATCATTATAATCCATCCAGCCGTTGGGATGTTTCGAGGGTATAAAGAAATCCACATACCCAGATACGCGTGAAACACATAACCCTTCTTGGCAGTCGGGTAAAAAGAGAACAAACGTTACAAAACACAAATATAAATTTAAAAACGCATATATCTATTTCGAAGCCTCTAAGGCCTCATCATCAGTGCTTAAAAATTAAAGATAAAACTAAATTAAAACTGTGGATTAAAAGGGGGGTTACAGAGAGCCAGAGAGGCGCACCTAACACCTCGACCGTCAACGGCGAAATGAAATTCGCTATTGACAAACAACCGAGCAATCGATCTCACGTGTACGCAGGCAGACAAATAAAAAATAGCTCAGATGCTCTGGGACAGTTCAAGCAAACAGGACAACAAAAGGGGGGAGGAGGGAAGAGGACGAATTAAAGAAATTGAAACCATATCTTAGAAAAATTGGGCGTGTTAGACAAATCGTTTACTAAGCTCTTTGAATTTTTTCATATGTGATAGGCTTCTCAAAAGTCAAGATCGTAAATTGATGAGCATTTCTGCATTATTGATGTCTTGGAAAATTTAAATTATGATTGTTGGACCAGCAGTGATTATCAATAGCGGAACGTTTGATGTCACAAATTTTAACACAAGTTATATGCTCCTCTAAACGGACCTTAAAGGGTCCTTTCGTTTGATCAATGTACATTGTTGGAATACAACGTCCATTTATCTTGCCCTTTTCTTTCAGCGCATGCGCGTACAGCGACGTTTCTCAAAATCCGCTCTGCGAGCGAGATTATTCAGTTCTGTTAAAAACATGTCAGTGCTTAGTCGCATTTAAGCTATGTATATATTTTTGTCTTCGTGTTAGTGTTAATAAATGTTTATGTCGAGCTATTCTGCTAACTCTGTGTGCCCCCAAAACCAACAAAGGTTATGGGTACCAGAGACGCTACTCACTGCGCTATAAATAGCAGAAATATTTTTTAATTCGAACTTTTGAATCGTAAAGTCTTAAGCCTGAACCGAAACTAAGAACTCGTCTACGTTCTGTCATTAACTGTTTTGATTTGCGGCTGCGAGATATTTTATTTAATCATGTCTCATGTTACGACTATTGAAAAGCTCGGCAAAGATAACTTTGATAGCTGGAAACTTCAAATTGGAGCAGTATTAATAAAAAATGATCATTGGGATTATGTAACCGGCAAAGAAGAGAAACCGGCCGAAGGTAGCGCTGATGAAAAGAAATGGCTCCAGGCTGATCAAAAAGCTCGTGCTGATATAATTCTGGCCATAAATCCTAGTGAATTGTGCCACATCAAGCATTGTGCGACTTCAAATTCTGTATGGAATAAATTGAAAGACGTTTATGAATCAAGAGGCCCCGCAAAGAAAGCAACGCTGTTAAAACAGCTTCTGTTTCGAAAGATGAGTTTCAGTGAAACGATGTCTGAACATTTAAATATCTTTTTTGAGATTGTTGATAAATTAAAAGAAATGGAAATAGAAATTGCGGATGGTTTGTTATCAATTCTTCTACTCTACAGTGTTCCTGAGAATTTCGAAAATTTTAGATGCGCTATAGAATCGAGAGATGAGTTACCTAAACCCGATTCTTTGAAAATTAAGATGCTAGAAGAATGGGAAGCTAGAAAAGGAAAAACGACTCATGATTCACAAAATGCCTATTATATAGAATACAAGAGAAATAATCAAGAACAGAAGAAAAATGAAAAATGAAAGACTAATACGAATAAAAATTTTCCTGCAGACAGAAATTATCGTAATTTCAAGTGCAATTATTGCTCCAAAATCGGGCATAAAGCTAACGAATGTAGAAAGAAAATAGCTGACAGAAAGCTTGCATCTTTAAATAAAGGAAATCAAGGTTCAATGATTAGTTATGAAGAACCGTTTAGTATGGCATTTAACGACGCATATCATCAATCTACTGCATGGTGTTTAGACAGCGGTTTTACATCTCATATGTGCAAAGATAAAAATTTATTTACAGAATTTCATCCTCGTGATAATTCTACAATACAGCTTGCGGTTGATAAAACAGCAAAAATCACAGGAATAGGAACAGTTCTTATTACAGTGCCTAAAGGTAGTGGGACTACTAATCTCACACTTAAGAACGTTCTGTGTGTACCTGAGTTAAAATGTAATTTGATTTCAACATCGAAAGCAACTGCTAATAATCGTTATGTGCTTTTTAAAGAACGATATGCTAAAATAATTGAGCCTAATGGTTCTATACTAGTACACTATGACGCAAAAGTTTAGACAATGAAGAAATTCTTACATACTTTGAAAAATATTTATTCAATTTTCAAATCACTGCTTGAAATTAATGTGCTGTACATATAAACAATATTTATAACAAAGAAAAGTGGAATTGTGCATATTGCAATAAATTAAATGGTAACAAAAATAAACTGCTGTCTCAAAAGTTTAGACACAAATTAAATAAAATCGAAATAAACAATTTTTAAAACCTGGTTGCGCATCCATGCTTATGTATTACGTCATATACACGGGATTGCATGGAAGAAACTAAATCTTGCATAGTTTGTGGATCGATATCCTACCATGCATTCTCAATAGATGTCTTAAGTTCCTTTTCAGAAGAGTATTGTCTAGCGTTGCTATAAACTTTGCGACACATGATGCTCCAAAGGTTTTCTATAGGGTTAAGATCTGGGCTACATGCTGGCCAGTCGAGAACTCTTATATTATGGGAATTAAACCAAGATTTTGAATGTTTTGCAGTGTGAATTGAAGCATTGTCTTGCTGAAATTCCCACTGAGGACCCCCTAGAAGCTCAGCAAATGGCAGTAGGTTTTCTTCTAATGTCTGTGTATAATGCTGTGAAGTTTGACGACCACTGGTGAAGGTCAGAGATACTTGTCCATTATAGCAAAAGGCTGCCCAAACCATCACCGAGCCCCCTCCTTGTCTGCGACTAAAAAAACGTCGAGGTTCCTTCCACAAGTCATGCCAATACGATAAACAACCATCTGGACCATCCAGATTCCCCTTTTTTGCATCGCTAAATATGACTGACTGCCATTTCTCTCCATATGACATATGCTTTCGAGCCCACATAAGTCTTTGTAACTTATGATGTGGTTTCAGAGCTGGTTTCTTCTGCATTTTGCTATAAACGATTGTTCCTTTTTCCAAAATTCGTCTACGAATCGTATCCTTTGATACAGAGAGTCCCGATGAGCTTTGAACTCCACGTACGCTCATTTGTTGAGTACTCGCTAGTCTTTGTATCAGGCGATCCTCTCGTACATTTGTCACACGTGGCCTCCCAGACCGACATTTTGCTTTATATTCGGAACCACTCGATAAAACTCGATAAATAGATTTTTTTGACCTATTAATAATAGCAGAAATTTCAGAAACGCTCTTCCCTTCACCTTTCAACTGCCAAATCCTTGAAACCTCATTCACTTGAATTTCTTTAGCTCTCGGCATGTCGACTATGAAGCGCAATCGTTTGCAGAACTTAAGTACTCCAAATTTGTGACATCATCGATTCTAAATTTGCATATGCCAGCGAATATTCAAAGAAATTTAGAATAGTGTCTAAACTTTTGCGACAAGCACATTTGAATTTTTATGACAAAAATTAGTATTATAGCAAATAAAACGACTGTCTTTTGTACATAGCATTTTAAATCAGTTTTTGAATATATTTACAGGTTTTTGTAATTCTGACGTCATAATTCTACATTTTAAAGCTGAATGACGTCATTGTCTAAACTTTTGCGTCATAGTGTACAAGCTGTTCGTCAAGGTGATTTATATTATGTACATCCAATCCCCGAAAGAGCTGCAATAGCACAGGTAAGTGATTTTGTAAAATGGCATTTAAAGTTAGGACATTTAAATGAGTCTGATTTAAAGAGACTTAAATCTAATAATATGGTTAGAAATTTAAATTTTAATGATGATGAGTCTCTTAAAGATTGTAAAGTTTGTATTCAAGGTAAACAAACTGTCCGCCCTTTTCCTAAACAATCAAATTTTGAAAGGAATGATTTATTGTTTCGGATCCATTCAGATTTATGTGGGCCCATGGGAGTCCCTTCCCATGGAGGATCGCGATATTTTGTTACTTTTATTGATGATAAATCACGTTATATTGAAGTTAGTTTTCTTAAAACCAAGGATGAGGTTAAGAATGCATTTGTTAAATACAAAGCAGCAGTCGAAAACCGATTAGGAAAGAAAATAAAATTTCTTCGTACAGGTAATGGCTTAGAATATTGCGGCGAAGAATTTGATATATATATCAAAGAATGCGGTATAAAACGAAAATTTTCTTCCCCTTTAACCCCTCAGCAAAATGACACCCCTGAAAGATCGAATAGAACGTTAACTGAAATGGCAAGGTGTTTACTATTACAAAGTAATCTTCCACAATCTTTTTGGGCCGAAGCTATAAATTGTGCTGCTTACATACGCAATCGCTGCCCGACAGGACGTTTAAGCGAAAATAAAACTCCATATGAAGTATTCTTTGGCATCAAGCCAACTTTATCATACTTCAAAATATTTGGGCAAAAATGTTTCGTACTTAATAAAAGGCAAAATAAGGGAAAATTTGATCCTAGATCAGAAGGACATATTTTTGTAGGTTATTCTAATGAATCAATAGCATATAGGCTTTGGAACAAGAAATCTAGAAAAATTGTTATAAGCCGTGATATTCGATTTATTAACGAATTTGAAAATGATCCCTCCTGTAACACCGAAATAAAATTAATTTTTCCTTTCGCTCAAAATAATGAAAATACGAGCACAAACACAATTACGCAACAATCAGAAATATTTCCAGTCATGAAAAAGGAACCAGACATTTCTAGTGGCGACAGTGAAAGGGAAATTGATTCGCAATCTGATGAAATTTCCGACCCCCCTTCTTTCAGAACGCGCGGGAGGCCAAGAAAAATAAAAACAGGTAGAAAAGGGAGACCTCGAAAGGAATATCAAACAATTATTATTCCGAAAGAAGAAAAATCTCAAACTGCAGTAAATAATTCTTTTGACTCTTGTCCTGAATTTTTTGAAGCTCTAAATAGTCCGTATAAAAACGAATGGATAAATGCGATGAATTTAGAATTTAATTCATTAATGCAAGAAATTGCATGGTAAATAGTAGATAGGCCAAAACATAAGAAAATTATAGGATCCAAGTGGGTTTTAAAAACAAAATATAAGCCAGATGGGTCAATCGAGAAATTTAAAGCGAGATTGGTGGCAAAAGGTTGTACACAAAAACCTGGTATCGATTTTGACGAAAATGTTTCTCCTGTAACTAGATTAAGTTCAATAAGAACTGCGATCGCATATGGCATCCAAAATGGGTTCACTGCATATCAATTAGATTTTATTATGGCTTATGTAAATGGTGATTTAACTGAAGAAATATACATAGAATTACCTGAAGGTTTTAAAAATGAATCTAATGCTGACAAAGTTTGTTTATTAAAAAAATCCCTTTATGGATTAAAACAATCGGGTCGCCAATGGTTCAAAAAATTAGATGAAAAATTGAAACAAATGAAGTTTAAATCACTTAATGCTGATAAATGTGTGTATTTTTCTAAATCTCCCATTGAAGCTATTATCATTGTTTATGTTGATGATCTTTTAGAGGATGGATTG
This sequence comes from Maratus speciosus, assembly GCA_963932465.1. Lineage (NCBI taxonomy): Eukaryota > Metazoa > Arthropoda > Arachnida > Araneae > Salticidae > Maratus > Maratus speciosus. The sequence continues at coordinate 16,999,533 of OZ010795.1, read as the reverse complement.
AAGGGAGATGACAAAAATATCTCGGTGACTCAAATAATCAGAAGGTTTTGTAGAAAAATAAACTTTATTAACAGAACAACACATAGTCAAATATTCGCCATCGTCACTGACAGAATAATCTGCCGCTCTCTGCAGAGTTCGAATGTTACTGCGTCACGTGACTTCAAAAGCTCTCCGCAGAAAACGCGGGGGAGGAAATGCGCCTCATTGCTATTGGCTGGCTCCTCGCGTGCGAGAGAGAGAGAAATAGCAGACGGCTACAGAGTATGCCCCCAGTGACGAAGTCGCGATTACAAAAAGGTAGCAATTAATAAGATACATAAGAAAGGTCTTGAGTAAAATTAAAGTACATATGATGCAAAAAAATAGAAAATATATTATGCATTACATGAAAAACAATACTTTTGAGAAGGAAATAATATGCACACTATATACATCAAATGTTTTAAACAATATAATCCGTAACGAGATGTTTCGGAAAACGAACTTTACGACCAGATTTGGTGGTAGGGTGTTCAACAGGAGTAGTTGGAAAATTTATGGGCTCATTTTGTTTTTGAGGTTGGGAAGGTGAAATAGAATCTGCTAATTGATACGCAGGTTTAATGCGATCAATAGTAATCAATAGATACAGTACAGCGCTTCCCGTTTAATTCCAAGTCAAACGTTTTCTCAGACCTGTCAATCACTCGATGAGGTCCTGTATAAGGGGGTGATAAGGGAGGATTGACTTTATCTGATCTAAGAAACACGTGTGAACAGGTTTTTAATGAGGGATTGACATAAATTATAGGATTGCCGTGCATTGCAGTGGCAATGGGATTTAACTTTCTCATTTTTTCAGTTAACTCAGTCACGTATGTAAGAGTAGGTGGTTGATTTATAGTTTCAGTGTTAATGAGATCAGAGGGTAGTCTGATATTTGTGCCATAAACAAGTTGAGCACAGGTCGCTTGGATATCATTTTTAAGAGCAGTGCGTAAACCAAGTAAGACAATGGGGAGGATTTCAGTCCATTGAATTTGATTGTGAGCTTTAAGAGAGCTCTTAAGATGGCGATGGAATCTTTCAATAAAACCGTTAGACTGTGGATGGTATGCTGTAGTTCTGATGCGTTTACATCCTAATCTATCTGTAAGCTCTTTGAAAAGAGTGGACTCAAAGTTTCTACCCTGATCAGTAGTGATGGTAACAGGGGTTCCATATCTGGAGATCCAACTGTGTATCAATGTACGAGCAGTTGTTTCTGCAGTCATATCAGATGTGGGTATAACTTCGGGCCATCTCGTGAACCTATCAATGATAGTCATGCAATACTGATTGCCATCGGATGATGGTAAGGGTCCGATAAAATCAATATGAATATGGGCAAAACGAGCATCAGGTTCAGAGAATGTACCAATTGGTGATTTGGTGTGTTGAAAGATTTTAGCTTTTTGACATTTCGTACAGCTGCGAACCATAGATTTTATATCCTTACGCATGCCAGGCCATACAAATCGTTTAGAAATTAAATCTAATGAAGCTGAGATACCAGGATGCGAGAAATAATGCAAAGTTGAAAAAACTGATTGTCGCATACTTTTAGGAACAAATGGTCGAGGATATTTTTGTGACATATCGCAATATAAATGTACATCTTCGAGTGGAAAATAATGTTTTTCTAATTTTAATGAAGTGGTGTCAAATTCGAGAAGTTGTTTTAGCTCTTCATCATTTGTCTGAGCAGTGTCAAACTCTTTAAAATCTAACACATTAGGAGAAATTGAATCTATCTCAATTCGAGATAATGCATCGGCCACAATGTTGTCAGAGCCTTTAGTATATCTAATATCAGTAGAAAACTGTGAAATATAGTCTAAATGTCTCAATTGACGTGGGCTACATTTATCAGGGTTTTGTTGAAATGCGAATGTAAGGAGTTTTTGGTCTGTATAAATAATGAAATTCCGACCTTCTAGCATGTGTCTGAATTTTTTTATAGAACAATAAATAGCAAATAATTCACGATCATAAGTAGACCAATTTCTTTGAGATTTATTTAATTTACAGGAATAAAATGCTATTGGTTCCCATTGGTTTTCGGAGAGTTGCATTAAAGATCCACCAATTGCGACATTGCTGGCATCGACCATAAGCTTAGCTGGGCGCCAGGAATTGGATGTCGTAATAATGTAGCTCGAGCTATAGCTTCTTTTGAAGCAGTGAAGGAAAGAATGGCTTCATCGTTCCATTGCAATTGCTCAGTTTTGTTAGCATTGGAACGGGGATGTTTTTTCGTATTTTTGTGTCCTTCTAAGAATTTAACAAGTGGAGCTAAAATATCGGCAGCTTTGGGAATGCACCGTCGATAAAAATTGAAAAGACCTAAGTAGCGTCTTAGTTGAGTTAAGGTAGAGGGCTGGGGGAAATCTAGGATGCATTTTACACGATCAGGTAAGGGTTCAATTCCTTCAGCTGAAAGTTTGAATCCTAGAAAATCGATAGTGGATTGGCCAAATTTACATTTATCAACATTAATACACAGACCATACTCTTTAAGTCTAGAAAACAACAACTCAAGGTGTTCTAAATGTTCAGTTTCATTATTTGATGCAATTAGAAAATCATCAAGGAATGCGTAAACAAATCCTAAGTCACGAATTACGTCATCAATAAATCGTTGAAAAGTTGAGGAAGCGTTACAAAGGCCGAATTGCATACGAGTGCTTTCGAAAAGTCCGAATGGAGTGCAAATCGCAGTTTTATGTACATCATCAGGATTTATGGGAATTTGATGGTAGGCTTTTACAAGATCAATGTGACTGAAGATTTGTTTACCATGTAATTCAGCAGTGAAATCTGCGATACAAGGGATAGGATATTTTTCTTTAACAGTTTGTGCATTTAGAGCACGATAATCACCAACAGGTCTCCAATCGACCGATCCTTTCTTCGGCACCAGGTGCAAAGGCGAAGTGTAATTACTTTTAGAAGGTCTCATATGACCGAGTTGTAGCATGTGCTGAAATTCAGCTTTGGCAATTTTTAACCGATCTGGAGCTAGCCGTCTAGGCTTAGCAGCGACTGGAGGCCCCTTAGTGTTTATATAATGCACAGTATTATGTTTAACCGGTTGGTTAGGATCCGGTAATTTCGTGATTTCAGGAAATTTAAATAATAATTTACCATATATATCATTTACAACATTGGGTTTCACAGAAAATATATTACAAGTACTTAATATAGCAGGAGCTTTTAAATTAGTAGTGGAATCAATAAGACGACGATTCCGTAAATCAAGTTTTAAATTAAAATTATGCAAAAAATCAGCTCCTAAAATAGCACATGAAACGTCACAAATATAAAAAGAATATGTAAAATTTCGGCGTAGGCCTAAGTTGATATTAATACTTTTACGACCATACACATTAATTTTTGTGCCATTAGCAGCACGAAAGGTTTGAAGAACAGGCTTAGTTTTGTCATTTTTATTCGCGGCCACAAGTGAGGCATCAGATCCAAAATCGACTAGAAAACACATACCTGTATTTCTGTCTCTAACGAAAAGGCGACGAGAAGGTGCTGGGGAGAAGTCCGTCGCCGCTACTCTTCCCGCTTCTGGTTTTCCGAATAAGAACAAGGCGCTAGGCACTTTTTTGCTTTTTCTTGATATTTTTGGTGATACCAACACAATGTTGCACCCCTATGGCGGGACTGAGAACGATTACGCTGATGGTTATCACTTCTAGATACACTTCTTGAACGACGAAGATGAGCGACCTCTTGGCGTAATGCTTGGATTTCTTTTACGAGCATATCAATGGCTGGTGGTGTCTGAGATTCAGTTGTTGGTGTTCGAATCGAAACAGAACTAATGTTGGAAGGCGTTAATTCAATTATTCTATCAGCAATATCCGCCGCTTTATCTGGAGTAATTTTTTCAATGGAAGCTAGAATCGTTTGCACAGTGGTTGGCATTTGTTGAGAAAACAGTTCTAGAAGAAGATCGTTACTGATATTATGGCTTTCAGCCCGTCTTTTCATTAATCGAAGTAATTCAGTTGGTTTTCTGTCACCCAGGCTTTCTCCAGCTAGCAGTTTCCGTATTTCTAAAGTACGACTTTCTCCGCAACGTTCGATAACTTTTGCTTTCAAAATCTGATAAGGATCAGTTGGATCAGGACTCATTATCACATCTCGAACCATAGTAGCAGTAGCAGGCGGTAGATGCGCTACAACATAATTATATTTTGTTTTCGACTCAGTGATAGCTTTAGGAGTAGCTAATTCGAATGTGCTCTCCAGCATATGAAACCATAATGTAGGGTCCACAGGGATATAGGGTGGAATGACTACGGCAGATGTTTCAGCAGTTGCCATTTTGCTAGTTAAACAAAACGTTCCATGAAACAGTTGAATAGTTCGACGGTCTATGAAATAGTTGAAGGTTCAAAAATCCGCGGTCACCATTTTAGAGGATGGATTGAAGGGAGATGATAAAAATATCTCGGTGACTCAAATAATCAGAAGGTTTTGTAGAAAAATAAACTTTATTAACAGAACATAACAACACATAGTCAAATATTCGCCATCGTCACTGACAGAATAATCTGCCGCTCTCTGCAGAGTTCGAATGTTACTGCGTCACGTGACTTCAAAAGCTCTCCGCAGAAAACGCGGGGGGAGGAAATGCGCCTCATTGCTATTGGCTGGCTCCTCGCGTGCGAGAGAGAGAAATAGCAGACGGCTACAATCTCATAATTCTTACTAAATGTAAAGAAGATTATCAATATATTCGAGATGAATTAGCAAAATCATTTAAAATGAAAGATTTAGGTCTCTTACACTATTGTTTGGGCATAGAATTTATGCAAAACTGGGACAATATCAAAATTACTCAAAAGAAGTACATTGAAGATATTCTGAGCAAATTTAATATGCAAGAATCCAAACCAATATCTACACCTTTTGATAATAACGCGAAGCTTACTAAAGATATGTGTCCCAAAACTGAAGAAGAAAAATCTGAAATGAATAATATTCCCTACCGTCAACTAATAGGATCCCTTATGTATTTATCAGTGTCTACTAGACCTGATATAACTCACGCTGTGAATTTCCTAAGTCAATTTAACAACAATCCAGGTAAACCTCATTGGATAGCTGCAAAAAGATTTTTGCGATACCTGAAAGGAAGCCAAGATCAAGGACTGATCCTTAAGCGTGATTCTGAATCCTTGATTGCCTTTGTCGATGCCGATTGGGCGTCGGATGTGAATGACAGAAAATCATACACTGGCTACATTTTTAAATACGCCAGTGGAGCCATATCGTGGGAATCGAGAAAACAACGAACTGTCGCATTATCCACAACAGAGGCGGAGTACATGGCATTGTCAGAATCCGCCAAAGAGATTTTGCATCTCAGACGGTTTTTAAGTGAACTTTCCCCTGAAACAGTGACTGCGCCTACTATAATATTTTGTGATAACCAGTCTGCTCAAAAATTAGTACGAAATCCGTTTTACCATTCGCGCACAAAACACATCGATATTCGACATCATTTTGTGCGTGAAATTTACGATAATGGCGAAATAGAGGTTAAATACCTAGAGACAGAAAATATGCCTGCAGACATTTTAACCAAAACTTTAAATGCTTATAAACATAAAAAATGTTGTGAAATGATAGGACAAAATGTTTAAAATTTTTCAGCATTATTCTGTATCATTCTTTATATAAGTATATAATTTGTATTTGTAATTTTTATATTAATATTATTTCTCTGTAATTTGCTTAATAGGAGAATATTGTTTTGTTAAGAAAATGCACGTTGTAAAGGAGGAATTGTTGGAATACAACGTCCATTTATCTTACCCTTTTCTTTCAGCGAATGCGCGTACAGTGACGTTTCTCAAAATCCGCTCTGCGAGCGAGATTATTCAGTTCTGTTAAAAACATGTCAGTGCTTAGTCGCATTTAAGCTATGTATATATTTTTGTCTTCGTGTTAGTGTTGATAAATGTTTATGTCGAGCTATTCTGCTAACTCTGTGTGCCCCCAAAACCAACATACATTTTATTGCATTCGCGAGATATCTTGTAAATACCCCAATGCGAAAAACTGTCAATTTGATGTTTCAGATTTGTGAATTGAATTTTGTTAAAAGGAGTATAAACTACCTTAAAGTCAAATTTTACCAAGATTTTAGAAATTTGGTGGCTTATTTTCGGAAAATATTGAAGTATAATTAAATTTTCATTGCCGACAGTATTAACTTTGGAGTGAGTACGTTTACGTAGTTTATTATGAATCAAATCTATGATTTCAACTGTAAAACCTCGATCAATGGCAATGGATTTATTGTTATCTAATTCAGCTTTTAGTAATCTGCGGAAAAGCAAATATTTAAGGCCCGGTAGACGTAAGTGTTGAAGGCAGCTAACTTTTGATTAGATGGATAGCATGATAGCCGATGAGGGTGTAATGATACTGCGAATGGCTTACGGTAAACAGTAGTGTAAAACAAGTTATTTTTGCGGAAAACCTTAATATCAAGAAAGGCAAACGACTGTTATTTTTGAGTTCGGAAGGGAACTGAATATTCAGTTCACTTCCGAACTCGCCTTATCCCGAAAATCAAATTTTGGGAAATCCTCTGAATGTGTGGAAAATAAACATTCTTCTTAATCAGAAAAGATATTATTGGAACATAATCATTAGAAAATTTTATTAAAACCACATTGCATCTACATCTACAATTAACTTTGAACTCTTTCGCTTTTGTGAACTGTGATTGGTTGTCTAATTTTTCTTTGTTTTTTATTTTGCAGTTTCTGGGTAGTTGTAGAAATGAAACCGTCAAATTAACATGTAACTTCTTAGCGCGTGTAAATAATATATATTTTTTGTGTGTACGAAAGTTTTCTGCCTGAGTTTACGAGTTATTTATTGATTTATGAAGACAAAAAGAATTTTAAGGACCACGCCCTGCATTCCACATCAAACCCTCAAGGTAAGAGCTAAATTCATTATGATTTAATATGAAATAAAGTTATCGTTCTTACCTATTTTGAATAGGAAATTACACAGAATGGGTCGGTTGGTTTTCATCGTAAACCAAGATTGCAGGACAATGCCAGAAATACACTATGAAACTAGTTATTTTGCAGATTGTAGTGTTTTATCGATGCAGCTTCCCCAGTAGAATAGATTGATAGGGTGAACTAGATTTTTTTAAATTTTGGATAAAGCCAGTTTTAAACTCGTATACATTTAAGTAATATTCCTCGAATTTATAGAAATATAAAATATATAATGTGAACTTCAAAAAATTAACTGTCTTACTTAACAGGCGACTAAAATAATGAAAAAGATGTTACAAGTTAAAAATATACATTTTATTTAAAACTTCTTACTACTTTGAAACCTTTTCCAAGCTCATCATCAGAGAATATTGTAATAACTAAATGCTGTTTATTTATACGTCACTTTGTTTTGAAAATGAGAGAGTCAATATTTATTAGAGTTGAAAGTAGAAGTAGCAGTTTCTTGGATTAAATTTAATTAGAGAATTATGAATTCCACTTTAAACTCTAATAATTATTGGCTCTCTCATTTTCAAAACAAAGTGACGTATTTGTATAAATAAACAACATTTAGTTATTAAAATATTCTCTGATGATGAGCTTGGAAAAGGCTTGAAGGTACTAAGAAGTTGTAAATGATATGTATATTTTTAACTTGTAACAACTTTTTCATTATTTTAGTCGCAGTATAGTAAGACTGTGAACATTTTTAAAGTTCACATTATCTATTTTATGTTTGAATCAAGGTGAAAAATTGCGTTTAGTCTTATGATTTTAGTTATAGAAACAATTTTACATTTTGTGCTTGCTGATGTTTATTCTCAGCACTAAAATGAAATTCCTTTTCGTATAAAAGATGAAGGATTAATGGATCTAATTATTCATTACTGGCTCCACAAATGAAAGTATTTTCCGCTCCGTCTGAGAAAAACAAAGGCCAGGTTTCTTTATTCCCACGCTCCTTTTCAAACTGGGGTAATGAATGGCCGTATATTTTTAGTACCAACAAAGAGATGCATAATGACAACAGGCTGGAATAGCAGAGCTTAATGAATTATTGGACACGGCGATATATTTGAAAATTATTATAATAAAACTTACCTTTAAAATAAAAGATGTTATTAATTTACAAACTATATTTAAAGGGTGATATTATTAGTTACACCTAAGGATCGATCGAAAGAGGTTTTTAAAGCCGAGACGGAATTTCGGTAATCTTCCTACTTTCGGACGAAAACGAAAACGAATATGTCCAAAAGTTTTTTAACGTAATTAGTACATACATAAATATACATAATTATCGATTAATTATACGCGTTTATTAAATATAGATAATTAATTATACGTGTGGCTCAAGTTGGCTGTCTGCGCCTTTCACGAAAACTTTTTTTTTATTTTCATATAAAATAAAATGTAATTATTTCATCAAAACAGAGAATGATTTTCTAATTATACGTATTTCATCAAATTAAAAAGTATTTTAGGCATACATATCTCGATTTATATTTAATAATGATTTTTGTAAATGATCACTGTTACACTAGAACTTTCTCAAAGAATATTAGAAACACTTCTGTGGTTTCAAATTCGAAAATTTCTATTACTCTGTTAAGTCTACTTAAAAAGAGTCTTCAAAGTTTAGTTCTATATGCGTTGCTTGCTTTATAATTTACACTCACGTGTTGTGTCAGCCATCACTCATAATTCTAAACAGTGAAGTTCATAGCAATAACTAAAGAGTGTGTCATTTGAGCCGATATAGCTCAAATCAGTGAGTAACGCTGAAATTTCCCGAAAGAAGAAATGATACTTTTGGAATATAGATAGTTTTGCTTCCGCCGAGTTTTCGGTAACATTTTCGCAGAAACCGATTTTTCGGCGAAACTCAGATCTTCAGCTGAAGGCAACTCGAGATTTGTTTGGAAAACCGGCCATCGAGCATGCTAAAAACCGACTAGTTATTATTATTACAGATAGTAAACCTTTTGTTCTCTATATGAAATATTCTCAGTCAAAAATTTATATTAAAGGCCGTATTAATGTAAAAAACTGGCGCAGTAGGATTATAATAATCTTTATAACCAGCAATAATTAACCACATAATAGTTCAAAATATTTTTGAGTTCCAGTACTAGGGAATTCACATTTAATTAACGTTATAATTTTTTGCGCTAAAAGCGTTTTTTTCCCCTATAAAAAAGTATATTTAAGTTTTAATAATTCACATTTTATGAACTACTAGCAAGCTTCCCTTGCTGCGCTGGTCGGTTTCTTCAAGCAGAATACGTCGGAGAATTTTGCCTTGTGTTTTAAAGCAACACGGATATTTACCCGGAATACCCTTTCTCTTTGCTGAAAACGATATAAAAGGGATTGCAGTATTACTTTTTCAAATAAGCAGACAAAATGCAAGCTGTTAAGCACGAACTCTTGTATTTGAACGTTTACAGTAGCATTTGGTAAATAATGACAGAACGATACGCAATATTCTAACCCCCCCCCCTGAAAAATTAACTAACAATGCAATCCTCATCAAAATCCGTTCTTACGAGTGTAATCTTTCATAATCGGGTTCACCTGATTATCGAAATTTTCCCCATAATTCTAAAACTAAGCAACGTAGAACGATATGCAATATACTAAAACTTTCACTTAAAAATTATTTATCTAACAGTTAAAAGCCTCACCGAAATCTATTCAACAGTATCTCTTTAAAAATGTTAATTTTTTTTTAATCGGACTCATCTGATTATAGAAATTTTCCCAATAATTCTATAACTAAGCAACGTAGAACGATATGTTATGTACAAAAACCTTTCTTGATTAAATTATATAACTAAGTGCAAGTCCCGTCAAAATCCATTTAGAAGTATTAAGTTATAAGCAGCAGGAGTAAAATTCGCAGTTGCATTTTATATACACGGTGTCCATAATTAAACGACTCTATTTAAAAGATATTTTCAGAGGAAACTATTGTTCATAATTCATAATGTTGTGAATATTGTTCAGAATGTTGTGCAGGAATAATGAAGATATGCGAATTTGTTTAAGGGGTCTCGGGACTTTTAAAACTTCAAAATTTTCGAAATTTAATTTTTTTTAGATGTTGTTCTCTTATCTTTTCTGAACATATTGATATAATTATTTCCTTTAAATTCCTTTTAGAACAGAAGTTACGACTTTTAGAATTGTACCCACACCATAACTGGAGTGGCGTTTCCGAAACTTTGAAGTCATTTTTCTCCAAATGACATTTTTGGGTATAGCGCGCAGGATATCTCAAAAACTTCTGAATATTTTTTCATGAATTTTTCAAAACATATGTTTCATGTTAGTTTGTATAAACTGAACCTAAAATTTCCTTTTTATTGTTAAAAAAAAATGTTTTTTGGGGAGCGCGATTATATTGTTGAAATTTTCAAAATTTTGCATTAGCTAAATACAACTTTGTATTAAAAATATAAAAATGCTTTCAATACAAACTTATTTAGTTTCAGCGTTTTTATTACAAGCTGAAGTATAAGTAGGCACCAAAACTTTCATTCCAGTTACAAAATTGATTTTATAATCCTGCGCGTAAGCTGTTATACCAATTTTCTGCTCGTCAAATGTCTGATAGTTTGGCACGTCTGTAACTGTTATTCTGTATCTTGCAATTTTTAGGTGCGTTCGTCATTATATAAATACGTAGCACCTATAGTCGTCGTTCAGTCCGTCCGTCCGTCCGCATATAACAGAGCAAAAACTACCCAACCGAATGGTCTGAAATTTCAAATGTATGATTGTTGCAAAATTTTGTCGAGCCATTTCAAATTTTATGAAAATCGGATGTATAGTTTAATTACAGGGACAGTCAAAAGTTTTTCTTTACATTACAGCCAATGGGAAAAATTATTGCAAGTGCATTTTAATAATGTTACAGCCTTCCGAATGGTCTGAAAATTTAAAGATATAATTGTTGTAAAATTTTGTCGAGCGATTTCAAATTTTAGGAAAATCGGATGCATAGTTTAATTACAGGGACAGTCAAAAGTTTTTCTTTACATTACGGTCAATTGTAAAAATTATTGCAAGTGCATTTTAATGATGTTACAGCCTTCTGAATGATCTGAAATTTTAAAGATATAATTGTTGCAAAATTTTGTCGAGCCATTTCAAATTTTAGGAAAATCGCATGAATAGTTTAATTACAGGGACAGTCAAATATTCCGTTACATTACGGGGAATGGGAAAAAATTATTGGAAGTGCATTTTAATGATGTTACAGACTATGCACTTTATGAAGTGCAATAAATTATACATTCAGTACAATATGGGGTGCAAAAAATAATTATAAAACTAGCTATAGTACGAACGCACCTCATTTTCCACGTTTGACGGTCAATTTCAACTTGTTTATTTACATGAAATAACAGAACATACTTTTATATTTCATATCAATAAAAATTGTGTTTTAAAATCATATTCATTTTAAGATATTAAATGTTGAAAATGGGTTTTTTTTTGTTGTTGTTCATTTTTTCCAATTTTAAGAGTTCTGAGACCCCTTAAGCGAAAAAATATTTCAAAATGTCGCCGCCAGTTGGCTTTTTTAACGAATTATATATTTGACATGCATTTACGATGTTTTACACATTTCATTACAACCAAACAGGTTCAATATGACGATCATCACTTTCAGATACCTTCTGGAATCGTGAGACAGCATGTTCCACAGTTAACTGCAGTGTGGTTCTGGGAAATGTTAAGACTATGTCATAAACTGCTGTCTCTAAGATCAGGTTAAATTAATAAATAAAAGTTCTAAACTATCGTAAATGTATGCTAAATGTGGAATTCATTAAAAAACGTCATCTGATGGCGAAATTTTGAACTAAAGTTTTTTTCTCTTGACCCATTTATGTCCAGTGTCCCATTTTTTGGACGCTTCCAATTTTAATAAGTTTGTATAATTTTTTTCTTCTTTCTAACATGAAAATTGTTTGAAATAATTATCTATAAATGTCTTTATCTGTTTCCGAGAGATGACAGCATAAGAGGGATAATTATTTGCTTAAATGAAGGCATGTTGAATGAATGTTCATAGATTTTTCATTTTTCAAGATGGCGAAATGTAAAAAGTGAGTTTAATTGTATTTTTTTTTTTTTTTTTACCAAGGATCGAAATAAATAAGTGATAATCTTAGTTCATAGACTTCATTAATAATACAGTGGGTTGCCAAATTATTAGGGACACTCATATTTTTTGCTAATTTTCTACTTTGGGTGCACTTGACTGAGTCTCTAAGTGGTTTAAGTGTTGCAGGAATGTATTTTACTGTTTTCAACTTCTCTATAATTGAACTTTTAAGTACTTTTGGTATGTTAAAAGGTCTGTTTGCTTTCTATTAATATTTTAATAACGGGAGAGACGCTGAGTCTTTTACACACGCAATAGTGGAAGACGCTTTTCTTTAATTTAAACAAAATTCTTTGGTTTTTTTTTTATAAAAGTTAAGAAGTACATTTGAGTACTATCTGTCTTTTATTGATTAAATATTTGTTTTTTGCGAAATTATTTACGATTTTAATTTATTTTTTAGTTTTATTGATTTCAGTATGGCTCGAGGGGTTGATTTTCCCACTAGGAAAAAAACTGAGGTAAAACCCTTCTTCTGCATACGAGTCATTCCCAGAGGAAGATAGCAGTTCTTGCTGGAGTTTCCAAGTCAGTAGTCAACAGGATAAAAATAAATCTGGGCAAAAACCAGTCACTTTTGCCGAAACGAAAAGGTAAAAGTGGAAGAAAACGGATTACAACTCCACGTACCGCTAGGAAAATCCGGGATATCTGTTTAGGAAGCAGAAAGAAAAGTATGGGACTCCTTACTCAGATCGTTCAAGAATCTGGAATACCAGTTTCTAAGAGAACTGTGCAGTGGGGATTAGCGGAGGAAGGGTTGACAGGTCTTCGTCCAGCCAAGAAACCCCGGTTGACAGAAGCGATGAACAAGAATCGCCTTTCCTGGGTTCGTGAACACCGCCAGAAGACAGTTGATGACTGATGTGAGGTCAGTTGTTAAGATAATTATTATTTATGTCATTTAAAATCATTTATTTCTGAATTATTAACATATTTAAATTTTTTCAGGTATGTTTCTCAGATGAATCAGCCTTTGAGATTTTAGCAGATAAAAGCATCTTTGTCAGGCGACGCCAAGGCGAAAAGTACCGCCCTGACTGCATCGTGGAAATTGTTAAACACTCTGATAAAATAATGGTGTGATCTGTCATAAGCGCTAAAGGGGTTGGACGCCTCTACATTGTCCAGGGAACCATAAGACAAGACCAGTACAGGCAAGTTCTGGAAACTCGGCTGCTGCCGCAAATTGAAGAATGGTTCCCAGGTGGTGAATAGTTCATGTTTATGCATGTTTCAGCGCCTTGACATAAAGGTAGAAGTGTTACAAAGTTTTTGGCAGAGCACAATATCCAAGTTTTACCTTGGCTTGGCAATTCTTCTGCCATGAACCCCACAGAAAACTTATGGGAGATCACACGCCGGAAATCCCCAAAGATATGATTACAACCAAGGTACAACTTATCGCACACGTGGCGGGACACCAACCTTGTTGCAGCACCTTTCGTAGCTCCCATGTTTGGCGGCTAAAACTCCGTAACCAGGTAAGCTAGAAGCATGATTCCTTTCTCAATCTCTTCCTCTTCATAAAACGTAATTTTTGATATATTGTGGGCTTATTTTCATCAAAATATTCAAAAGATATGGTTATTTAAAAATTTTGTTACTCTCGCCCCAGCGATTTTCGCTTTTCTGACTTCTCGAGCTTATAGTACTACATGCACTTCTGTAAATATTTTGTTGTTTTATTATTGTTCTATACTTTAATACGAACATTTTAAGCTATTATACATGTCTCTGCGATTATTATTAACCAAGATACAAATTTTTGAATTTTTGCAGCTGTTGTGCAGAAAAGCGCCATTTTCAAAAAGCCACTTTTTCATGTACTTATTGTGTATATATAACGTTTTGATAACTGATTTTTGTTGCATGATTTGTGTTTATTAGAGCTTTGTCTTTCATTTAGTACTTATTTCATCAAGTTATCTGCAGTATTAAATTTTTTATGAGCATTTGATTAAGCATCACTTTTTTACTTTGGCAAAATTTTTTCCCGCAGACTTAACATGGTGGCGTCACCTCTTTTGCTAAGTCTGTAAAGATGTCATATCTAAATATATTTGACAAACAAATGCCATGGCACTAAAATGTGAAATATCTTCTTTCTTCCGATACTACTTTTGTATAGTTTTGGGCACCCTAAGTATTTTAAATAAATTTTTCAAAAAATGCTTTTTTGACACCTGTCACGTTGGCGTTTCCTATACAAATACATGGGAAACGGCGGTTTGTTTACCTCTTTATCATAGCTTAAAAGATATCAAGATTAACTTTTTTTGACTAACAAATGCCATCTCTGATAACTCTAGAGATTCTGGTATGCTCCGCCACCACTTACGTTATTCTAAGTTACCTATTAATATTTTTAAAAATTCTTTAAAAATGTGTCGTTTTGCCAACTCAACATTTTGATTTCCCCATAGGTTAACATTAAGAGTGATCTTTTTTCAAAAAATCAAATAAAATACTTAAAATTGAGTTATCGTTTAGTGTAGTAGTTTTTCGGAAAGATAAAATTCTATGTTTTGCTCCGCTTCCATCCTCGTAATTTTAAATTGAATAGAAGTATTTTTAATTAGCTCTTAAACTTTTGTATTTTCTGAAATCTCAAGATTGATTGATGCAAATACCAGGATTTATATCCCATATCTGAATGGAGTTTTAATCGATGGAGTGGAGCATACCCAACTTATTTTAACGAATAAAAGTTTATTCACGAATACTAAGTGACACGCATAAAGTATTAAAAATTTCAGAGATTCAATCAGTATAGCAGATTCATAGTGGCGGTTGCCACTCATTAAGACAGCTTTACAGTAAAACTGAGCATTTATAGTCTATATTTACGGAGTCTTAATCTAAATACCTTCCCACCCGTAGAATCTTAGCCCTTTGAAGGTCTGCGGGTTTCAGAGCAACACGTCATTTATATAATAATTATTCTGGTTTATCACTAAATTTTTAAAATTGATTTTTTACCCTTAAATAATGACTTTAGAGGCTCGTCTTCCCTATTCGGACTAATTTGGGCACGCCGCATCGAATGGCATACATTGTTTTTCTCTAGCTTTGTCGGGGGGGGGGGGGGCTTAATCTTTAATTTTATTTTTTAGGCACTTGTAATACCTTGTTGGAAAGATCTTGGTCTAAGCTTCTCGTAACAGTGAACATTTTTAAGTTTAATTCCCTTTTGCGCTGATAGGAGGCGCCATAAACCTTCATTTCTTCCTCTATTTCCCTTCCACCACATGTGCAGGTATTACGTCATTTTATTATTGTTCTGTACTTAAATACGAACATTTTAAGCTATTATACATGTCTCTACGATTATTATTAACCAAGATATTTTGAATTTTTGCAGTTGTGGTGCAAAATAGCGCCATTTTCGAAAAGGCCACTTTTTCATGTATTTATTGTGTATATATAACGTATTGACAACTGAGTTTTGTTGCATGATTAGAGTTCATTAGAGCTTTGTCTTTCATTTAATACCTATTTCATCAAGTTATCTGCAGTATTCAAATTTTTAAGAGCAACTGATTAAGCATCACTTTTCCACTTTGGCAAAATTTTTTCCCATAGACTTAGCAAAAGAGGTGACGCCACCATGTTAAGTCTGTAAAGATGTCATATCTATATATTTTTGACAAACAAATGGCATGGCACTAAACTTTGAAATGTCTTATTTCTTCCGATACCACATTTGTATAGTTTTGAACAACATAAGTAGTTTAAATACTTTTTGAAAAAATGCTGTTTTGACACCTGTCACTTTGGCGTTTCCTATACAAATACATGGGAAACGGCGGTTTGTTTACCTTTTTATCATAGCTTAAAAGATATCAAGATTAACTTTTTTTGACTAACAAATGCCATCTCTGATAACTTTAGACCTTCTAGTTTGCTCCGCCACCACTTACGTTATTCTAAGATAATTATTAATATTTTTTAAAAAATTCTTCGAAAAAGTGTCATTTTGCTAACTCAACATATTGATTTCCCCATAGGTTAACATTAAGAGTGACCTTCTTTCAAAAAAATCAAATAAAATATTTAAAATAAAGATATCGTCTAGTGTAGTGGTTTTTCGGAAAGATAAAGCTCTATTTTTTGCTCCGCCTCCATCCTCGTATTTTTAAATTGACTAGAAGTATATTTAATTAGCTCTTAAACTTTTGTATTTTCTGAAATCTAGAGATTGATTGGTGCATTTAGCGGGATTTACATGCCATATCTGAAAGGAGTTAAAAAAGATGGAATGGTATATGCCTGACTTAATTATTTTATTGAATTTGGGAATGTTCACGAATAATACGTGTTACGTAGCAAGAATTATATTAATTCAGAGATTAAGTCAGCATAGGATACACAGTGGCGGTTGCCACTCATTTTGACAGTTTTACAGTAAAACTGAGCATTTACTATCGGTGTTTATGAAAAATTTCGTTTTAGTACTCTCCCACACACAGTATTTTAACACTCCAGTACAGTCTTACATTTAATTCACAATTATTTTGCTTTTTTATTAAAATTTTAAAATTGATTTTTCACCTTTAAATATTGTGTTTAGTGGCTCGTCTTCCCTCTTCGCACTAATTTGGGCACACCGCATCGATTGGCATACATTGTTTTCTCTAGCTATGTCGGTGGGGGGGGAGTTAGGGGGGAGGGGGCATATTCTTTAAATTTAATTTTATAGGCACTTGTAATACCTTGTTGGAAAGGTCTTGGTCTAAGCTTCTCGTAACAGTTAACATTTTTAAGTTTAACTCGTTTTGCGCCGATAGGAGGTGCCATAAGCCTTCAATTCTCCCCTTATTACTCTTCCACCACATGTGCAGGAATTAATGGATTTATTTTCATATATTAGCCTTCTAGGTTTTACTTCTTTATATAGGCTATTACCACTTTCAAAATTCTTCTCACTGGCTCAGAAACCCACTCATCAGGTCCACCCAATGTCATTAACTTACTGCAGTGATTGTTTAAAGACTAATGTCAGTCAAAGTGCTATAATAACATTTCACATGAAAGCATAGTTGCAATTGATTTGATCTATTCACCATATGGTTTATTATAAATATTATTGTAAAAATTATGTAAATATCTTTGAGTGTGCACATTTAAGTGTACATATTATTAAAACATTAACTGTGCTTCCAAGCTCGGGAAGCCAAGCCCACAATATATCCTGCCCCCTTAACTTTAAGTGTACCCCGTAACTTATTATGTATTCCAAACTTCTCTACTCACTCTCCACATTAAAATAAGTCTCGCTCATTTCTCTTCCATAATATCCATCCACTCTAAGTAATATCAATAAGTTTTATTTTTTTTCCTTCTCAAAAGTTTAATAGTTCAGTTTCGGCAATCATCTTTTTTCTTAGTCATTTACGGTGATCTAGATCACTCGTTTTAGCTATTCCCTTTACTATTTTTCCTTTCCTTCAACTAGACCGGAATGTGCTCTAGCAATGCCTGGTATCTACTATTAGTTAGTATTATCTCCTAATTTCTAAAAGCTAGAAAACAAAGAATTAAATTGAAACTTTCACCAGAGAAACTGTTCATATTCAAAACAACCAAGTGCTCCTCGAAGCCAAAGGAAATGTCACCAAATATTAATATTCTTTACTTAACATTAGTAAATTGACTGCATTATATTTTTGTTGGGGTTTTTTTTATATACTAATATTGCGTAAATACTTAAACTATAACAATAAAGCTTTTTAAACTTAAAAACAGTATTTATTTTCAAACTATATCCTAATCTCTCTATTCTTAAAAAAAAGTAACTACCGCTGTCACCGCCGCCGCCGGTTTTGATTTTTTTGTGACCGGAGGCCTTTCTTCGTTAATATTAAGAAAAATAATGCATACAAAAATATGAAAATCGGTAGTATTATACATAAATGTTTGATAAACACGCTGATGCAGACAGTTTTCAAATCGACGAATTATTTTAAGAGTTATTTAATGCTAAATTTGGACAAAATCGTTCCACCAAAAAAGTTTTATAGCAGCAAAAACTATACATGGCAGTGTAATCATTTTTAGATCATTTTATGCGTTAGAATTTGCCGGAGTGCAGATTGCATTAATTTTTTTATTTTGACTCATTTTTTCAGGTTTTATTTCTATTTTAAATTCAAATTTTCAGCATTTCTAGAGATATTTTTTACAGATTTCAGAAAATTGTACTAATTTAAACTGTTGCCAACTGTATAAAAAGCGCAAGCAATAATGTTTGCTTCAAATTAACAATTTATTTGCACGTGACTATTATAAACAGGAAAAAAATTTTCAAATTAGAAGTAAATAATTACGTATAAAAAGCAGGAACTTATTAAAAATTGCGTCATAAAAAGTATACACGTGAATTTTAAAAGAGAAAGGATATTGTAAAATAATAAATTCATTAACATGCGTTAGAAGTCTTAGGAGAAATTACGTCATATTTACGTCACATTATAGTTATTACATAAAATGAACACAAAATAATATTGCAAAAAAGTTTAAATTTAGAAATTGCGCTAGACATTTATTTGATATTTTGAGAATTAATTTAAAATGTCTCATTTAAAAGAACTTTCTTTTCGCTTTGTTAAAAAATACCAGGAGACAAAGACTCTCTTTACTTAATTCCTTTTATATTAGCTTATTTTGAAATGTTGTTACACGTGTATACGTCATCAAGTTATTTTTATTTCGACGTTTTATTTGTGTTTTTATTAATGTTGTACGAATTTATTTGTTCTTTCGTTATTTAAAATAAAAATTATATCAATTTGTATAATTTGGCGAGTGGTTTGGCGATTTATATAATTTGGCGAAATGGGTCGACAGGATAATCAAATAGTACCGCAGCGGATTTGGCGTTAAAATTCCCCAATCAAAAAGAAATGAATAGAAATTCGTTTATAGGGAGATCGCCACTGTTTTTTAAATTATAATTCAATCTTTCGAAATCTTTCTAAAGCCGATCAAATTAGTGTGCATTTAGAGTCTGCGGTGTCTGGACGGGGGTTGGCGAGCGTAGCTCGTAGGGCGCCGAGCCCCCTAGTATTCTACAAAAAACCGATACTTCATGACTGTCCCTAATAATTTGGCGACCCACTGTATGTATTTTTTGAAATTGAGGTACTATATGTTCAAGCCCATATTTTATGCATTTTTGTTAGGCACGAATGGGTACACATTTTTATTATTCATTTAGAGGAAAGTTATTTATGTAAAGTCCTTTTCAAGATGGTTAGGAAATAAATTGTTTTTAAGTCTCAAAAAAGATTACTCTTAGTTTATTATTAACACTTATAATGTTATTAGTCTCTGTAAAGAAATAAATATATTTTTTAGTAGTTCATAAAAATAGTTATTATAGCATATAATATACATTTGAAAAACTTATTTTATATAAATTTAAACAAAAATATAAATATGCATATTATTATATTATTATAAATATTATGAATTTTCTCATATTTAGTACGCTTGCATTTTATCAAATAAATACAAAAATTTTTTAGCGTAATTTTTTTTAGTATTTTTCCAGTTCATTTTGCGACATTTTAAAGTAAATTTACCAACAAATTTGGGAAAACAAAAATTCAGGCACAAATGGGTTAAACAAATTTCCATCCCTTATTATGACTTTCAAAAAATTTCACAACCTTCAATAAGTTCCTGCTTTTTATACGTAATTATTTAATTCTAATTTGAAAGTTTTTTCTCTGTTTATAATAGTCACGTGTAAATAAATTTTTAATTTGAAGCAAACATTATTGTTTGCGCTATTTATACAGTTGGCAACAGGTTAAATTAGTACAATTTTCTAAAATAAATAAAAAATATCTCTCGAAATGCTGAAAATTTGAATTTAAAATAGAAATAAAAGCTCAAAAAATGAGTCAAATTTAAAAAGTAAATGCATTCTGCTCACCGGGAAATTATAACGTATAAAATGATCTAAAAATGATTAAATTTAGATGTATAGTTTTTGCTCCTATAAAACTTTTTTAATGGAACGACTTTGTCCAAATTTATCATTAAATATCTCTTAAAATAATTCTTCGATTTGAAAACTGTCTGCATCAACGTGTTTATCAAACATTTCTGTATAAAACCACCGATCTTCATATTTTTGTATGCAATATTTTTTTTTATATTAACGGAGAAAGACCTCCGGTCACAAAAAATTCAAAACCGGCGGCGGCGACGGCGGCGGTGACAGCGTAAGTTAATTTTTTTTTTAGAATAGAGAGATTCATTTTATACCTCACAGAAATGAAAATGATTAACACAGCGCTTCAATGTTTATGGTTAAAATGCACTTCAGATGCATTACATTCGCATTCTAATATCTCAAACATTCTCGTAAAAAATTTTAAGTATTCTATTCGTCATACTCTTTTTATATTTTAAGAGATGAAAACACAGGTCTATTCTGCACTTAAATAAGGAATGCTTTTAGGAAAATTTCGTTCTTTTAAAAATAAAGTTAAATAAATATTTCCACAAACATTGTAAAACCCTGTCCAAAGTAAAATAAAATAACAAAGGTAAAAGAAACAATCCAAACAAGCCGCTTCAACTCGTTTTAAATTCAAAAATAGTTTCCAAAAAAGATTTGCATTTCAAATTAGAAAAGGGAATTTTCTTCAGTAGCAAATAAAGCCAAGAGCTTTAATTTTTTTTAAATAACTAGGGGGCGCTGCCCCCTACGAGCTACGCTCTTCAACCCCCGTTCAGACACCGCAGACTCTAAAAGCACGCTAATTTGATGGGCTTAAAACATATTTCGGAAGATTGAATTATAAGTTTAAAAACAGTGACGATCTCCCTATAAACGGGTTTCTATTCATTTCTCTTTGATTTGGGAATTTTAAAGCCAAATCAGCGGCTGTTAAATGATACAATGGCTGTTTCCGTCTTTGATTAAATAAAATCAGCTGACATTTCAAAATAAGCTAATATAAAATGAATTAAATAAACAGAGTCTTTGCCTCCCGGTATTTTTTATCAAAGCAAAAGAAAGTTTTTTTTAATGACACTTTAAATGTATCGTTTTTAATCTGACGTAATTTTCACTAAACTTTTCTTTCTCCTTTTACTATTCACGTGAAAATAGTTTTGTTAGAAATGAAATATTACTTGCGCTATCCTAATAAAAATAGTTGAAAATATCATCTTAAAATATTACATAAATGTCTCGCGCAATCTTTACATTTAAACTGTTTTGCAATATTATTTTTTGTTCATTTTACGTAATGTGTAATGTGACGTAAATGTGACGTAATTTCTCCTATTTAAGACTTCTAACGCATGTTAAGGTTGGTTGTGTTTATGTTGGCCAATTATCAACACGAGAGATATAGGCCCTATGGGGGGGAGTGCCCTTCGTGGGGGTCTTTCTAAGGGAACCTAACCCGTATTAACGCTTGGAAGTCCAAGGTTCGAAGAAAACCACGCATGTTAAGGAATTTATTATTTTACAACATTCTTTCACTTTTAAAATTCACGTGTAATATGGTTTTTATGATAATTTTCAATGAGTTCCTGCTTTTTATATTTTCTTGTTTATAATAGTCACGTTTAAAATAAATTTTTAGTTTGAAGCAAATATTATTATTTGCGCTGTTTATACAGTTGGCAACAGTTTAAATTAATACCATTTTCTAAAATGTGTAAAAAAATATCTTTTGAAATGCTGAAAATTAGAATTTAAAACAGAAATAAAACCTCAAAAAATGAGTCAAATTAAAAAAATAAATACATTCTGCACACCGGGAACTTCAAACGTTTAAAATGATCTAAAAATGATTAATTTCCCATGTATAGTTTTTGCTCCTATAAAACTTTTTTAATGGAAAGATTTTGTCCAACTTTAGCATTAAATATATTTTTAAATATTTCTTCGATTTGAAAACTGTCTGCATCAGCGTGTTTATCAAACATTTCTCTATAATTCCACCGATTTTCATATTTTTGTATGCAATATTTTGCTTAATATTAACGAAGAAAGACCTCCGGTCACAAAAAATTCAAAACCGGCGGCGGCGGCGGTGACAGCGGTAGTTACTTTTTTTTAGAATAGAGAGATTTAAGACTGGAATGCTTTTTTTGAGTTAAGTGGGTCCGGGACACATTTTTAAATAACTTTTCTTTATTGAGTAAAAATTTTGAATTTTTTTTGTGTTGGTTAACCATATCATTTGTAAACAAAATCATATGATAAAACCACATATTTTTTTATTTATTTAAATTTAAAATTTATTAAAGAAGTGGAGTAATTTAAAACTGTTATAACTCGAAATATTATTTGTAAAATTTCATTTTTTTTTTCATTTAAATAAACAGAAATATATAAGTTCTAATTTTGATTCAGCATTTAAAAAAATCTGAAAAGAAAATTAGAAGGAAAAAAAAAAACATACATTCAGAAGTAAATATTTCTTTTTCAAATTTGCTGAATCAAAATTAAAGTAAAACAATTGAAAAAGACATGTTCCAAGTTTGAACCGTTTAACTTTATCGGTTCTTGACTATTAACAATTTAAATACGAGGAATGGTGAAAAAAACCATGATGAAGAAAAACACACTTTTATAAGAAGTCGTTTCCATGACAACCATTGCTTCAAAGCTAGATTTTGAAAACAAACCAAAACGAAAAAAAAATATTTCCTGCTCTAATAAAGATAAAAACTTGATTTGAAAGTAATTTTAAGCAGAAAAAAATAGAAAAATGTTTGATGCAATAAAAGTTTACCCAAGTTTAATGTAACTCCAACGAGCTACTCTCGCCACCCCGCTCAGACACCGCAGACTCTAAAATCCCGCTAATTTGGTCGGCT
The DNA here is from genome assembly GCA_963932465.1 of Maratus speciosus. NCBI lineage: Eukaryota > Metazoa > Arthropoda > Arachnida > Araneae > Salticidae > Maratus > Maratus speciosus. The sequence goes on along the minus strand of OZ010795.1, from coordinate 16,976,430 downwards.
TTAAAAAGATTTCGGAAAATTGAATTATAATTTAAAAAACAGTGGCGATCTCCTTTCTATTCATTTCTCTTTGATTGGAGAATTTTGAGGCCAAATCAGGTGCTTTTAAAAGATACAATGGCTGTTTTCGTCTTTGATTAAATAAAATCAGTTAAACATTTCAAAATATGCTAATATAAAACTAATTAAGTAAACAGAGTCTTTGTCTCTCGGTATTTTTTAACAAAGCGAAAAGAAAGTTCTTTTAAATAAAACATTTTAAATGTATCGTTTTTAATCTGACGTAATTTTGACCAAACTATTCTATCTGTTTCTAATATTCATGTGAAAATACTTTTGTTAGAAATGAAATATTATTTGCGCTGCCCTAAGAAAATAGTTGAAAAGATCATCTCAAAATATTAAATAAATATCAAATAAATCACGGGGTTTGCGTGACCAAGTGGTGAAAGAACCACGCTGGTAATAACTTGCGAGCATATGAGATTGTGGGTTCGAATCCCGAAAGTTCCACTGCACACACTCTTTGTGTGGAACTCCTAGGATGTATTTCTCTTGTGTTGTAATATTTCATAGTGCTATCTTGTCTCTGACTTATAAAGCGGGCTCTCATGTCAAGCCAGTCATATGTTTGTTGTTCAATAAATAAATAAATCAAATAAATGTAGCGCAATTTCTAAATTTAAACTGTTTTGCAATATTATTTTTTGTTCATTTTATGTAATAACTGAAATGTGACGTAAAAATGACGTAATTTCTCCTATTTAAGACTTATAACGCATGTTAATGAATTTATTATTTTACAATATCCTTTCTCTTTTAAAATTCACGTGTAAATATAGTTTTTATGACGTAATTTTTAATAAGTTCCTGCTTCATATCATAATATTAAAAGATTTATTTGCTTAAAAGACGTTATAAAAATACATTAAAAGTAAATTAAAAACTCTTTATTTACATGTTTCAACTAATTTTCTGAGTCGTCGTCAGAATGTATAATAGAAAAATACAAATGTATAACGAAAAATGGAAAAAATAATTGAAAATAAACAAGTAATCATGTAACGCGCCGTATATTTTTGCGATTGCTCGTGTTTCCTCTATCTCGCGATGCCGTAATTTATCCAACCATTCAACCCTTAAATTCGGGATACGAAAAGATAATGTATCGTTACAAACTACCGAACCTCTTAAATAAATTTAAATAAACTCTCTTATGAATAATTGTAAATAAAAATTAGACCTGTAGATTATTTTACTCTCGTTAAAAAGTATGTTAATGTTCTCTATTTGATTTAGCCGGGATAAAACAGTATTACATCTATTGTATTTTTTGTCCGCTATATGTTCTTTACATCTGATATTGAATTTTCGTTGGGTTATACCTATATATTACGGCATCGCGACATAGAAGGAACACGAGCAATAGCGAAAATATAGGGCACGTTACATGATTACTTGTTTATATTCGATGATTTTTTCCATTTTTCTTTATGCATTTGTATTTTCTATTATACATTCTGACGACGACTCAGAAAATGAGTTGAAACATGTAAATAAAGAGTTTTAAATTTAATTTTAACGTGTTTTTATAACGTCTTTTAAGCAAATAAATATTTTAATATTATGATATGATTAGAAATGGGCGTAATTTTGACTTACTACTCGCAGTTATTTACATTTGTAAGTTCCTGCGTTTTATAAGTAAATATTTAATTCTAATTTGAAAGGTTTTTTTCTGTTTATTATAGTCACGTGTTAATAATTTTTTTAATTGAAGCAAACATTATTGTTTGCTCTGTTTATACAGTTGGCAATAGATTAAATTAATACCATTTTCTAAAATATGTAAAAATATCTCTCGAAATTCTGAAAATTTGAATTTAAAACAGAAATAAAACCTCAAAAATGAGTCAAATTAAAAAAATAAATACAGTCTGCACACCGGGAACTTCAAACGTTTAAAATGATCTAAAATGATTAAATTCCCATGTATAGTTTTTGCTCCTATAAAACTTTTTTAATGGAACGATTTCGTCTAACTTTAGCATTAAATATCTCTTAAAATAATTCTTCGATTTGAAAAGTGTCTGCATCAGCGTGTTTATCAAACATTTCTCTATGATACCAACGATTTTCATATTTTTGTATGCAATATTTTTCGTAATATTAACGAAGAAAGACCGCCGGTCACAAAAAATTCAAAACCGGCGGCGGTGACAGCGGTAGTTACTTTTTTAGGGTTCCGTACATAAAAAGTAAAAACGGAACCATTATCACTCCTGTGTCTGTCTGTGTCTGTCACAGCCATTTTACTCGTAAACTATGGAACGTGGAAAGTTCAAATTCTGGGAAGTAATAAAGACTATTGACCCACATATTTTCAGATTAATAAACATTCATAAATATATTTAGTAAAAAAGTAGAGGAGCTAATTATGCTACTTGAAAAAAAAAAATTATTTTCTTTGTATATCATGTGGGGTATCCTGTGAAAGATTTCGTAATGCTGAACTGAAAAATACACTCCTTTTAATTTTAGGTATTATATTTTCTAAGATATTGTCGAAAATGTAGCGCAAAAATATGTCCCCCCCCCCCATCTAATTCCAAATCTACTGAAACTAAAATTATGCAAAAATTAGAGGTAGTAGATGTTAATATAAACCTTGCCGGAAAATTATAGCGATTACCCTAGGTCACATAGTTTTTGAGAAATTAGCACTTTTCTGTTATACACAAATTTTGATTTACGGGCATTCAGAAACATTGTTGAGCATTGCTGGATATACCTATAGTTGCAGAAGTATAAAAGCATTGTTGATAATGATTTTCGAAAAAATCATCGGTAATTAGCCGAGATATTAAACATTAAAGTTAAGGCCAATTTGGGCATACACAAGGACAGGGGCGGCGTACTCTATGCCTAGTTAACAACTTTTAATGATATATATGTGTAATGAAATATATGTTTTGAAAATTTCATGAAAAAATATTCAGATGTTTTTGAGGTATCCTGCGCGTTATGCCCAAAATCGCCATTTGGAGAAAAATAACTTCAAAGTTTCGGAAACGACCCTTCAGCTTTTGAGCGGGTACAATTCTAAAAGCCATAACTTCTGTTCTAATGGGAATTTCAAGGAAACAATTATATCAAAATATTCAGAAACGATAGGAGTTTAACATCTAAAAAAATTAAAATTTCTTAGATTTTAAAGCGACCACTGTGGCCATTTTATCCTTTCCGGCGCAGAGTAATTCTATTTATAAACTTATGAAATAATGAACTGATACCAGAATTTATAAATGAATTTATTAGAAAATGTGAACTTGCTTATTTTCACGTACATGATAAAAGGAAAAAATTAATTAAATATTCTTAGTGCCGTTTGTCTCTTTTGGAATTAAAATTAGGTGTCAGATTTTTAAGGGCATCGCCCTCGAAATATTTAATTAGAATGAATCGCATAAATACTGTGAGATTCGCGATAGTTTGCATTGATTATATCTCTCAATACGCCTCGAGTGACTTTAAAAGTTAATTAAACACCTATCTGGAAAAACGCGGCATTGACCAAGGCGGCGTTGCAACTTTGAGACCTCATTTCAAAGCGCGCTTAGCACAATGCCAAATTTAAACGTTGAAAAAAAGTTTTGTTTTAGCTACACTGTAGAGATAAGGTTATTACTACGCTGAATTTAGTTTTATGAAATGCCAAATGAAGTTTAACTATGCACGTCTTTTATTGTCAGTACCGAATTAAGTTCATCATAAACAGATTAGGATAATATTAAAAAAAGAGTTATACGAATAGCTATATTTGATATTATTTAGGTTCCATATCGTATTGAAGTTCCATGGTATATCCATTTACACTTTTCTAATATATACAGTTATACCCCACCGTACGTTGTATAGTTTTTTACAAAGTCTTAGTATTCTTTTAGCAACGGTTTTTTATTTATAACACAATTACAAATTCATATATTTATTCTACGGAACCCTCTGTGCGCGAGTAATACTCTCACTTGACCATTTATTTTAGAATAGAGAGATACTTGATGTGGATAAATTTTAGAGATCCTATACAGGGTTGCAAAAAAGTTCTCACATGCAGTCGTGGGGAAAAAAAGTAAACACCACTACTAACGCTGCAACTAATTATAATAGAAGAAAGTTACTGGTACCATTGTATCGGAAATAAAGTCTAATTTTAAATGATGCAAATAAAATTTTCTTAGGGGGCCATCTAGAAATCGAAACTAGACACAACTTTGTTTTTTTAATAGCAACACCCAATTTTGACAGTATACTTAAAATCTTCGCGTTAAACTATGCCTAAAAACGCAATTTCTATTCGATAAGTTTATGATAAGTTTTTGAATTATAAACATTCACAATAAAGCGCTTCTAATGTTGTTGTCATATTTTTATTAATATCTCCTGAAATCACAATCTTAATGTGATACTTTTGAGTATGGTTATAATACTAAAAACCCCAATATAAATACATTGAATATCTAATTTTTAAAATTTTATAAATGAATAATTAATTATGAAATTAATATGAACTGCAATCTAAAATTTGTTGATAGATTTATATTCATTATGCCCTGCTTGATGCGAATCATCAATTTCAAAATTTTCTTTTAAGTAGTTTTCGAATTATCGTTAAAGAACGTCAAAATGATGGTTTGAAGGGCCGTCTAAGGTGTGCAGAAAAGCATAATTTGAGAAAAAAAAATATTTTACTCATTTTATTGAAATATTTGGGCTGGCAGTAGTCGAAACATATTAAGCGAGTAAAGTGGTTCTATCGGTAAGAAATACTTTAAAACTTTTAGTACCACGGTGACTGACACTGAAGCTGAAAAATTTACAATATTTTAAGTATCTCTTAAGAAAGTATAATTCTGTAATAAATAATACTTAAGCAAATTTTAAATAAATTTTCTGTAATTACTTAAAACAATGTATATATATTTAGTTTTATATCATAATTTAGACCGTCAGTCATCGGCGAATGACGCGTTCTTAACGAAAAATTCAGTGTCGGTCACCGGTGACTAACGTGGCACTTAACGTGCTAATAACAGTGACAAAGTCTTTCGGATTTATTTCAACAATCGAGTACCGAACTTCAATATGGATACAGCCCCTAAAATAGGCTCATTTAAAAATAATTAATATTTTCTCCGTAACTAATCGTACGAATTTCATGAAAATTTGGGTTTATGCTTATTGAAGAGTGTTGAATTTATTTCTGGTATTAAACTTGGGAATTGCTATTGAAAAGAAAAACATAGTTTCGGTTCATTTTCATATGTAGATGGCCCCCTATGCAAATTTTATATACATCATTTAAAAGTAGACTTTATTTCCGATCGTTTGGTACATGTAACTTTCTTCTACGATAATTTGTTGCAGAGTTACCTGGGGGTGTTTACTTCTTTCTACGACTGTACAATTCACGCAAATTGCTGAATGATAATTTTCAACTATGCTACATGTTTAATTGAACTAACTTTTAGCATACTATGTAGTATACATACAAATCCCGTACAGGGTTTCACAAAAAAACTGAAGATGAAGTTTTGTTATAGTATACTGAATGTGTGGGAAAGTGTTACATAATCTATGCTGTACGCATGATTTTTCGTTCTTGTTATATATTAAGTGATGAAAATGTAAGCTGAATCTGCACTTAAGTAAGAAAAGCTTTCAGAAAAATTTTGTTCTTTTAAAAATAAAATTAAACAAATATTTCCACAAACAATTTAAAAGGCACTTTCCCTGTCCAAAGTAAAAGTAAATAACAAATAAGGTAAAAGAAACAATTCAAACAAACCACTTCAACTCGTTTTAAATTCAAAAACAAGTTTCCAGAAAAGATTTGCATTTCAAATTAGAAAAGGGAATTTACTTTAGCAATAAATAAAACCAAGACCCTTAATTTTTTTTTAATAATTTCAGACTGGAATGATTATTTCTGAGATAAGCAGAATACATTTTAGTGGGATTTTTTTGTTTTCTTTAATTCTGAATGAATGTTTTTTCCCTTTCTTAATATTATTGATATTATTTTGGTGTGGCTCTTTCAATTTAAAAGCCTATAAGTAATTTTTTAGGTGCGTTTGTAAGACTTAAAATACACCGCAAATGACTTTTCTCCATGGACCATAATGTAAAGGAATACTTTTGAGTGCCCCTGTCAATAAACTATGAATGGTACACATTTCATTTTCAATACCGAATATGCCATGGTGAACAAACATAACGTATATCAACTTCATGGCAATCAGAGTATATTTATGCGAGTTAGAGCGCGGACAGACAGATAGACGGACACACAAACCCAATTCATAAACACTTTTCAACGATGTTGGAAAGTGTTAAAAATCAGTTTTCATAAAATTTTGTTTTTTGAACTTCAACTTTCCTTTATATAGAAGCTACTGTGCTTTGGTTTTTGTAATTTTTCAAAAATATTCTCTCTTGATTTTTAACTGAACTGTTGCAGGTAATATATGAATACTTTTGTATATTTTTAATTTTCATCAAAATATACTTGCTATTTATTTGTTATTCAATAGTGGTTTCTATGTCAGATTTTTAAAAGATTAACAAATCAGTGTATAAACTAGAGTTCACTTTATTAAGAAATGTTTATAAAGAATTTCGAGTACATATCTTTGTCAGTTTTTGAGAAAAAGTACACTAATTAACGTGGCGATATAGAGGATTCCAACTACAATTAAACTGCTATCTCTAATGCCTAGCAAAACATCTTTCAAGAATTTCCACGTTATATTAATTAATTTTTGAAGTTGCAATTAAATCGCGGAAACAGCGCCTTTTGATTCTCTCGAAATTGCAGGAAAGCTTTTCACGATTCTTTCGAAATTTAATTAGAAGTTCATAAACAAAGAATTGTTTCTTTGTAGAAAATATTTCATCAAAGCCAATTATTAACTTTTTGTTTAAGAAAATGTTGCTTATTTTCGCGTTGTGTTCGGTTATTAAAGATATGTTAAAATGTAACATCAATTTGTTTAAATTTATATCATTCTTGGTTCATTCATTTTGCATTATTCATTTTGCAATAAAATCTCAGGAGTTTTTTTTTTTTTTTTTTTTTTTTTTTTTTTTGTGTGTGTGTGTGAGGTAATTAAATATTTGGTTACACTATTGTGTTATAATAAAATATTTTATTAGCCCCCGGTATGCAACTTCTTTCTCCCAGCTAATAAAGTGTCCTCTCCAAAAAATAACTTTCCGTTGTATAAGCCAGCCACAAAACAAAGCAAATGTATCATTGTTCTATTAAATACTATACAGCTATTTTTAAACTTCTAAGCATCGTACATTTTCGATTTTTTATACCGTCGTATTCGAAAAAAATAACTTATTCATGCAATTTGTTTGAAAACTGCATCACCATTTATTTGTGAGATATTAATTTTTTTGTATTTTTTAGCTCAATTTGTTTAATTTTGGCAACTGAAGTACTCCATTTCTGTAGAAAGTAAAGAAAAAATAGCTGAAATATAGTAATTATATCTTTTTGTTGCCATTTTCCCCAAAACTATTGAAAAAGAGTATTAAAATACGTGCCATTTTGAAAAAAAATAAATAGATGATTTCTGATAAACAGGAAGCTATTATAAACTATATTTAATTACATTATCTATATTACAAACAAATGAAGGCATAAGAATCATTAGATAGCCGATTTTCTTTCTTTTTTTTGTCGAGTTTCTTGAGTGACATCTGTTTTTTTTTTTTTTTTTTTTTTTGGATTTGCGTATTATTCAGCGATAGTGACGTCATATGAATATGAGAATTTCTTCAGAGGATGAGAATGACGTCATTTTATATAAAATAAAGAGTATGTTTTAAGCCTTACTGAAATATGTTTCATATTATCTATATCTATATATATATTTTTTAATCGGGGGCAATTCTGAAAAAGCTGAATTCCTGTTTTCTAGTTCTCTTTTTCTTCAACCGAATTCACTTTCATTTATTAATATAAAAGCCGAAGAATATTCTTATTTTTTAGCTATACAGGGTGTCCACGTATAACCTGAACGACATTTATTTTTGCAACCGTTAGTGATAGATGCATACTTCCAATTACAAAAATGGTATAATAATAGAATAAGGTAAAGAATTACTTTTAAAGCAATTTGGGTCAAGAAAAACATTTCTTAAAAAATTTCGAAATTTTCATTTTTATACGGTCCCCCGATCCTATAAGTTATATTTAGTAAAATTTTCCTGTTACACTGAGAAGTAAAACAAAAAAAATCCCGTTATTCTACGATTAAAATTGACCGAGTAGTATCTGTTTAAAGTTGAGCATATTTTTTGCTGCAAATTAGGGGTCATTCACAAATTTAGTAGAAATATAATTTCGTCACATATATTAAAAAAAAAATGGTTCAAAGTAAAATTAATATAGCCATATAAGTATGAAATCTTTAATCATTCAGATTTATTAATGCAAAATACACTATTTGTAATAAACATATAAGAAGAAAACAAACTGAATTTTTGTTAAATAAAATGATGAAAATTAACAGCCTCAATTCCTTACAAAATGATACATATTTTTAAATGTTGTTAGATTACTGTAGCCTGCAAAAGTAGGGTTATGTCAGGTTTTTGGGTTTTGATGCTTGATTCTTATGCATTCTGTGCTACATAATCCAAAATTGGCCTTTATTTTTTACCATCACGTAAAGATTTTTTGCAAATCCTAAATTTAAAAAAAAAAGAGAAAATAGCGAAAATTTGATACTATAAAATAAATGTGATGGCTGCGTTTTAAGCTTTTGAAAATTGATTCTTATGTATTTTTTAGCACTGAATCCGAAAATGACCTTCATTTTAAGCCATCACGTCAGGATTTTTCTCAAATCTCAAATTTCAAAGTTAAAAAGCTGAAAGTTAAAATTGATTCCCCCTCCCCTCCCAATCTCATCGGACCCCTGAGCTGTTTAGCTGTAAAAAAACCAGTATAAGCCAAAAAATTGAAAAAATTATTTGATTAAATACAATTTAACTGAATAAAAAAATCTTACATCTATTTTATAGTATTAGATTTTTCGCTATTTTTTAACATTGGAATTTACGATTTGCGAAAAATCCTGATATGATGGTTAAAAGTGAAGGTAATTTTTTTTATTCAGCGTTAAAAAATACATAAAACGTAATTATAAAAGTTAAAAAACACAACCATCGCAGGTTTATGTTATCTGATCTAAAACTCTTTCTTAAACTTCTTGAAGGCAAATTATCCGAGTTTTTTTGTGTTTTCCTCTAATATAAGTACTATGTATAAAATGGTATGAGTCGAAAATCATAATCATACTACATTGTCATCGGATTTAAGTCAGTGTGTAAAATTTAACTTCCATCGGACATTTGAAATTGAGTAAAGTTCTAGTACAAATTTTAAACTCGAAAGACGATCGTTGCAAGTTAATTTTTGTTAAAAGAAATCGTAGCCTCAAATCCTTACAAAATAAAACCTATGTTAAAATACAATTGTTTTAACTAATCTGAAACTTAACTAATAAAAGTAAACTCAATCGTATTAGTTGTATGATTTCTTTCAAAGCACAGATACCTTGAAATAAGCTTAAGTACTTTATATACGACCCCTGGAAGCATGGTCGAAATCATCTGTTTTGATATGCAAAAAAGTGGTATAAGTCATGCATTTCAAAGTTTCATAACTTAGTGAACTTTAATGTTAGATGAATGGGACTTTTTTTTGTCTTACTTGTTAGTGTAACAATAAATTTTTACTAAATATCACTTATAGGACCGGGGGACCGTATAAAAATTTAGATTTCGTAATTTTTTATAAATGTTTTTATTGACCCAAATCGCTTTAAAAACAGTTCTTTACCTTATTTAAACCATTTTTGCAATTGGAAGTATGCATCTAATAAAGGTCGAAATAAAGTTGTGAAAATAAAGGTCGGTCAGTTTTTACGTGGACACACTGTATAATTTTAAAGACGACATTGAACCAAATTTTGTCTGTTAATAATCTTTAAATATATATTCGTATATTTTGTATTTAAAAATTTTTAATTGTAATTTATGCAGTAAATTCTACTTTTAAACGGCTATAGGTTTAACGGTTTACGAATTTTCAATACCACTAATTTTTAATCGGCGATAACCGAAACAGCGATGAAATAAGGCGAAGACAGCTATTGAAGAAATCAAGGTATGTATACCTAAATAATTTTTACTATCTTCTATCTTTACAAGAAATAAAGTATTGGATTCGTGAAAATTTTCGACTTCCGGCTTTTGATGGATTTATACGTTTTAGAAGCTCCTGAATACGACTTGGTGGTTTTTAGAAAATGTCTGTCTTTCACTCTGTGAGTCCGTATGTGACAAAAATTTTGTGGTCTCTCTATCTCAAGAATTAATTCACAGAATTTCACAAAACATTAGATTCAGTTAGACCTTGATATAAAGTGTTTCTGATTACTTTTTAATGTAAATCGTCTGACAGGTGGCGCTGCTATGCTGCCTTTTTCACGATTTCCTCAAAAGCTATATCTCAAGAGTTAATGTATGGATTTTAATAAAACTTCAGATTCAGTCAGTCCTTTGTGTAATTTAGTGCTGTTTAGTTTTTGGTGTAAATCGCCCAATAGATGGCGCTGCTATACAGCATTTTTTCTCTATTTCCGCAATAGATGTTTCTCAAGATCTGATGCATGAATTTTCATCAAGCTTCAGATTCAGTTAGTCCCTGAAATAAATGGGTCCTGATTAATTTTTGGTGTAAATCGCCGAACAGGTAGCGCTGCTATACAGAATTTTTTGCGATTTCCGAAATAGCTCTATCTCGAAAACTAATGTACGGATTTTCATCAAACTTCAGATTCAGTTAGAAGTTGACATAAGTTGTGGCTGATTAAATTTTGGTGTAAGTAACCTAACCAGGGACGCTGCTTTGCTGCATTATTCAAGAAGTATTAACATGTATGGGTTTTGGGATTGCGACATCTGACTATTTTAAATGCCCGAAATTCGTGTAATTAGAAAATCATTCTGTGTCGTTGAGAATTAATGATATTTTATTTTAAAATGAAAATAAAAAGTTTTGGTTAGAAGCGAATTTTTTGGTTAAAAGCAAATTTAGACTACACGTATGATTAATTAATAATTATGTATACTTAATAAACATGTATAAGTAATTAATAATTATGTATGTTTATGTATGTATTACGTGAAAAATATTTTTTGGACATTTTCTTTTTCGTTTTGAAATAGGAAGATTATCCAAATTCGGTTTCCGTCTTAAAAGCTTGTTATATAGTTATAAATTACATTGTACTAAATCGAAACAATAACTTTTATTTAATAGAAGCGATAATTTATTTACTGATAAAGTAAACTACAGTAGAGGTTGAGGCGATGATAAGATTTCTGAGCTTAACAACACTATTTAGCTGCAAACTTATCAACGAAATAAGGGTAATAATACAGTGTCCATAAATCATTAAAGTTATATTCGTATAAAAAAGAATTGGGTGTTTAAAGGTGTTATCTTAAGATATGTAAGATTATGTCTCTGTCAAATAATGACTTGTTATGCTATAGAATACCGTCCATCATAGTTACACACAATAGTAGGAATTAAACGGTCTAAGGACTATTAAAGCTTTAAAGTTTTCGAAATTAATTTTTTTAGATGTTAAACTCCTAACTTTTCTGAACATTTTGATACAATTGTTTCCTTGAAATTCACATTAGAACATACGTTATAGCTGTTAGCATTTACCCACTCAATGCCTAAAGCGGCGTTTCCGAAAGGTTGAAGTCATTTATCTCCAAATGACGTTTTTGGGCAGAACGTGCACGTTATCTGAAAAACTTATGAATATTTTTTCATGAAATTTTCAAAACATACGTTTCATGTTAGTCTGTATCAACCGAAACTAAAATTTCCTTTTTATTCTTCAAAAAAATATTTTTTTAGCTGATTATTATTCTGTTGAAATTTTCTAGTTTTTGTATTAGCTAAATACAACATTGTATTAAAAATAAAAAAATGCTTTTAATACAAATATATTTAGGTTCTGAGTAATTATTACAGTCTGAAGAAAAAGTAGGCCCCAAAATTTTCATTCTAGTTGCAAAATTCATTTTGCAATCGTGCGCGTAATCTGTTATGCCAACGTGTTACTCGTCCAATGTCTGACAGTTTGGAACCCCCTGTAAATGCTAATTCTGCGTCATGACATTTTTTAAATACATGAAATGTAAGAACATACTTATATCTTTCATCTCAAATAAAATTGTGTCTTAAAATCAAATACATTTTAAGATATTAAATGTTGAAAATGATCTTTTTTTTTTTCGTTTTTTCCCAATCTTAAGAGTCCTGAGACACCTTAAACTTTGGTAGCAGATTGTATTTACGAACCAGAATATCTAACACGATAATAGTGTAAAATACATCCTCAAAGTCAGGTTTTTAAATTAAATGGAACCTCACCGTAAAAATTAATTGGCGTTTTTCTCGGAGTGCAAGTGTCTTTTCTACCAATTTTACTGAAAAAAATGAGATGATAATGAATGTCTGGTGTCTAAAAAAAATCTACTGTTATGAAGGTAATTAATTTACCACTATGCAAAAGGATTTACTCTAGACTAGATCATTAATAAATTAACTCAAGCAGGAGATATTGATTTTTCGAATATCATGATTGATTGTAGCATTACTTAACAATAATTAGCTTAATGATAGCCGGATAAATTGTATTTGCTTTACGTAAGTTCTTATTTAAGATGTAGTACTTTTTAGAACATTCCTATTTTGATTAATGATTAAAAAGTCTTGAATTGATTTTTTTTTTTTTCAAATTGAAGGGGTTTCCTTATATTATTTTTTTTATATTCTAAATCGAAAAAATGACTCGAGTTGTTCCCTCATTTACAATATCGTCAAAAGTTGAAATTTTTTCCCTTGTTGAAAAATTATCCCTTTAAGGGGGTCCGGGGCTAAAAATTCTATAAAAAATGCATTTTTTATTTATTAGCTTAAAAAAATACTGAGTTTTTAGCGTTCAATACCTCAAACGGCATGCTTTTATCTTCATTAGATCCAGAAATATAACACTTTTTGCTTGGAGAAGCGATGCACCAGCTGCTCTCTGACGAGAACTTTAACTTCATTTATCTCCGAATAAATTTTTTCACGATTTGTCAACTTTAAAAGAATATATCTAAAGTTTCTTGCAAGATATAGGTATGAAATTTTCAACAGAGATTTTATGCTACATTTCCAGCAACCTGTCTTCAGGATTTTTAATTTTGAGTGATAATAGTGAAAATACGCTAATTAATGCAAAATTCACTCATTAAAAATCTTAAGTAGTACGAGTAAGTACTTCCAGAGTTATATAAAAAATTAAATGTGTTTAAAATTTTAAAATTTAAATTAAAGAAAATATTTAAATTTTTTCAGAATTTTTTTACATGCAATATTCTTATTATATTAAAACATACTTCAGAAAAAAATTTCATAACAAAATCTCTGTAAATAAAAAAAAAAAAAATAGAATTTTGAGCCGCGGACCCCCTTAAGACCTGATCTACACAATTGTGTAGTGGAGGATTCTAAGGAAAAAAGAAAACAATTTCCTTTTTTTCTGTGATTTAAAGCTAAGCTTACACCACACAATTGTTTGGATCCTTACTTGATGTAACCTAACATTGGAATTTTTTTAATATATATTTTTGTCAATCAAATATGACCCTATTAATTAGGGTTAAAAACCAAGACTTTTCATTTATGCCATAACTCTTCAGGTCTTGAAGGAATATAAATTTAATAAAAAAGTCACCAGATTTTCGAATTAGTACAGGATGAATTTAGCGATAAAGATATCAAGTACCAAGAAACATGACAACACACTGTTGTTTATTGTTTCATTGATAGAAAAAAATGGAGAAAGCATTCTAAAAAAGAAGTGTGATGTTGGAGGAAACATCTTTATTCTTAAAAAAAAAAAAAAAAAAAAAAAAAAAAAAAAGGTGTAACGATTTTTTGAATTTGTAGGATCTATAAAGATAGCAAAAAATAAAATAAAACGTATTATTCAGCTTATTTGTGAATGTTTTTTAATGAAGTATTTTGTTAGATTTTCCCTTTGTAAAAGAAAAGTACGTGATAGGCCTATTTTGGCAGTTTATACATTAATTATTATTTATTATTTAATTATTAGTTATTTAACTTCTTTATGTTTTGAAATAGCCTATTAAAAATAACCTGAAGCGGTCTAGGCATTTTCTTTACGATGCGTATAATGCGTCAGAGTGTAACGTCGCATTTGTCGTCACACTAATATTTAAGATGTTTTGTGACTGTAACCCCGCAACGCTTATAAGTTATATACAGTAGACCGGAGTGAAAAACAAAAAGTTTTGCAAGTCGAATCGTCATAGTGCGGAAAAGTTGCTACTCGTCAATACAAGCAACGTGAAAAAAAAAATTGAAATCGGAGAATATCTTCCGTTCGCGCATCGCGTTCAAAGTTTTCAAATTTGAACAAAAATTGTACAAATATACGAAAAATCGTAAAAAGATGTAAACTTTTTCCGATCGAACACATTTTTTTGTACATACCATGACCTTGAGATGCAGAATGGAAAAAAAATACCACACACTCCTCCTTTATCACTTTCCAACGCCCTCAAGGGGGTGAAAATGGCCAAATTTCGTGGAAAAAACCGAAATTACAGGAGATGTAAATTTTGACGAATCGGTCTGATTTTTGTTTGCATAAGGCAACCTTGAAGATAAAAGTCGAAAACAATCCGCCCGCCCTCGAGAGATCGAAATTGTGCAGCTCTTGGTCCGTCCTTCTAAGGACGACTCAGGACTCACCACGGGAAGGTGGCTGCACTGCGAGTCCCACCCATACCCTACCCAACCAACCAACCAACCAAAATGTGGGCGTGGAGAATTATGCAGATGCAGATTCAGGTACTGCGAATTCTGATTTAGTGTCAAATTTTATCATGATAGCACGAGAAGCGAAGGTGGCTCTTATAAAACCATCACGTCGATCATGCCCAAACACTTTTGAGGAGGCCTGTGTTACCAGCTTGGCACTACGCTCTACAGCTTGCGTATGACATGGTATGTCTGCCAGATTCAGAGGAAGAGTTGGCTTTTCCCCCTTGGAAATCAAGTCTGCAATGTCAGCTGAAGAAATGTTTACCAATAGAGGAGGACAGGTAATCTTGGTTTCAGACCAATTTATAATGTCATAATAATCCTCGGCGTCAAAATTTATGGCTGGAACTTGAAAATTTCTGACGGATTTCCCTTTGTGGGAGTGTCTTTGGATTTCAGTAAACGCCGAAGTCCCAGCTCTCGAACGTGTTGCCTATAATCCACTACCATTGAAAGAAGAATGTTTTCTGGATGGCCAAAGAATGCATTTGTTTGGATGACCTTTGTTACCACTTCTTAGAGTTTTGCAGGTAAGCTTCTACATTTCTTGATGAATTCAAAAATATGTTTAGGTCCCACAACTACTGAAGATCTTGTCTTAATTTCGAACCACAGAGGTACGTATACTGTCATAATGTACGTGACAATGTTGATGAGATTTTCGGATGGAGTTTCCAATGAAATATACAGTCTCAGGAACCTATTTGCTGTCGTTAACCATCGAGAATGAGATATTGGTCCCGGATCTCTATTTGCAAGGTCTGAGGAACAAAACCCAGCAGCAATGGAAACGGCAATGTCGTGCAGGTATCTCTGATCTTTACTCAGGATTTCTGGGTCAATGTGTGGGATGTGGCATTTAATTCTCTTAAAAGCAACTACGGGCAAAGACTCGCAACCAGCCAGCTGTTTGCCAAGAGGGCCACAAAAAGATTGAGGCCCTGTGGTTTTACCATCAAATGTTTCTACAAGATGCCTCAAAGGTAGCTCATTAAAATGCGGGAGACATATAACCCACTGTGTTGGTCTCTTTAAACGCATTTCTGTATGTTTGATTGCTCCACTTTTCCAGCGAGTATTTGTTGCTGTACCATCACACCCGACGACTAGAATTTTTGAAGTATCTATTCCGTTGTCTTCAAAATAGTCTACAATAGAGTTAGCAATGTCCTTTCCACTTTTTGAGGTTAGTACTAGATGGCAAAGGTACTTAGAACCCGGTTCCTCAACAACTGTAATGTGGTCTTCTTTTTGTTCAGACTGATATCCTTTACCTCCTTTGTCAACCAACACTAGAGTGTCATCGTCCCTGCCATCAAAAGTACACACACATAGGGCCGTTCATTTGATGTTTCTGCTGCTCCAGATTGGTAAGAATTGCCCTGCACTTTTCTTTTTCTCGTCTAATTTTGCTTCTATCAACGATCAGAGATGTATTGCTATCAGTAATAAGACCTACGTCTTTTAGCAAGGTAGAGGTAATGGCAGCTGTTGCTCTGTCTGACAGACCAAAGCGATTACTTGTCAAAGCAGTAGCTGGAAGCGACATGCGCATTTGTGAAGAGCCTGGGCTCCTGGACAGAGCAGACAAAGAGCGTGTGGGCTGAAAATCTAAATCATCCTCATCCTCATTGACATCAACATTTGTCTCCTCTCTTTCAGGATCACTGCTGAAACCAGGCAAGCTTTGCATTTGTGTGCTGAGCACATGAAGATGACGAGCCTTTCTTTGCAACCTTGATGTAAGTTTTTGCGTTTCCTTTTTATGCACCGTCGGTCCTATTTTACCTAGTCTAAGGAGTCTTTGTGCGTAAAGAAACTTCAGTTCCAATGCAGGTATTTTCCTGTCCTTAGGGTAATCGCAACTGACAGCTATAGGATTAGGACAAATACACTTGTCAAAGTTTTTCCCACGAGTGCATTCTAGTGTCATCTCGCATTTGCAAGCTGATATATCAAATAATGTGTTAACGATTGATGAATGAAGTCATTGTACTTCTTCTGTTTACCAGCCGTGTGTTTGTCTCTTGGATATGATTTACGAAGAGCATAATAGCGATCGTGTAGTTGTTTCATCTTTTGAACGACTCTTGTGTGACAAACTGTAGGAATCGAAGCCTTCAAATACAGTGACTCAATCTGTTGAGCTACAGTGTTTGCCACTTCTAAAAAACTGAACTTCCTTCCAGGTTTAAAGTCGCCAGACTGCAATAACATGGCGTATTGCACTTCATGCCAACATTTGACAACATCAGCATTGGTGGGAAAAATTGCGGATGGCAGTGGTTTTGGTGCACCAAAAAATGGGCAGGGAGTATGAACGCTTCGAGTGAGCGCCATAATGAAGATAAAGGAAGCTAAACTGTGATCGATGAGACCGTTATGCAATTCAAGCTACAGGATTCTAAACGAAGCCGACAAGAAAAATTTTCAGCAAGAGCAGCGCTTCTTTTCTAGGCAAGATATATTCTCTTACAAGCGAAACAAGCAGAAACACACAGCGACGCTGAGGCAAAACTGAGTGACGCACAGCGATCGTTACCAGGTACGGGTACTGTGCTAGCTCCTCCCCCACTCCGTTTCTCGGAATTGCAGCGGCGCGCACGCGCAGCGAGCATTACAGTGCACCGAAGAAGAAAGGGGCAGACGAGATGGAAAGGTCGAGTGACCGGGCGGTAAACAAAACAAAACATAATGTTTGCCGCAAAAAGTCGCCCCCTCGACAGGGTTCAAAGGGAATAGAGGACCTCTCGAGGGGGGGGGGGGGTGTTGTTTTCGACTTTTAGCTTCAAGGTTGCCTTATATAAAAAAAAATCAGGTCGATTCGTCAATATTTACATCTCCTGTAATTTCGGTTTATTTCACGAAAATTAGCCATTTTCACCCCTTAAGGGGGTTGGAAGGGGATAAAGGAGGAGTGTGTGGTATTTTCCCCTCCATTCAACATCTCAAGGTAATGGTATGTACAAAAAAATGTGTTCGATCGGAAAAAGTTTACACCTTTTTACGATTTTTCGTATATTTGTACAATTTTTGTTCAAATTCGAAAACCTTGAACGCGATGCGCGAAGGGAAGATATTCTCAGATTTCAAAATTTTTTTTTCACTGTGCTTGTATTGATGGGTAGCAACTTTACCGCACTATTACGATTCGATTTGAAAAACTTTTTGTTTTTCACTCCGGTCTAATATACAGTGTGTCCACGTATAACCTGACCGACCTTTATTTTCGCAACCGTTGGTGCTAGATGTATACGTCCAATTACAAAAATGGTTTTAAAAAGGTAAAGAATTATTTTTAAAGCGATTTGGGTCAAGAAAAATATTTATTAAAAAATTACGAAATTTAAATTTTTATACGGTCCCCCGGTCCTATAAGTGATATTTAGTAAAAATTTACTCTGACACTAACAAGTAAGACAGAAAAAGTCCCATTTAGCTAACATTAAAATTGACCGAGTTATGAAACTTTGAAATGCATGACTTATATCACTTTTTTGCATATCAAAACAGATGATTTCGACCATGCTTTCAGGGGTCGCATGTAAAGTACTTAAACTTATTTCAAGGTATCTGCAGTTTGAAAGAAATCGTACGACTATTACGATTTAGTTAACGATTAGTTAAGTACGACGTCTTTCCAGTTTAAAATTTGTACTTGAACTTTAACTGACTTTCAAATGTCCGATCGTAGTTAAAATTTTACATACTGACTTAAATTCGATTATAAAGTAATATTATTATGATTTTTGATGCTTACTATCTTATACATACTTATATTAGTGGATAACATAAAATAATTTGGATAGATTACCGTCAACAAGTTTAAGAAATGGTTTTAGATCAGATAGCATAAACCTGCGATGGTTGTGTTTTTTAACTTTTATAATTACGTTTTATGTATTTTTTAACGCTAAATAAAAAAATTACCTTCACTTTTAACCATCATGTCAGGATTTTTCGCAAATCGTAAATTTAAAGGTTAAAAAATGGCGAAAAATCTGAAACTAAATGTAGATGTAAGACTTTTTTATTCAGTTTAATTTTATTTAATTCAATAATTTATTCAATTTTGTGACTTATACTCGGTTTCTTACAGCCAAACATCTCAGGGGTCCCATGTGGTTGGGAGGAGAGGAGGGATCAATTTTAACTTTGATCTTTTTAAATTTGAAATTTGCGATTTGAGAAAAATCCTGACGTAATGGTTTAAAATGAAGGTCATTTTCGGATTCAGCGCTAAAAAATACATGTGAATCAAATTTCAAAAGCTAAAAAACGGGGCACAATCTAAAATTTGAAAGACGGTGTAATCTAACAGCATTTAAAAATATGTATATTTTTGTAAAGAATTGAGGTTGTTGTTTTGTCATCCTTTTATTTAACAAAAATTCTGTTATTTTTATCCTCTTATATGTTCAGTACAAATTGTATATTTTGCAGTAATATGTCAGAATGATTAAAGATTTCAAAGTTATATTGCAATGCTAATTTTACTCTCACCCATTTCTTTAATATATCTGACGATAATTATATTTCTACTAAATTTGTGAATGACCCCTAATTTAAAGCAAAAAATATGCTCCAACAGCTATTACTCGGTCAATTTAAATCGTAGAATAACGGGACTTTTTTTTTACTTACTTGTCAGTGTAATTGGAAAATTTTACTAAATATAACTTATAGGACCGGGGGACCGTATAAAAATTTAAATTCTGTAATTCTTCGCTAAAACGTTTTTTCGCTTCAAACTTTTTTATCTTAATTCTGCACCTAATTTTGACCACTTTTGTAATTGGAAGTATGCATCTAGGATCAACGGTTGCGAAAATAAAGTTCGGTCAGGTTATACATGGACACACTGTATATATATACAGGGTGTTTCAGAAAAGATGGGCAAAATCTGATTAGGAGATAGTACACATCCAAATAAGCAACTTTCATCAAAGAATTCATGGTCGAATTTAAAACGCAAAGATACTAGAGGGAGTCGAAGGTGGTGTTTTTATATGATTAAAGAACACACAAAGAACAATTAGGCGACAAACCCAAGGTGGGAAACCGCTCTCCTTGCAATCGTTGAGCCTCTGAGCCATTTCCATTTGCAGTCCGTAGATAAAATGCATATAAGCTTTTTTTCCTATTACTGAAGGTTAGAATCTTCCAATACGTTCCTCCCGTGATTAACAGTTGCACACTTGGATTAGTGGATTTTATGTATTACTCGAGGTGAAATTTTGCATACGCGTTGTTCTTCTCCTATCATATTTGCATGCTATTAGTGTTTTTCTTTTCCCGAAAACTCGCTACTGGAATGGAGGTTTAACGTTTTCATGAACCCAGTTTCCAAATGCACCAGCACCTTTATGTTTTATTTCCGACCCTGCATTCTTTGATGAAAGTTGTTTGTTTTTATGTGCACTATCTCTTAAGGTTTTGCTCATATTTTATGAAACACTCTGTATATATGATAAAATAGGTTTTGAAGTCGTAGCAGGTGTTATTCTTACTTAAACACACAGTTCAAGCATGCATTGCTTTATTGGGCGTAGAGGAATATATTAGACAGAGATCACAATCATTTCCCAGTAGTCCCGACCCCGCGACTACTAGTTGGAGACTCCTTGAAATTTTAGCGTTTCTATTAGAAGAGTACAGGCCATAGTCATTCTTATATCCACAGTCATATCGATAGTCATATATCCACCAATCGTCAATTCTAAATTTGCGTTCATTATATTTACGATTATGATTTAATATTGAGATTCAGCTAGAAAAATTTTAATTAGAGTTTATAATTATTTTGATATTAATATGAATTTATCTTTTACAATAATGATTAAATTATCTATAAGCTCTAAATCTAATATCTGTCAAATATGAGGGAACATAAATGTATAGCTTAAGCAACATCTAATGATTATTTTAACTGAAGTTTATTATGATTTATGATTTTAAGTACTTATTAAAAATAAACATGTCATTCAACTTCTATTTTAGTATATTTCTTTCAGAATATCCCTTAAATGCCTGATTTTTCAAAAATCATTGTAATAATGTTTTTCGGCATTCATTTTTTAAATAAATCATGGGAAAAATACTTTAAAATAATCATATTTTGTTTTAAGTATGGTTTACGGCTAAAAAACAGTTTGTTACTAATCGGCAATACTGGTCTTTAATTTAAAAAATAATTTTCCTTGATAAAATTCTATAATATTGAACACATAAGAAATTTAGGAACTATAAAAAGAAATAAATTTTACTTGCTCACTGCAAAACAAAATAGGGTATTTCGCAAGCTTCCAAAAAAACAAAACAAAAAAAAACAATTAGCAACAGCTGAAAAAATAAATCTATCTTTATTCCTAAATAGCACAAGTGTTGCCATCTACATGATGAAATTCGAATTAATAATATTTTCAGAATGTATTTTATTGGCAACATTAGGCATTATAGCTTCAATATTATTCTAGTAATATTTTAGAAGCCTAAATTGGGTATGTTGCCGAAAAGCAACACCAGTCATTTAAAGGTTAATAATCATTAAGATGTTTGTAAAGGGTAATATCTGTTATGGGCTTCTTACGATTTGAAGTGCTACATGGGCAGATATAGAAATTTATTTAGCAACTAAGGAAAAATTTACTATAATTGCAAAAAATTATAGAGCACCTTATCAATTTTATAACATATATATTTTTTTTTAATTTTATAGATTGTATTGTTTTATTTTCTCGAAAAAGGCCAGAAAAAAAAACTTTATCAATAAGTATACGCTATCAAGTAAGGGACATACAAATTCAAGATCGCATCATACCAAAAAATAATTAATTAAACAATAAAAATCCTACAAATATCAATTCAACACTTATTAATTTAACTTTATATTTCAGAGGGAAAAAGGGCGAAACACGTAATTCCTTTATTGACATTTCCCTCTGAAGATAGAAGATCATCTCAAGTCCATCCTTATTTGGAGGAGGTACAAAAGTTTGGAAGGTAAAATAGTGGCCTTTTTTGTTTAGGGATTTGGAAGGTCTCACAAGGAAGGTATTCAGAAGCTCAGAAAAAATTTTAAAAAAAAATACAGAATACTTTTCTCATGAGGAAATATGTTTATAAAAAAATTTTCGGAACCTTGATATCATGTCTGTAATAAAATAATGAAAATTTCTTTGTATTTTTTAGCGATTTATCGTCAGTTTGCGACACAATGACATTAGAGAAAATAAATTTTATGATAAATACTTTTTAAAGAAAAACCTTTTCGTTATGAACCAGTTTAATTAATTTCAACTTAAATAAATACATTTTTATGACTGGAGTACTTTTATATACATTTATACGGAAATATAACTAAATGTAACGATCGTATTAAAAGGTTCAGAATAACATTTACCTTGATTAAAATAGTTTTAAACTCAAACTTAAGGTCAGATCCTCAGTACTATTGATTTCACTTCGGTATTGTTGTGTCGGAGACAACAAGATAGCAGCATTGTTGCCAAGGAAACAATGCTTTATTCAACATCGAGAGCATTCTTCATGAGGTAGTTACTTTTAAAATACACTTAAAACTAATACAGCCGGGGAAATAAAATAATTGCAGCAACACACAACTTATATATATTATGCAACCTTATACAAATAATAAGAAACTATTTCATCGTTAAAGATAAAATACATTAAGTACTGTGCATTTAGACACTCATTTAACGAGTAATTTCGAAATGCAATAACATCGCTTATATTCGATGTTTCTTGCCAAATCGCATATTTGCACGGCAAATATTTGAAAGTGTTTTATTTTTTCTACTGAAATTCCGCTGCTAAATTAGATCAATTCTTTATGACGTATATGAGTAGTTTAATTAACCCTTTTTTTAACAATATTCTGAGTATGCGCTTTAAGAAAACCTTCCTTGTTAGATCCCAATAAAGATGCCACGGTAAACTTAAAATTCAAACCTAGGTCCTTTTATAGTGGTCACTTGGCGGTGGCATTGGGCTTTGCTCAGGTTAAGCAACGTCACATTTATAGCTGTGACATTTTTACTTGCGATTAGTTATGTTTTGATAACAGCTTAGATTTTCCGTTCATATTTTTTCATATTTAGTTTTTGTAGAAACACACTATTTTGAGGATTATCAATATGTGTGTCATACGCTTCATACTCAAAATGTCATACTATGCGATCGCAACGTGTCATAGTATTTATACTCAACGTGGCATACTCACTCTGTCATACTCAACGTGCCATAGTATTCTTACTAACTGTGGCACACTATTAACAGAAAGGATTTTTGTATTTTAAGACAAAGGCATATCTAAATGACAGAAACTTATATTTATACAGAGTGACTGATAATAACTAATAACTAATCATTAACTTGTAAAATAATCAGGATAAAATAATCTTGAATATAATAATACAGGATCGTTATCCGTTCATGCAGTAAAAAACTCAGGGTGTTTTACAAGAATCAAAGTCGACATTTAGTTAATAACTTTTAAAAAAATCTTACTTTGCTGTATACGAGATAAAATCATGAAGAGTGTTGAAAAATCAAAGTAAATAAATAAATGATACAAAATGCACCAATATTGATGACACTTCAAAATCTACAGCGGGCAGTTGCTAATGTTTGAACGCCGATCACTGGTACTTTCTTATGCCATTACGTTTTGCTCAAATGAATGCCAATTCTTTCAAAGTTCCATTACATAATCTGCACTTTTCTCAAAATTATTAATGGAAAAAGACTATTTTAACCGTAAGACTCTATATTTTTGAAGTAAAAAAAGTTAATTGCAGCTATGTTAATATTGCTTTGTTTAGTATGTGTCCTCTTTTAGAAATTATTGAACATTACATTTATACTGTATTACCCTGTATATGTCTTTCCAGCAATCAATAGAATATGGTTTTTTTATTAAGAGATCACCACCTTGAAATAAAAACAGTTGTAGTATACCTTTCTATAAATCTTAATTATTTAGTTAATAATTTAGGTAAATTAGAAATGGAGTAACTTTGGAGAAATAATAATATATAGATATTATTTCAAAATGGTACTAAGAAAAATTACAAATACCTGAAAAATTAAAAGAATTAGCTTATAAGAAAACGTAAAAATAGACAATATCTACTGTACCATAGTATGAATAGCAATTTAAAAGATATTTATATTAAAAAGTATAATGCTAAAAAACATGTTCAAACAGTAAAGCATTTTTTCAACCTTTAAAATATTCTTTATATTATTTTTCGTAGCTTCCAATCTAATATTTGAAAAAATTGCGTTTCAGATCTCTAGAAACAGCATTTGACAAACGAGAGAAAATTTCTAAAAGAATTCTCCTTTTCTTCCCTTGTTTTTCATTTGTGTTTGGTAATTCAGTTCACTTTTTTTTTTTTTAAGTTGCTTTTGGCATTTCAGGTACGTGCACAGACGTTTTACATTTTGATTTTTTAATCAATTCCATAGGAAGTAAGAAAAAAGAAATTATTTCAATGTGTGCACGCAGGTATGGGGTGGTTATACACCATACATACCCCCCCCCCCACACACACATATTATATATATATTAAATATATATGTGTATGTATATAGCTGGTATATACATACTCCTGGGTATTGCTTTCTTACTCCAATATAACTGATATACAATTTTTATGAGGGTTTCGGGAAAATAATCAAACTATTCTATCACCTATCGTTTTAGTAATTTTTTATATTAAGAGTAGCTTTTAAACTGAGCCATTATAGTTTTCAATAGACTGTTTGCAAATATAATCAACAAGACTGCGGACATCTATAAATAAGATTACTTTTGCACATTACTTCTGAGGTTTGCATAGGACATGGATAAGACAAAATGCTTTGGAAAAATTATTAATTCTTCAATGAATAATAAAAATATCATCTGACGAATGCCCTGGTAATTGCAGACTGAAAGTAGTAAGGAATTTTAAACACTAAAAAATAGGAATTGTGATTTTTCAGAATTTAGTGTTTCCCCCGATGAACAAAAAATATATATGTGTATAAATATTGATAATACAAAACATAGTTCAGTTTTAAGACTTAAAACATACGCTTTTATTTTATACTAGCATATGGCCCCCTTCAAAAATAACAGGAAAGTGTTATTTTAAGTTTACAACATTAAGTCAGACTCAATTAAACAGGTGATTGATATGCATGATTATTCAGATAGTGGCAAGTCCTCAAAAGCATTAAAAAAATAGTGTTTGTAAAAGTCAACCTTCAAATGAAGAAAATATGAACCACCTCATGCGGGGGAAAAAAAAGAGCTTTTTCCAACAACCCTATGGCAAAATTCTCATTTTTTCTGCACATCTTTGAGGAAATTCGTGTTTTTTTCGCAGCCTTTTGACGAAATGGGTGTTTTTATCGGGATTTGTTGAAAAATTTGCTTTTTTTTTTGCACCCTTTTGACGAATTACACCTCTCGCGTTTCTTTGACAAAATTCAGGGAAGAGTGCCACTTGGCAAAAATAATTGTGCCAAAAATCTTTTCAAGATGGCGGAAAAACATCATTTTAAAATCTTTGTTATTTATAAATCAATGATTTTGCCCAAAAAATAGAAAATGATGTAAAAACATGGATTTATAAATAACAAAGATTTAAAACCGAAGTTTTTCCGCCATCTTGAAAAATTTGAATGAAAAATGACGTCACTTGCATCCAGAGGAAGAATTCCTCATTTACGATCTAGTCTTAAACATCATCTACAGTAAAGTATGCATGGGACGTGACTATCGCTAAATAATACACAAATCCGAAAAAAATAGATGTCGTCATTCAAGAAATCGGACAAAAAAAATCTGCTATCTAATGATTCATTAGCCTTCATTTGTTTGTAATATTAATATAGATACTTAAAATTAAAATAGTGTGTAATTACATTTTTTTTCAGTTGTTGTGGGAAAATCGCAACAAAAAGATGCAATTACTCTTTCCCAACTGTTTTTTCCTTTACTTTCTACAGAAATGGAGTACTTGAATTGCCAAAGTTTTATAAAATCAACAAAATAAAGGAAAATCTCAAAAATATATAGAGATGCAATTTTCAAACAAACTGCATTTAAAAGTAATTTTTTCCCAATACGACTGTATAAAAATTGAAAATGTGCGATGCTTAGAAGTTTAAAAAATTGCAGTAGAGTATTTAAACGTATAATGATATATCTGCTTTGTTTTACTGCTGACTTATACAGCGGAATGCTACTTTTTGGAGACGACATTTTAATTGCTGGATGAAAGAAATAGCATATCGGGGGTAAAAATGCATATTTCTAACTTGTTACATCTATATATTTTCTTTCTCTCCTTTAAATAGAACAGTGGGCTTTTTAATGTTCATTTGTTTTTAACATTCATGTGTTTTTTGAATCAAGGTGGAATATTGCATTTTGTCTTATGATTTTATTTAAAGGGTAATATTTTGAATTCCTATTACTCGAATAAAAATAATGTCATACTCATTTAGAGATATAAACCATTCGCAGTCCGCATTTATATAAAAGGAATTTTCAAAAAATGAATAATCTTATTTAGCAACTGTTATTCTTCAAAATAGAAATAAAATACATTAAACTAAATCGGAAGTTTTGTCTAGTGATTTTGGCAAGTGACCATCGCTTCCATAGCATTTCATCTGTAAGTAAGAGCAAATATACAGATGAAAAAATGAATTTATATGATTATAGTATTTAGAAAACCTCCGGATATACCCTATTTGATGTTCATTTAGACAAATATTGTTGGAAATATTCCAATAATTTGTAATGTGAAGTTTCAAAATATTTCTCACTTTTGTCAGCTAATGAATAGAAAATATATGACAGGTTAAGAGTAAAGTATAAAATTAATTTAATGGCCAAATGTAAATGCATATATGTATATTGATTTTATATTGATAGTGGTAGCACCTTAAAAATTCCAATATAAAAGATCCCTGCCGGCTTGGACTACAGGCACAGGTAGATTTCGAAGTTAAGTACTAATTTGACCAACGCATTATTCATCAGACTTCTAAAGTAAGTTTAGATTTTTTTTTAAATTCCGGTAACTTTTAAGTGTTTAAACCCCTCTGTGCCTTTTTACGCAATGAATTTAACTCTGATGACAAATTAAGAATGACGGTCAATAAACTCACCTTGCCCTATTCTGTCAAGAAACTCTCAAAGAAATAGATAAATGAATGAAATTGTCATTATTTGCTCCCGTCCAGAGAAAAAAAAAAGTGCATTTATTTACTGAACTTCGAAAGGACTTGGAAATTTAATTTATAAAAGTTAAAACCGTAAAATCAAAGCAAACGTCAATGTATTCATTTTTTAAACTTTACAGTACTCATGTAATTAACTTTTGTTTCGATACTTAAATTTTTATATTTTCTCCTAATGTGAAAAATAAATGTTAGTAACATTAATTGTTACCTTCTTTCGACAATTAAAATCTAGATCTAAACATAACCTTCATTAAGAGACCACCTCTCGAAGCGACCAATTCTTATTGGAACGGAACGTGGTCGCTTTTGGGAGGTTTTAATGTATATAGATATATACATATGGGGAATTCTCACAATCTTTTGACTTTCATGTCCCTGAATAATAATTTTTAATGTAAAACACTTTTGAGTTTTTATTATTTCATATACTGGGGAACATCCCATTGCATGATTGCACAACAATATTAACGAGATAAAGAAGTTTTGGACGATGTTGGGGGTCCAAACACCTGGAAAACTTCTACACCGTCCTGTGTTCCTGATGCTGATTTTTAAATTTGTAGCTGTCTGGATAAACTCGTTTCAATAAAAAAAATTCGATGTAATTTTTTTCTGAAAATGCAACTGTGTTTTATATAAATAGGCAGCTAAAAACTAACCTGCACACATTTTTAGGGTTGTTATTATTTTTTAAACTCTGTCCCTGGGTTTTAGATTCCTTGCCATCCCTCTTCTAAAATTATACAGAAAATCTTTTCAGATGCAGCCACAGAACTTTTTTCAAGTTTTTTCTCATGCAGAAGTATGCTAGAAAAATAATGTCTAAAATTCTTTGGCAGAAAATTTACTGTAGAATTTAAATGAGCATTTAAATATCAATTTCAAGCATCGTGGCTTTATTGGCAGTCTCACCGTCCCCAAGGTTTATTCCTGCACTTTTCGAGGTAAATTTAAAAAAAAATTAATTTAATCCAATGTTAACAACTGTTTATAGGAAATTACATAGGAAAATAGGTAGTAATTTTCCTTACCGTTCCATCCTTACCGTCCCTTTTTTTACCATTTCGTCCCTTTTTTACAATACCATCTCCTTTTTTTACCTTGCCGTCCCTGCTTTAACACCCCTTTAAGACAATACAAAAATTTTGTATCAAAAGTACTACATTGTTATTATTTCTTATTTGAATGCCTTGTGGGTACTATGCAAATTCATTATAAGTAAAAATTTAGAAGAAAATAAAAAGTTATAGTGGTAAAATGGTAAGGAAAATTAAACTCACAAGTTTAACTTAAACCTCAGTTAAATAAAAAAAAAATTTGCTGACCATTTTTTCTTTATTTTGAATCATTAAGGTATTCGTCTATCAGATTAAAATGGTATTTTAGCAAGTTTAATTTTGTCAGATTTTTTCCCTAAAAGTCAAAAGATTGTGAGAATGCCCCATAATAGATAAAGTTTTGAACTGGGGGTGGTTTTGGGTTCTAGGAGTCACGATCGGCGAATATCTGCTAACATTTTTCTTAAATTTCAACACAGGGGAGATGTAATAAGTAGTGTTTCTAACGAAATCTATCTAAAAACCCCAGTTGTGAATTATAGTAAAATTATCTTTAGATACCTAGCTTATAAAAAATAAAATGTTTATTTAGTATTAGTATGTTTTATTATCTTAATATTTAATGAATATAAACATCTCATCGTTGGTTAAATATATTGTATTACTCAAATATACTAAATATGTTCGTTAACTATATTGTATGTAGTATTACTCTACAAAATTTGTACCACGTCCTTAGCTGCTAATATTCCTTTTTTTCAGATAAAATCAAACCATAAATTTTATTCAATAAAATAAAAGTATTATTATTCACACAGAAACAAGAATCATAACACTATTTTTTTTTTTTGTTCAAGTTACGTTTATTTAATAAAAACAGGCAGTTTGTAATCACTACCACCTTGATAACTGGAAGTATTCACAATTGGAAAATAATACATCCGAAATATTAGCAATATATTTATTTAAATTTTTTGTCACCGGAAATTGTTTAAAAAATAGTAATATTTTATAATATTAATGATCACAAACAAAAATCTTCTCTATATTATTGTATTTCTGCTCTAAATATTTAACAAAGCAACACATATACAATATTGATCCAATAATTGATCGTTATCGGGATGCAATGGCTAGTTCCCCACAATCAATATTTTAATATGCAGAGTATGACCACCTATCGATGACCAATAGCTAATTCTTTAACTGATTCTAATGTTAAACTGAAAAAAAAATGTTTCAAATGTTGTTTTTCAACATAATCAACACTTATTTTACGTCAAAATAGTTCATTTATAGCCACGCAATTTAAATGTCTATAAGATCCATGGGTTCTATGTGATACTAATAAGAACTTGTTCCGAGCCCAAACAATATAAAAAATTATTTTTGTAGGACAAAACCGTATCCATTTATGGTACTTTGAATTTCTGTCGTTTTTTAAGGACTGAAAATGAATAGATGCATTTATATAAAAAAGTAAATATTTTTTCTAAAACCAAAGCTTATCGATTTAAATTTTTTGTGGATTTTCAGAATTCACGACGTTTTTTAACATTAAAAATGAAAAGATACAGTTATGTGAAAAAAATTAAAACATAATATTTTAAAAAGACTAAAAATATATAAAGTAAGACATAATTGAATACATTTTAAAATAAAATTTATAAAAAGTTTAAAGTACTAAAAACATTAAAATACATTTAGTAGACATTTCCCCACACAGCTACGATTTAAACCATTGCAAAACAAACAACAAAACAAATCAAGTATAGTTAAAGTTATTTTTTCAGAAACAAACGATATTCATCAGGAATGGAACAGGTTTCATTCAATGTCGGCGATCGTAACTGACTAAACCAGCCTTCTAGGAACAACCTACCGAGATAACTGTTACAACCTATTTCAAAATACAAGCGTTTGCAAATAGCGCGTCTCAAGAGAATTTCAATTTAAATGTTTAATTAGTATATTTTAATTGTTTTACATAACAATAATATTT
This sequence comes from Maratus speciosus, assembly GCA_963932465.1. NCBI lineage: Eukaryota > Metazoa > Arthropoda > Arachnida > Araneae > Salticidae > Maratus > Maratus speciosus. The sequence continues at coordinate 16,946,099 of OZ010795.1, read as the reverse complement.
TTAACCTTCGTAACTTTTAGAAAATAAATAAATAAAATCTTAAATAAAGATTTATGCTAGGGAATAACATTTCAAGCAGCGGGGAACCATCTCAGAGGTCCATTTTTAAAGATTCGTCTTTTTGAAAATTTTAATATACATCGTTTTAATCTTTGTTTGAAAAAATCGACGGGAACGGGCAACATCAGGATGATCAGCTAATAATTGAATAAAAGAAATAAACCTATTTAACTGTACAAAATACTGATAAGTTATACTATGCAACAGAATAAAAATACCTAATGCTTTATGTTTTCAAAATGTAGAATTTTATTTATAATGAAAACATATACAATGTAACTCAAATGTTTGTATTTCACAAAGATAAAATATAATGCCTTTTTCAAATCTAGTGATAAAAACAACAAGTTTGAAATTGTACGTCAAACGCGGCCAAGAGGTGTGTTCGAACTATAACTAGTTTTATAAATATTCAGATCTGGGTGCAATAGCTGTTGCACTTTTACGCAAAAATACATGAATACAAAATTTATTAAGATTCTCCTTACTAAATTCAATCATACGAAAATAATAGGACTACAACTTAAGTGGGACGTCATCACCATGGCAACCTAGAATCCTGACCTATCATGGGATAGGATTGAATTAATGACGTAGGATAGGATTTAATAGAATGAAGAAAACTTTTATTAATATATTTTAAAGTTTTGATTCGAATTTCCTAAATTTGAAATGACGCGACACAATTCTGCAACGATTCTGTAGGGTAAAGTGCCCATATTTCGTCCCCGCCAGCGCCTTTTAGACCCTAAATGTTGCAATTTTCAGTGAAAACCTACCAACTTTGGATTTTACATAGACTAACTATCCACGCACATAGAAACATACTCAAATATCGTACAAAAAAATTTTAGAAATGCGAAAAATCTTTTTTTTCAAAAGTAGGTAAAAAATGCAAAAGGAAAAAAAATGGTCCCAATTTTGTCCCCCCCCCCCCCCAAATATCTAATACGCCAAGACTAAACTTAAAACTAAATCACAAAAATTTTCTAAATGAGTAAGTAATTTAATTTACATTAAAGTAAGGTACAAACAAATTTACTAATTATCAGTGGAAAAATAAGATAATGAAACATTAGACATCCAAACATGTGGAAAAAATTGTCATGAAAATGCATTCCTAATTTCGTCTTCGGGACGAAAATAAGAACTGCAAGAGGGAAGAAACTGGAACCACGCTACTTCCCAATAGGGCAGAGCTTCAATTCCCGTAAGATGAACTGAGCGTCCTAAAACTCACTGTATGCTACAATCATCATTTTACCTACGTAAAATACATGCAATGAATAAGAAATAAATACTTACAGTAGGGGAGACCGGGGCTAGTAGTGACATTTTCCATATTTTTTTATATTAGCCGTAAGATTTGAACTGAAGCTAAACATTTTGTGTATCATACCATTAGAGTAAATCTTGCGTAACATATTTATAAAACTACTATTAAAATTATGAACGTTTTTCATATCATAAATTGAATTCTGCATAACCTCGAAATTTGTCACTACTAACCCCCGCTACGGGGCAAGTTGTGACATGCTTCGGGTACATTGTGACACATAAATGACACATACAAGTACATTGTAACATATACAAATTATGTAAGAAAGGCGATTAAATAGGATATGTTAAATCAAGAATGAGAAATTTATTCATTTATAACGTTCTTAACACAATAAAACACTTTCATGTTTTTATAATATTGTAAATCAAATAAAAATAAAATAGCTAAATTGTTAACACTTGTAAACTATTAGTCCTTTATAAAGATACTTTTAGAGACGCTTAGCAATCAAAAGAAAAAAAACTGTCATAATCAAGAAAGAAATAAAAAGTAAGTCAACACTAATCCTTAGCCATATTGATCTTTGACTTGGTAGCCTACTACAACGTGTAGGCCTGTATCCTATATTTTTAATCACTCATTGTCATCGCTTCTTTCAGCATCTGATTTGCAGTTAATACAAATACAATAAGGTTCATTTTTATTATATTTGACATGCGCCCATCTTTTACATGTCATGCATTGCACCCAGTCTTCTGCGGGTCTAGAAATTTTGTATTGCTCCAAGCAAACTAGACATAAGCAATTTTCGCATCTTCAGAGCTATCCAATACTTGCTTCTCCCTTTTTTTCAATAACCTAGGTGTAATTTTTTTATGCACTGCTTGGCCTTTCCATACAGTTTCTTTTTTGCTTTATCTTCTTCAATTTCTTTTTTGCGTTCTTTTGCTCTTTGTTTTGCTTGATTTTTCTCTTGTACAGGTGTGCTTGTTAGAATTTCAGATTTCAAATATTTACGAATAGATCGCTTGCCTTTTCGAGGTCCTGCTTTAGAGAGTGGTCTTATGTCTGTAAGGCTTACCACTGACACATTGCTATTATCAATAGTCATATTGTCATCTAATTCAATGAGATTTCTTACTTCTGAAGACGGTCCTGCAATCTCACCATCATTGATTAAAGTTATTGCTGAAGTGCTTGGTTTATTATCAGTTTCATATTTACAAAAAAAAAAAAAAAAAAAAAAAAAAAAAAAAAAAAAAAAAATATATAGTCATTCTGGTCTTTAACGCTCTCATCTCTGATGGATAACGGTCTATCAGTTACTGAGGAACATAGAAAGTTAAATTTATGAGGAAAAAGTATGCTGGGGAAAGTAGTGACACTGTCACAACGTGCCTCTTAGACTCCGGTTACGCCATTTTGAACTTTATTCATTAGTTTCCGGAATGTTGGCATGATTAACAAATGAAATACATAGAATAACAGCTCAAAATATAAGCATTTAAAAATTGTTAGGGAATTTTACATACTTCAATATCGCTAGTGGCAATGACGATTCCAACGTAGGTCGCAAAATTTACTTTTACGATAGACAAAAGGATAAATATTTTTATCTCGAAAACAACGCAATGCTATACTACAAAAACATATGCAGCATACTGAGACAATCAACTTCTTCACTCACATGACGCGACAGGTGCTGCAAGCTATTGGCTCAGTCAGGAAGCTCGATGGCACAACTTGCCTCTGGCACAAATAACCCCGGTCTCCCCTACAGTAAATAACGTTCTACAAACGACGTAATAAGAACACGGGTCTTCTAAAAATAGAAAATTTGGCGTATTTAATTTATGTATGCGTCTTGGCGAACGAAACTTTCAAAATTGGCCACTTTTACCGTCCGTGCCCTGTGCCTTGCGTCACAAGTGACGCCACTTTCGCAGAAGCTTAGAAGTTTTAGAAGTTAAGGGGGACGAAATATGGGCACTTAACCCTATATTAAATTTCGAACCATTCTGTTGCATAGTTTTTTCGCTGTTTTACGCGGACAGAAAAACAGAGGAAAGGACCATACGACGATTAAAGGTGTTACGTACTTATAAAATTACGAACGTCCCTAAAAAGAAAGTACATCTAAGAATTAAATAACTAATTAAAACGTTTCATAAAAAAAGATAATATAAAATATATGTAATTAATTATTCTACAAATATCAAATAATTATTTTTTTATATATAAAACCTAAAGAAAATACTTGGATACATTGTCTTTTACTATTGACACAATTACAAACGCGTTATAAGTTAGAGTCTGTAAAGTTTTTCAATAACTGCTTTTAAAAACATGATTAATGGATTCCCAATTATGGCATTAATCTAATAAAAAATTCAGCGAGCTTAATATGATGGATAGGGTACGTAGTCGAATTCCACCCATTATGATTTTTTTTTTATACTTTAAGATCGAAAAAACGCAATTAATGAAATGGTTAAGAAAAATTATTTCAAAGCATCTTTGCCGTCAATATTCTTTATTTCGAATAATTAAATGTCTATTCGATTTATTATCATTTTATCATTTATTACGATTTATGAAAGAGAAACGCAATTTATTAATTGTGTGAATTACGCAATGTGTTCCAGATTAAAATTTATTTTAAAAAGCATATTTTTGTATTCATGTTTTATGTTTCTTTTGATATATTCTATTTATCTCATATAACGAATTTAATTATGTAATATATAGTTGGTTAGTTTTTTTTTTTTTTAAATTCAAGTTTCAATTTAACACTTTCCAACATAGTTGAAAAGTGTTAGGAATTGGGTTGTCTGCCAGCCGTCTGACCGAGCTCTAACTCGCATAAATATACATGGAATGCCATACAACTAATATATGTTATTGAGATTTACTATTGCGTGTTCAGTATTCAAAATGAAGTGTGTAGCGTTTGCAGTTCGTTTACAGAGTATTCGAAAATGATTCCGCTATATTACCTAATGATTTAATGGTCTAATCTAACGATTAAACAAGAAATATCTAAAGTTATTTTTTATTTTCAAAATAAAAATATGAAAATTTTGGTCACTCGAATACCCATACATTCAATATTTTTTGTTAAATTTCTTAGATTTTAGTTGAATTTGAAGAAAGCAACCTAGTAAAAATAAATATAAAGTTCCGAATAATTACCTTTAATACATTTGGAGTTATCATGCGCGCAATAAAAAAAATATCGATTTTGAGAAAAATCAATTTAACCAGAAATGTTTCGCTCGAAACAGACCAAAGTAATTTATTTTTTTTACTATAACGAGCGCAATTTTACGAATATTTTGATGCGGTTTGTGGCAAATTGTTCAGAAAAACATTAGCTGTCAAATGAATTAAGAAACAAAAAATCTATTTTTTAAAGATTTTAAAGGGTCGTATGTTAAGGAAATGAATCATTTAAAAATTCAGATTGTAATCCTATCTGATATGTAATTTAAACCTCTCTATGTGTTTTCGCAAACAACACAATGGAGCCAAAATCTATGCATTCCGTTATTTCAATACATTTTATTTTTTATTTTAGGGAATGCAGTTTTTTTCCCATTGAATACAATATAATCATTTCATTATGCTCAATAATGTCTTTGTATCACATACGACATAACTTTGAAGATAAACATTAAAATATTTTTATATTCAGGTCCTTAAAAAAAATGTAAAAAAGTGTTCATTTTGTAAACTGTATACAAGAAGTTCATTTTAAAATTTCAATGGATACGAAATAAAATCTAAGATGCATCTGGAATCTCTCATATTGTGAATTGTAAAACTGAAATAAAACAAACATAAGAAATATTAATTAATTTTGAAATTAATCATTTCTAAATTTTTAAATTCTTATCAAACTTAAATATCTTATCTTAAAAAATAATTGATAAATAAAAAAAAATATTCTATAATTGTATTTTATGTCAATAAGCTTTCCTTAACTTTATTGAGACATTATTAAATTTTGCGTAATGCGCTAAATAATCCAGTCATATTATGTAGAAAATTTTATAATTATCATAAATGCCGTTGTTTCATGTGAAACTACATTTTTACGATGAAATAACGTTCATACTTATAAAATATTTTAATTTATTTTCTATATCCTTTAAGAAAATAGTCATTAAATATATTAAGTTTTTATTTAACAATATTTTTTTTTACAGTAATAATATGGGAAAACTGAAGATTAAATAAACAAAAACAAATATAAAACTGACTTTTTATTTTTTGAAATTTATGACGGTGTTTCTTGGCAGGGATTTCAGGGCAACGATCTTTAAGTCTTTAATGGTGGTAATATAACATTTTGCGGAATGTGCATAGTATACAGTCATAGGACATCGATTATTTTATTTCGGTCCTAAATTACATTGTTATCCCTACCGCATATTGTTTGACAGTAAATACGACAATAACTGGATATTTAGAGTTGCAAATAAACAAAATACAGAAAAATATACGTTTTAGTAAGACGTTATATAAAAGATAAATTTAAATACTAGCGTATAAAAATAGCCTTAAAAAAGCTTTCGTATATCAATAAATTTGCCTTAAAAAAGTGATATCTTGAAGTAAAAAAACTTGTTTTTTGATTAACAACCTTTAAATTTTTAAGAGGTCTCAGGACACTTAAAGCTTCAATATCTTCGAAATTTTAACTTTTTTAGATGTTAAACTCTTATCTTTTTCTAACATTTTGATATAATTGTTTCCTTGAAATTCCTATTATAACAGAAGTTATGACTTTTAGAATTACGCACGCTCAAGCAGCATTTACGAAATTTTAAAGTCATTTTTCTCCAAATGATGTTTTTGGGCATAACGCGTACGATATTTCAAAAACTTCTCAATATTTTTTCATGAAATTTTCAAACTATGTGTTTCATCACAATGAAGAGAACGAATATTTTTTCCAACTGGATTAAATCATATTCAAGGCTGGAGTTCACTTCAACTGTGAAACATATATTCAAGGCTGGAGTAGCAATCTGTATAAACTGAATCTAAAATTTCGTTTTTATTCTTCGGAACAATGATTTATTTAGGTGATTATGCTGTTGAAGTTTTCAAAATTTTGTATAAGCTAAATACAACTTTGTATTAAAATATAAAAATGCTTTAAATACAAATTTATTTAGATTCAGAGTAATTACTTTAATTTTAAGTATAATTAGACACAAAAAAATTCATTTTACTTACAAAATTAATTTTATAATCCTGCGTGTAACCAGTCACACCAATTTTCTCCTCGACAAATGTCTGACAGTTTGAAGCCCACTATAAATATCAATTCTGCAATTTGTAATTTTTTAAGTATATGAAATGGAAGAACATGCGTATATCTTTCATATCTCTAAAAATTGTGTTTTAAAATCGTATACATTTTAAGGTATTAAATGTTGAAAATGGTCTTTTTTTTTCATTTTTTCCCAATTTTAAGAGTCCTGAGACCCCTTAAAATGACGTTTCGTTGTTTCATTAAGGAAATGAATCATTTCAAAGCACTGAATGATTAATTAAGCATTTTAACTTAAGGAGGATTTTCCTTTAGAAGGCCGAAAAAATCAGGTATATTAACATTTTTTTCTGGAATAGGAATAAAGATTTTAGATCAGAGTTTTCAGCATATTATTTAATACCATTTCAAGAACGTTTCCAATTTTTATAAATAAAAATGGATGATGTGGATCGAGTTGCGTGTGTGGATGTTCTAGCGTGTACTCAGTCACTTCCAATCGAGCAGGAACATATAGATCACCAGAGTTATCTGAAATCCATTTTCGTTAACTGCTTGAGAGGCGGTAGGATATACTTTATTTATCCGACCTAAGTTTAACTAAGATTTGCACCAGAAACCTTTAACTGTCTTTTACTTTTATAACTTATTGGACAATTGTTGAATTTTTTTTTTCCTTAATTAGAAATGAAAATTTTGCAACTTTCCGGTGGGAATTCAGCATTTCACAAACGCAGTTGCTTGCCCCTCAAAAGGTTAAGGATTATAAAAGTAGATAGAGTAGTCTGGAGCTTCAAGCACTTTGAGGTAAAAAAATTGATATTCAACAAACTGGCAGCCATTTTAAAAAAGGTCGATTTCTGACCTCATTTTTTTAGCAATTTGTCGTGCTTTTAAAAGTGTTTATTTTTTATATAAATCGCTGAAAGTATTCTAAGCTCCAGTAAACTATATCACCTTTAATTAAAAAAAACTTCGCAAGATCGGTTTAATAGTTTTTGAATTCTGATCCCGCCCAGTGTGAAAACAGTCATTTTATGTAAAATGCGTTTAAAGTGCTCCAAAATGGTATATCCTCCCCCCTCCCACACACACACCATAATGTAATGTAATTCTTTTGTGAGTAAACGGACCCTGTAAATGAATTATAACTGCTACTCATTCTATACTAATGATGAAACATGTTATAGTAAAACTGAGTGATGCGTATCCATCTCATTATGTTTAAAATATCGTCATATCAATAAAACGCTCTGCAAACGATTTTTCTTCATAGACCATTACAATCCAAAGGAATACTTTTGTGTGTCCCTATTAACTAACTAAAATGGTTACACATTTCATTTTCAGTACCCAATATTATATAGTAAACCTTAAGAAGATATAAACATTTCTTGACAATCAGAATATATGTACGAGGTTGAACCCTTCACTGCACGATTTTTTCTATTTTCATAAAAAAAAAATAATATTTGAAATCTAGATATCGGTCTAATAATGGGAAAAATAGTAAAGAAAATTAAATTTCAAATTTTCACCTAAAATTTGATATTTTTTGGCGTGTATGCTATGTACACAATTAGAAGTTTAAAATATTGTATTGTTATATTTTGTTACTAAATGAGCTTAAAATAATTAATGTTATCTGCTTAACACTCTGCAACTTTTTTTATATTCATATTTTTAAGTATTCACTAAAAATAATGAAAGTAAATTTTACCTTAATAGCTTGATCGATTTTTTTTTTCTTCCGAAGAACAAATTCTAATTTTTTGCCAAATGCAGCCATCTGACATGGACAAAAAAAGTGTTATTTTATTCCATTCTTTAGACTGTTCTTGATCAGGGATAGAGATCATATTAGTCAAATTCATCGCACATAATAAGAATATTAATACATGAGAAACATTCCCCCAAATATTTTCCATGGATTAATACAGATTCTATCGATGCTGGATTTAATTATGTTTCGTGTTCGCTCCAGGTCGGTGGCTCACGATAAATTGTGCTGCGTTTGTAGCCTTGCCAACATATAATAGTGAGAAATTTTCCAGGCTGGGTATAGTTTTACGTGGTTTAGTCTATAGAACACCAGTACGCTATACTGATGGCCCGAGCTTGAGTCCCGGTATAGAATCTTTTTCACTATGTTGGCCTTTGCGCATCTTAAGCAATTAATTTGAAATTTGATTTTCATTTGAAACATAATAAGAATTACAGTGAAAAGTTAAAGCACGGAAAGACAAGAACGAACGGAATTTATAAATACTTTTAAATTATGTTGAAAAGTATTAAAAAATACATTAAATAATATTTATTAAATAACCTCAGTAATTCGGAGAGTATTAATATGTTAACGCCTTTTAAAGGATTCATTACACTTTCCATAAATGAAAATAATTTGCACTTGCTACGAGCGAAACAAAGGCCATGTTTCTTTCTTCCCACGTTTTGCATTCAAAACTAGGGTCATTAATAACCATGCATTTTAGATTTAACAATGACGAATGTAAGGAATATCTCTGAGAAAAGTAGTGCTTAATGCACAATAGACACGATGATTAGTTTTATTTTAACTGAAAATACTTACATTAAAATTTGTTTCAAAAGTAATTTACAATGACGGTTCAATAGTTGTATACTATTATTGCAATATTCTATAGATCGCATACAGAGTCACACAAAAGTTCTCAAAAACATCCGTTTATAGGCAGAAATGGCTGAGTGGAAAACTGCGCTATGCATTCAACTGAACTAATTTTTAGCATACTATGTAGTATACGTACATATATGCAGTCCTATATAGGTCTGCCAAAAAATAGTATATTTTAACGATTATTCAAGGTATTGGCAGAAATCAGGTTTTTAAATGCGTCATGCGTTTTAGAAATTGTTCATTTAGACGTCCTCTTTCACCTTAGTAAACTGTGAACATTTTTTATAGTCTTCTGAATGTGTTGGAAAGTGTTTCATAATCTATGCTGCACACACGATTTTTCGTATTTGTTTACAGAGCACTGTCGACGTTAATATCTATATATGTATTACGCTATCGTATGTGGCACAGAAATCGCGATTATTTGTTAATTGTTTAATGGCAACATTGAAATGAAACATGGCAACACTCATTGGTTATTGAACAGCATTTAATGCAAATCCATACCTATTAGGGGGGTACCATAATAAGGGGCTGTTTTTTAGCAAAATGCCGCCAAGTTTGTTGCCAACTTGGCGATATATCGTCAAATGTGGCGACCTAAATGAGTCGCCAAAAGTGACGCCAACTTGGTGATAGCTCTGATTTTTCGCCAAATTTCCATAGACTTCCATTGTAAACCAACAGGGTTTACTTGCTTACAGAAAATCAACAAATTGAGATATTTTAATGCAACAAAAACTAATATTAGCTTTATATTAATATTGAAGGGAGTCCAAGTAAATTAAATTATTAATAAATGTAACATGATACAATGCTTAGCATACTTTCCCAAACATAAATTTTAAGAGAGACCAAACGGCCAAGGGCGGCTAGGACTTACAGTTCAGCATTAATTAAGAAATGTTTCACCAAAACATCTTCTGGAAAGATTTCGCAACTTAAAAAATAAAATTAGTTTATTTGTATTTACAAATGTTACACAAAAGACATCCCTCTCTTCCAAATAAAACAAAGCAATAAAGCTAATACTTTTTAAGGTGAAATAAACAGGAAAAATAAGCGAGTTCAACTAATTTTAAATTCTGAAAATGTTTAGATACAGATATTTGCGTTCCAAATACGAAAGAAGTTTTTAAAAAATAAATAAATAAAGCCTAAGTATTGTAACAGTTTTAAGATGAATGTAAAATTGGAATGTTTTATAAGAAAAAAAAAGAAAAATGCAATTTAACATCTTCTGGCTGTTTCTTTTAAGATTGCTTTCACATTAAACAAAGCCTCTATGCTATTTAAATTAATTGTGGTGTAATAGTTGCATGGATCAACATTGCTTTTAAAATAAATTTAAAGCTAAACTTAAGAAGGCAAATTTTATTTATTATGTATGAAATATTTGTGAATTAAACTAATTATTTAAATACATAACAAATTAACATCTTGTAATAATATATTAGTTTTAATTTTTAAAAGTATAACATGGAAACTTTAAAAACAGTAAAAATAGTTTTATACGACTGTTTACAAGTTTCAACTCTATCCGAGTTATTTTCAAATGAAATAGATAAAACTATTCTAAAATTGCACGGTCTGAAATGCCGTTATTCAATTTCTTACCTACCCTTTCATATTATGCACGTTATATTACTTGGATTTGTTGATAAAACAGCTGAATACACTCTTAGAAATGATTTCTTCTATTCACGGAAATATTCCCGGCAGCACTGCTACCAGTATATATATATATATATATATATATATACACACACTGGTGTGCAAAAATTAAGGACCAATCACAAAATGCTAATTTTCAAATACGCGAAAACTAAAAAGGAAATAATATAATTCGAGTAATTACTATCTCCACAACACAGCTAGTCCATATAACATCTCATTCATGTCACAGATCGTCACAAGTGTCACAGTCACTACGGTGAAGCCAAAAAATAGAAAATTCCATACATCTCATTATGAGTGTCAAATGATCACTGTATGTGACTCCACTGTGACTGCTGCTTTGTGACGAGTCCCCATGTGACTTTACAATGTAGTTACATTGCGAGTATCATGTGACTGTCATTTGTAGACTCAATTTCAAAGTCATCGTGAACGCTGCATTGTGATAAGTTACCAAACAATGTCACATTAAAGTCACATGATGACTTCCAGGTGACAGAGATACTACTGTGAAGTCCCCATTGTACTCTTTTGAGAAAAGCCTCAATGTGACTATAATGTGATATTATTTGGTGACTTATCACAATGCAACGTTCAGGATGACTTTGAAATTGAGTCTACAGATGACAGTCACATGAGAGTCACAATTTAATTGCATTGTAAAGTCACCTGGTGACTCGTCACAAAGCAGCAGTCACAGTGGAGTCACATATAGTGATAATTTGAGACTCATAATGAGATGTATGGAATTTCCTATTTTTTGGCTTCACCGTAGTGATTGACACTTGCGACCATGTGCGACATGAATGAGATGTTATATGGACTACCTGTGTTGTGGAGATAGTAATTACTCGAATTATATTATTTCCTTTTTAGTTTTCGTGTATTTAAGAATTAGCATTTTGTAATTGGTCCTTAATTTTTGTACACAAGTGTATATCTGAGAATTGAAGAAATTACCGTTCTTTTCCGCTCTTTGGAAGAAAATTTTCGTTTTCTGAAAAAAGTAATTTTTCAAAAAAATACGTCTCGCTTTCTTCAATGGATCCAATTGGTTTGTAACATGGGACCGCGTGTTCTTGGTAAAGGGTGAGTTTAAAATGAAGATACGTGTTTACTTCAAATGGAGATTGGAAAGGCTTTTTAAATTTCTTGCTCAGAAAGCTCGGAAATTTAAACTTAATGGCAGGGATATTTCGTCGTTATGAAATAATGATGGTGTTTTAACACTTATAGAATAATAGGATGTAAAATTATTACATGTTAGACATTTTTAATAAGATATAATTTGATTATTAGATGTGAAATAGGAATACTATATTTTTAATTAAATTCAATAAGAAATGATTGCTTTTTTGAATAATTTTTTTTTAACTTGATTGAACTACTCCAGATTTTTTAAATGCGCTTAAAATATATTTTACACGCGAAAATTTTTTTTTTCAATACTCTAGAAAAATAAATTGCGAATAAGTTTAAATAAATGAGAAAATGGCTACTTTATTAAATTCGAAGGCATTATTTTTGTTTGTTTGCTTTTAAATACATTAGAAATTTTAATTTACTGAATTTTCGGTTTTTCATTTTAAAAATAAATTCGAACACTAGTATTAATGGAGCGTGCAAGGAACAAACGGAATTACCCCCTATTTTTCAGGCTTCCGGGAAGAATTAACGGGAAAAGCATGTTTTCTAGGAACACTGAAAATATTTGTTTAAAACTGATGAATAATTTAGTGTGTAAAGACGAATTTTTCTGATAGTGTAGGGAGTTACTTTTCACCCCCATTTATTCCGAAATAAAAAATACAGAATTTTTAAGATTTTTTTTTTTTTTTTTAATGATGCTACAAAAGGATCTATCTACAAGAACAAAATTCTCAAAATTATATCTCCTTTAAACTAAAACATAAAATATCTTATTTTATTAATGTTAAAGATTTAACTCGGAATTTAATTGTATCTGTGCACTCTTTGTTAACGTGGTCGTTCGTCTTATTATAAATACGGGATTTTCGAAGAATTCGTTAAAATCTTTAAAACTTCTTTTATTTGGATTTTTCATAAATTTGAAATAAGTTAGATAAATTGCTTTGTAAAGAATTTTCGAGCCAAACAAAGATTTACATGTAAAATAATGACTAATTTACTTTAAAATAGCATTATGCTATTTCTGAAATATGAAATAGAATCTTTTTAACTACAGATTTCATGTAATAAAATACGCATAATATTACCACATTTAGTATTCGTGAGAATAATAATACCATTATTTATGAAATGCGGGATTTCTGTTATTTCTAAAACATTATTTCTAAATCTATTTCATTTTTTGACGTGTATAAAATTACTTATGTGTCATATTTTCTAAACATTTTTTTTTTTTTTTTTTTTTTTTTTTTTTTTTTACAAATCCCATACAAGAAGAGATTAAACTTTATTCTAAATCTTAACTGAGACTTATGATAGTTAGTTGCTTTATTATAATTCCACTCCTGAAAGATTTATGACAATTCCTTTTTAAAAATAGCTTTACAAAACGTTTTTTTAAATGAGGATTTTGTAAAAGGATGGATTTGAGTTTTTTAATTTGTTTGCTTGAAAAATCCCACAAAATGTTAATGTATACAATTGTTTCAATTTATTTTAAAGTACGAAGATTTAGCTTCTCAAAATTTCTTGTACAGAAAGGAAATAAGTTATCTTTATGTGTATTTCGAATGTATGAGAGCATTTAAGCTTTCATAAACAAATATGTACATATTCTTCAATAAATTTAAGAATTCAAAATAATTGAAATACAAAAAGTAAGTGTAGACAAATTATCAAGAGCATTTAACTATAAAATTTAAGCATTATTTACAGAATATAAAAACATATTAAAATAAATACAAAACTCGAAAGCAACAATTTTGATTTTATTTTTTATTTTTATACAGTCTTAAAGGAATTATACAGGATGTCCACTCTCAACGGTGTCCGATGACTAATTCCTAAACAGTTGTCATAGACATATTAAAAAAAAAATTGTAATTGGAACTATGAGATTAAAAAAGTTTAAAGTCGCTTGGATCAATAAAAATATTTCTTTAAAAGTTAACAAATATAGTTTTTTTATACGGTCCTCCGGTCCTATAAGTAAAATTTAGTCAAAATTTCCTATTACACTAACAAGTAAGACAAAAAAGTCCTATTCATCTAACACTAAAATTGATCGGATTATGAAACTCGAATTGAATGATACCAATTTTCTGCAGCTGAAAACGGAAAAGTTGGGCCATGCTTCGAGGGATCGTACACAAGGTGCTTAAAATATTAGAAGATTTTATTCGTATGTATCTGCACTTCAACTGAAAGTAATCACATCGTAATTAATTAATAAAAATTTATAAAAATTAATGCAAAAAATAATATGCCTTAATTAATAAAAAATGAGACATAGTTATTTTTTATTAATTAAGGCTGCTAGTCACACAGTTTATGAATTCCTTGCAGTAATGGCGTCGAAGCATCTATGCGTTGATCTATGGGCGTTTGAAGCATTCTTATATTTAAAATTATCTTCACAGGATATAAATTTTTTAGCTTATTTTTCCTGTGCGTTCTCTTTTTTTTCTTTTTTTTTGTCAAAATATTTCTAAAATCTACGCTTAATTTTATATGAAGTGTTAAAGTTTTACTCCCAGTTCGTCCGCTTTTAACACATAAAAACGTTAACCCTTTATGTACTGAATATGAATTCATGAAAATTTTATCTTTTAATTTTATCTTTTTTCGTGAATTTTTGAAACTACATTAGAAGATTTACATAATAATTTAAGAAATTTTAGAAGGATTTTAGAAGGCTTGAAGGATTTAAAAGGATTCATTAAATTTGAATTGATAGGGATTTTGTACAATATTTATAACCAAAAATTCTTTTATTTTAATTATTTTTCTTAGTATTTTGTAGAATAACGAAATGCACTGCAAATAGAAGCGTCTTAAATTTAGACACATATGTGACTGAAAAAGAATTTTAGACACTTAAGTGTCTTAATCTGAAAATTCAGACATTATAGATGTCTTAATTTAAGATACATAAGTGTCTTACTATGACCATGGTGTAAACGAACTGAGAATAATGTCTAAAATATCCGCAAACGTCTTATTTTAAGACACTTCATTGCTTTAAACGTGTCTTAATTTCAGACGTTTTGATTCTTCCGACGCAATAACCACCAGGGGGCACTAGCACTCCTAGTTGCGCATGCGTTTTAGATGTCTTCGTTCGAAGTGGTATACGTTGTAATTCAAACAAAGTTTGTTTTTATGTACGCGTGTATTTTAATTCGTTTTTTGCGAAATGTTAAGTACTGTGATTTTAATTCGTATTAACTTGGATTATTTATTTATTGAATACATACATCTGACGTGTGTGCTCGACATCAAATGTCTCTTAGAAGCTGTCGTCGATACAAGGGCGGGATAGACACAGAACAGAAGTAGACGACGGTTGAAGATTACACCCGGAAATTCTACAAAGCGTGTGCAATGGGCTTAGTGTTAACTCGTATCAATTTACATCAATAATATTGTGTTATTCATCTTCGTCCTGTCGAAGCTGGCAAAAAAAAGAAACTTTTGTCTGGCGGGTCCTGTTTTTAGGATGAAACATCTCATTCTTTAAATATGGCTAGTCGGATGTATTATGGGATTGCCTTTTAAACTGATGAAAGCCTTTCTCCCTCACTGTGGTTGTGGTAGTTTTTAAAATTTCAAATCGAGGAATATTTCTTACCTCTTGCAAACAGCGATTGAAGTAAGTGTTATAATTTCTTTATAGTACTAAAATTATTGTCTTTTATGATTTTATTTATTGTACTAAACAAAATCTTACATGAAATTTAATTAGTTTTGAATCTTTTTGCAAAAAAAAAAAAAAAAAAAAAAAAAAAAAAAAAAAAAAAAAAAAAAAAAAAAAAAAAACACTAATTCTAGAAGTATATATTTTTAAATTTATGACGTTGTCTTTTATTACAAATTATGTATTATTTATTCTCATCTTTTTTTCTCAAATTTAAAGTAATAACATCACTAAAAAACAGACATATTTAAAAGTTAAGTTCATTCTCTTGTTTTGTTTTGTTTTCAATATGGCAGTTCTTAGTTTCAATTTCAATGGCTAATGCTTATCTCATACTCGACCACAAGGAAATAGAAAAAAAAAACTTTGAAAGATTTCCTAAAGTTTTCTTACTTCCTAGCTAGGGATTACAATCCCGGATTGAGATCCCGGGATCCCGCTTTAATTTTAACCCCGAAAATCCCGGAATTTTTACTGGAAAATTCCGGGATTTTCGGGATTGCCTTTTTTTTTTCATTTGAACAATATTCAGCTGAAATTAAAAAATATATTTATAAACTTTCGCTTTTGGAAAAAAAAATCAATTGATTTTCATGAAATTTATATATAATTGAAAATGAATGTTTATCTCAAGTATTTCTTAGATATATTTCTAAAGCTATTAAATCTTTTAATGTGTGAAAACTTTTGATTTGGAAACATAGAAGTAAGCCAGTCAGGAAAAAGGAAATCATTTGTTTATTTAGATTTCGCTGCATGCGTGGATTCGAAGGTCATTTTCCAATTAGACTTTACTGATAAGCATCGCAAGTTTGTATCATAGTAATATCATGTGCTAACTTTTTTTTTTTTTTTTTGGCTTTATTTTGCTTTAAAGATGTCTTGTTTAGTACCTCATAGGAATGATAACAATAAGCCCATGTGGCAATATAAATTTTAAAAAAATCTAATTTTTAAATGATAAGGATTTTTATTTTTTTCGGGGAGGGGGGGGGGGGGATTTTGTATGAAATTTTCGTAAAGTTGATACCTTAAATCTTGCACTGATTATAATGAAAGTTTTGAACTTTTAGAGTAGGACAAGATTAAAAAACACAAAATATAAATAAACAAAATGCCGAAGTAATTTTTTTTCTCAATATTAACCCTTTGCACTCGAGGTCTCCGCTACGGAGACAATGCAAATAATTTTGTGATACCATGTAATCTTGGCTTTTCTAGACAGGTATCACAAAATTATTTGCATTGTCTCCGTAGCGGAGCCCTCGAGTTTGAAGACAAATTTTAAATGGCTCCACTCCGGAGCCCTCGAGTGCAAAGGGTAAAGTAGAATATTTATTTATTTATTCATAGTTAAATAGCTGTTGAGATTATCATCTGATATATATGTAAAATTGCCTATGTGGCAATATAAATTTTTAAAAAATCTATTTTTAAATTATATGAAGTAGAGTAGGACAAGATTATAAGAAATATATATATCTATCCATCTACTTTAAAAGCCCTCAATGGCCCTTGCCGCTGAATTTGTCCGATAATCGGAGATGTCTGCTTTTGTGAGGTAAAAATATACAAATATGTATGCCATGCGGATTAAAAAAGTATTCGCTAAATAGATGTTTCAGAATAGCTATTCGGGAATGTCCATTAACCTCCACAACGGATACTCCCGAATACCGGACATCTCAATTAAGATAACAATAATGCAGGGTTGCATTTTTTGCAAAAGAACTTCTTGATTAGAGAATGGGCATACTGGGCCGTGCCCCGCCCCCCTACGATTTTAGTGCCCACAAATTTGATGTGCAATATTTGTAAAGTTTATATTTTAAATCTGTTTCGAAATTCCACTGATTATAATAAATATTTTGAACTTTTAAAGTAAAATAAGATTAAAAATAAAACAAATTAAAAAAATCTAATATTTAGATAAATATTTTTTGTTTTAATCTTGTTCTACTCCTGAAGTTCAAAATATTGATTATAATCAGTAAAATGTCGTAAAAGATTTAAATTATCAGCTTAACAAAAATTGCGTACCAAAATTGGGAGCACCTGAAAAATTAGGTTGTAAGGGGGGGGGGGGGCAGGACCTCAGCCAAATATTTTTCCAGGATTCAACGTGGTCAAACATGGCTACGTATGATGCTTACAAAAAAATGGATGTTATTAAGACGTTTGAAGTGTCTGAAATGACACGTCTGGCACGAAAAGTGTCTGAAAAAATTCAGACATTTTAAAATGTCTGAAAACTGAACACTCCGTTTCAGACGCTTAAGTGTTTGAATTTCAGACATTTTGATTTACAGTGTGTACAAATATAACATCCTTACAATAGAAATATAGAAATATTTCCGAATTGGAAAATCCCCCCCCCCCCGCCCCAACGCCGAGAAAGCTGAAAAAATGCAAAGGCGAAAGAAATCATCTTTTTAAAAATATTTTTGTCTTGTGTAACCAATCATGCTTTTGGAAGAAGATATAGTAATAAACCTATAACTCACTCTAAACTGTATTACTACTAATCGATGTATTAAATGAATTGTATAACAAGTTATTTTAATGGAAATTATAAGTACCGTCAGTAGTTAAAGTGTTAAATTAAGTATAGATTTTAGAGCGTTTTTGACAGCTGAGGAAATAAGAGATATCCTCCAAGAAGAATGCACAGGGAAAAGAAATTAAAAATATTAATTTCCCGAGAAGATATTTTAAATATAAGAATACCTCAAATGCCCATAGACGTAACATTACCGAGGAGAATTCGGAAACTGACTGACTAGCAGCCTTAACTTTCAGATTGCTTAAAATAATTGCATTTTAGCATACTTTTTATTTTGGATAGAACTGAGATTGCTGCTTTTCCACATTTCATTTAAAAAAATTCTGTTCTCATTTTCATTTATACTTTCAGTACAAGTTGCATATTTTGCTTTAATATCTCGAAATGAAAATAGATTTCAAATTTATATAGTTGTGTTATTTTCCTTCTCAAATATTATTATTTTCTATATTTGACGATTATTTTTATTTCATATAAATTTGTGAATAAGCCCTATTTCGCAGAAAAAAGAGAGTTAAAAATGAGAGCTATTTCTAGGCCAGTTTTAATCGTAGAAGTTAAAATATTTTTACTAAATAAAACTTATAAGACCGGGAGATCGTATAAAAAATTAAATTTCGTAATTTTTTTAATAAATGTTTTTATTGAACCAAATTGCTTTACAAATACTTTTTTACCTCATTTATAACACTTTTGTAAAACATAAAACCAACAGCTGATTATAGGAAAAAAAGAATGCAGTGCAAAAGTCTCCGATTCCACTGCTCAGGGCTTTCGAACGATATATGACATGAGCGGTGTCGGCAAAATTTAGAAAAGTGCCCCCTGGGTGGCACTCATTTATACTTTACCTCATTTATAACACTTTTGTAACTGGAACTATATGTCTATGTCTAAAGGTTTAGGAATTAGCCACTAGGCACCGTTGAGAGTGGACAATCTGTATATAAATATACATGTATATTATCTCGTCAAAAGTATATGGACACTTTCGATATTAGACCTTTGGTTGCAAATATAGGGAAATGTTTGAAGAATTATGCGTGACCTTCTGAGATATAATGAACATATTTAATGTTATACTTTGTATCCTAAAAGTTCCCGTACTCCAGCTTAAAGAACTCATTGTCCCGGAATTTTATGAAACATTAAATTTTATCGTCTGCTTATCAATGCATCAGTGCTTGAGTTTTTATCGTTTGGTTCTTTTCGCGCTCAATGGGTGCGAGAATAAAGCTCTATGTTATTTTGTACTTCATAGTGAAATGTGTTTATCAATCATTTAGAGAGCTGCTCCACTCTAAATTTATTTTAAATGTAGATTGCATGAAAGTTGCAAAGATGTTTCGCGACATAAATATCCAAATGATGCAATACCGAGTAAAGATACTCTATATCGGCTCGTTCGAGGATTTCGTAATACAGGTTTGGTGGAAGGCAAGCACAGGTGTGGAAGGCCAAAAGTTGTTACACCAATCTTTCCGCAAAACACTCAACAAAGGACATTGCGAACTCCTCAAAAATACGTGAGGCGTTTGGCAGAAGAAATGGGCGCATCTCATGGATCGACGCATAAGGCTTTAAGAGCTTTGTATTTCGTGCTTATATATATATAAACTCGGTTTATGGCGTCAGATGCCGCCATCCGAAGAATCTACAAGAGTTTTTTTCGATTTTTTTTCCGGTCAAGGGTCCATTCCTCTTCCAGACCTCTATCCCTCATTACCTTTGAAATATCATCCATCTAGTTATTTCGTGGTCTTCACCGTTTACTTTTCTTGTTTGTTTCATAATTGAATGTAATTTTGGGTAGTCTTTCATTATTCATTCTTTTGACATGACCCTACCAGATTAATGCCTTTTTTTAATATCATCTAATATCCCTTTATTTTCATCATTTCCTTGATTCTGTCATTTCTTATTTTTTTCTATTCTTGATATACTGCATGATCTTCTTAGGGCGTCCATTGCTACTGCCGCTAATTTCTTTCTTTCTGTCTCCATAATTCTCCATCCTTCTGTTCCATATAACAATATGCTCTTTACAATAGAGTTGTATATATTATGCTTTCTTTTCCTAGAGATCTCCTTACTCCACCAAATAGAATTTAATAGTTTTACAGCCTTTCTCCCCTGACAAATTCTGTATTTAATTTCCTGTGAGTCTCTTCCTTTTCTATTAATGTCTACACCTAAATATCTATAATGCTTACAGATTCCTATTTTTATGTTATTATTTAGATTTAGGTCTGTCTCATTTCCTCCTATACATAGGTATTTGGTCTTGCTGACGTTCATGTGAAGTCCTCTTTTCTCGTATTCTTCATTAATTTTCACCGTCATTTTCTCTAAATCATTTTTACTTTTTGCAATTATAACTTGGTCATCTGCGAATTGTAGGCTAAAAATTGACGTTCCATTCATATTAAGTCCCATTCCTCAGCATTTCTCCTTCCACATTTTCAATGCTTCTTCAACATAAATTTTAAAAAGTGTTGGGGAGATACAACATTCCTGTCCGAGTCCTTTATCTGTTATAAATCCTTTTGATAATCTTTGGCCTATTTTAATCTTTGTTTTTGATTGCATGTAAAGTTCTTGAATTTTTCTAATAATACTTGGATTTATGGCCATTTCATTTAATACATTCCATAATTTTGCGATTGGAACATTATCATATGCTTTCTTAAGATCTATAAATAGAAGATGAATTTGATTTCCTATTGCCATTTCCTTTTCCACAATTTGTTTAAGACAAAATATATTATCCATACATGATCTTCCTGCTCTAAATCCACTTTGCTCTTCACTTTCCTTCATTCTTATTTCTTCTTCAATGAAATCTTTTAAAATTTGTCCATATAATCTACTAAACCTTGCTGTTACAGAATTGCCACAGTAATTCTCACATTTTTGTCGGTCTCCTTTCTTATATAGTGATGTTAAATATCCAATCCTCCATTCTTCTGGTGTTTCCTCTCCGTTTAATTACACAATTATTGAAAAATGCTTAATCTGAACAATTTATCAGTCCCAAATTGTACAGGAAATAATCTATCCCCTGATCTAAACATCCCGGTCTTTTTTCTGCGGGGATATTTAAAGAACAAAGCTTATACAAATAATTCTCAAGTACCAGATCTGAAAATTGCCATTAAATAAAGGATACAAGAAGTCACTTCCAGCATGCGAAAACGCATGTGCAAACGAGTGCAGCTTTTCCTCCTAGAAAAGAGTGAACATTTTAGATATTTATTATAAATTAAAGTTCAATATTTTTTTCTAGGTTATGTTAAAAGTGCTTTTTATAGAATATTTAAGGAGTGAATTATCACACTGCTAACTAAGCGTAAACCAACAGAGCGAAAAATGCCCACGCCGGGAATCGAACCCGGGCCCCTGGGATAGCGCTCCAGTGCCCTACCTTCTAAGCTACGAGGACGATAGCCAGCTTGACATTTCTTACACATGTATATTGACTATCCCAGGGGCCCGGGTGCGATTCCCGGCGTGGACATTTTTCACTCTGTTGGTTTACGCTTAGCTAGCAATGTGATAATCCACTTCTTAAATGTTCAATTATTTTCAAGTGTAATTTCACTGCTGAAAAGTAGTTGAAAAATTAATTAAAATTGCATGTGCTTTTTATAATTAGCATAAAAGCAATCGTTTTAAGGTTTGTAGTTTTGTGAATAATAAATATATATGTCTTCAGTCAGTAACTTATATGGCACTCTGCATTTTGCACTGAAGATTTAAACACATGAGCAATTAGGGGATCGACCACAAACTGGATAAAATTACTGTGTGTGATCCCGTTGTATCAGAAAAAATTCAAGGTGATCTCTAGCTGTAGCAGATAACTCTGTGGGTCCTGTTCACTGTATGCGTCCTTGCTTAAAACGTGTTTAAAATAAAATTTAAAATTATATATATGGAATGAGATGAAAAATACATATTGTGAAAATACTTTTCACAGGGCTTAAAATCTTGTCGCAATGCAAGAATAAAAATTAAATTTATCTCCTTGACTGGCGCATGTTATCACAATGATCAAGTAATAGATTTTTGCTGGAGGGAAATTTGCCTTTAAAAAGTAAAAAAAAAAAAAGGATATTTTTTAGTTTTTTATGCTGGAAAAGGAATAAAGATTTTAGCTCCAGGTTTTTTGTATGTTATTTATTATCATTTGAAGAAAATTTCAAATTGTTTTAAATGAAAAATTCATGATGTGGCTTGAGTAGCGTAAGTGGATATCCTAACGTGCGCGCCGAGCACATTGAATCGGACGGTATCCGACAGATCACCAGATTCTTTTGCAATCCATTTTCCTTAAGGATTATGAAAGTAGATAAAATTGTTTGGAACATCGAGCACTTTCGGGGAGGGAGGGGGGTGGGGGGAGTTGAAAATCAACAAAGTGGCAGCCATTTGAAAAAAATATCTATTTCTGACACCTTTTTTTGCACTTTGTCAAGTTTCTGAATTATATTTTTAATGGCTTAAAGGAGTCCAAGATTCAATAAATTAGATTATCTTTAATTAAAAAGAATACCGAGATCGGTTTAATAGTTTTTGCGTTCTAATCCCTTCCAGTTTGGAAAAGACATTTTGTGTAAAATGCATTTATAGTTTTCTAAAACAGTATAAATTTACTGAGGCGTTGCGCTAAACCACTCAATAATTAGGAAACAACTTCGAATTCGTGAAATTCGTTTAATAAGGATAATCTACAGACTACAGGGGGAAAAATAGATTCCCCCCCCCCAAAAAAAGCATATTCCCCTTTAACCCTTTATCTAATAACGGTACTTATAAGTCCCATTAAAGTAATTTGTTATAAAATTCATTTAATACATCGATTAGTTGTAATACAGTGAATGAGTTATAGTTGCATTACTTTATTTTGTTCCAAAAGCATTATTGGATACACAAAACAAAAATATTTTTAAAAGGATGATTTCTTTTACCTTTGCATCTTTTCAGCTTTCTTGGCGTACGGGGGGGGGGGGGGCGTGTAATTTTTCAAATCCGCAAATACTTCTCTATGTCTATTGTAAGAACATTATATTTGTACATTTATTAATTCCACAAAATACTAAACAAAATATTTACACTAAAAGATTTGAGTGGGGTTATCAATATTGCAAAAAATCCCTGTAAATTCAGATTTAATGAATCCTTCTAAATCCTTCAATGCTTCAAAAATCAGTCTAAAATATATTAAATGATTATGTAAATCTTCTAACATAGTTTCAACAATTCACGAAAAATGCTTTAGAAGATAAAATTTTCATGAATTCATAATTCAATACATAAAAGGTTAAACAGTGTATTTAGTCTGGTACACCTTTTAAATAGTTATCTGTCACATGTGTTATGCACAGCACATTTAATGGCACAGACTTCCAAATTAATTTCCCAGTTGTATGTTACTAATCTGTAGAAACAAATTATCTTCTCGACTGCATACAATAAAATCGATGTGATTAAATTTATATATGTCTTATCCAGTAAGTCCACAAGAATCCATTTTATCAATTAATGAATTCAGAGTGAAAGATAGGGGAATCTAATCCGTATTTTAAAGGAAGGGATTAAGTTTAAATTGATCAATAATTTGCTAATATGAATAGAATATTCCTTTTATGCATTCATAGATATTATAACATGGTATAAAATACCTATTATTAGAATAAAGTTTTATGATGTATTAATATACTTACCACATGTACGTGTAAATACATCCTTCACACAAATGCATCTGTATATGTACCGCGTGTACGTACGTTGGAATGCGGTACAACTAGTGTTGGGAGCAGGGATGTAGTGGAGGGTATACGGTGGTATACGCCGTATGCTTTCTGGATTTTTCAAAGAAACACCGGATACCCTCTGTTTTTCAAAAAAGCCATAGTATATACACTGTAGGGTATACCTCTGCCTTGAGCATATACCCTCTGCTTAGAGCGTATGCCCTCTCCTTTTTTTGCGACTACACCACTGAATGGGTAAATCGGTGCTCCATATGCTCTGTATTTTACATAATATAAACCAGTATTTTAAATTAATTTTGTTCGCATTATCTAATGGCAAAATTATCTGCAATTAAAGATGGCGAAATAAATTAAGAAATTAGTGGTGCCCAAAGCATTTAGAGCCCTTATTTAAGCGGGACACTTGGTATTATTAGCTACAACTCACAAAAACTAACATTTTCAACACTTAAAGGTACGGGGTGTCGCAAAAATGACTGATGGATTTTAAAATTGAATAACTTGCAAACGGTGACAGATATTAGACACATTTTTGCAGGAGGTTTATGTAAGATGTCAGGAGTTTTTATGCTGCGATTCTCAATTTTAGTTACAAATAGCAGCGATAGGTGGCGCTGTAAGCAATAGGTGCTAAATCCAGACTCGATTTTTCGGCCTTTCTCTTCTCGCATGCGAAAAAAGGAGATTAAAATGTTTTGAAGGGATCTCGAAGTACCAAAAATCGGGTATGGACTGAGCACCTATTTGTCGCAGCGCCATCTATTGTTTGAAACTCTAACTAAAATCAAGATTCACAATAAAAAAAATCTGACATCACGCACAACCCTCCTGCAATAATTTTTTAAATATCTGTCACCGTTATTGAATTTTAAAGTCCATCAGTCATTTTTAGGATACCCGGTATATACAAATATTCTACAGACATACATAAAATAAATACAATAAACCCAACTGTTCTATTTATGTTCTGCCTAACCATTTATTGTATGTATGTCTGTAGAATATTTGTATATACCTTTAATAGTTGAATGCATTATTTGTGAATGTATGTGTGTTTTAGTATTTTTAACACTAAGGCCAATGTCAGACGGGCGTCTTTTTTGCTGCTTTTTTGCATAAGTATTATCCATTCACAATGCTATGACATTGTGAAAGAATAATACTTAAGCAAAAAAGTCTGACATTGGTCTTACCAACATAGTTTAAAAGTGTTTATGACATCGGTTTGTCCGGTAGATCTCGTAAATAGACTCGAAGCGCCCTGAATTATTTGTATGTTATTCAACTTTACTATAGAACAATCGCTATTGAAAATGAAGTGTGTATTGTTCATTTACAGGGATGGTCAAAAGTATTCCACTACAATTCTGTCAAAGAGAGAAAAAATCGTTTCAAAATTCATTTTAATAATTTTAGACCCTTTCAAACATAATTAAACGGATATACATTTATGAAGTGCAGTAAAACGTTCACTGTGCAGAATATAGGGCGCAAAGCATATATTATTTATTTACAGAGCCACACAAAAGAATTACGTTACATAATGGTCTACTGGAAAAAAACAGATCGCAGCGTATTTTAGTTCTGTTACACTATCTAAAATATAGTGAAACTGATCTACATTACTGAGGCTTATTACAAGATACTCTTTTATAACATGATGCGCATAGCATTTATCGTTCATTTGCAGGAGCAGACAAAAGATAAGGATACTGTACTGTATGTGAAGTATTTGCGATCATTGCTAGAAGTGCGATTTTATTTATGATATGCATGCTTAACCTTTCACTGCACCACGTGACACATCAGGCACCTACCTAAAAATACTGTAATTCTTATTATGTGCCTTATTATTCTTATAATTTTGCCAATAGGATCTCTATCCCTGATCAAGAACAGTCCAGAGAATGGAATAACACTTATTTTGTCCATGTCAGATCGCTGCATTTGACAAAAAATTAGAAATTTTTCTTCGGAAACAAAAAACAAAAAAAAATTCGATCAAGCTATTAAGGTAAAATTTACTTTCATTCTTTTTATTCAATACTTAAAAATATTAACATTAAAAAAGTTTCAGAGTGTTAAGCAGATAAAATTAATTAATTTAAGCTCATTTAGTTGCGAAATACAAATACAATATTAAAAAATCCTAATTGTGTACATAGGGTACACTACAAATCCGCCATACAACATCAAATTTTAGCTGAAAATTTGAAATTTAAATATTTTTCCTGTTATTTCACCGATATATAGATTTCAAATATTTTTTTTTTCATAAAAATAGAAAAAATCGTGCAGTGAAGGGTTACGTTTAACTAAATTTTTGTGTACTATATGATGTGTATAATATTATGGATCGTATAGAGGACTACACAAAAGAATTCGTAAGCACTGAGGAGTATCAGGTTGAATGGCTCACAGATGGCTTTTAATTGAGTTATGAATTTTCATTTTTTTTTCTTTCTAGCGGTCCAAAAATATATATATTTCATGAATTATAATAAAATGAAATTTAATTAAATAACCTAATATTACAAAGATATGTTTTAAACACATAAAATTAAGATATTTTAAAATTCTTATAACCTTATCATTATTTAGTATTTGAAATTATTTCATGAATGACATAATATACTTTTCACAATACCTATACTTGCTTCATTTAAAAAACATAATCCAAAAATATTACAAAATGTTTTTATATTAATATTGTGTCCCTGGTACAGCAGCATAATCACATTTATGAGTTACCTTTCATTTCATTTATGCTGGTTATCCAGTTGCATTACAACAAAAAAGAAGTAGCACTTTATATATTTTATAATAATAATAATATACTCAGTTACCGAATAAATATCCATGATAAAAAACTGCCTTTTTTTTAGCAGTAATGAAAACAATACGGAACAATTAATTCTAATAATTTTACAGTTAGATTAATTAAAACATCTTGTTGATACTAATTGGTCTGCGGTTCAAATTAGTATGCTAATATATAAATATTTTTCACTTACTTGCATTACAAAATTTACGAAATCTAACACAGAGAAAAATTAAAATGATTGTACAAAAATTTAATGCAATTTTCGATATAAGCAGATTGATATTACTACCTAAAATTATTATGTATTGCTATGTTGTAAATTGTTTTCGTAAATACTTATTTGGTTACTAGGGAATAGCGGAAAAATATTTTCTAAATAACAAACTATAAAAAAGGTGATATAGCTTAGATAAATCAGATTATTTAGTCCTAACAAACAACATATTTTCTGAAGAAACATTTCAGAGAACAAAACTTCATCCGATGCCTAGAGGAAATCCTTTCAGGCATTAATTAATTTTTCGCGTTGCAATTAAATTGCGAAGAACTTTCTTTTGTTTTGCGCCTAAGCATATGTAATTCTACTGAGTTCTATCGGAATTTTGTTAGTAGCTAATTAAATCAAGAATTAATTCTTTGGGTAAGTATGCTTTACAACGATTCTCGCATATTTATCTTTAAGAATAAATATTTTAAGAGTTTTGCATTATATTCCTACACAAATATTCAGTTTATCAAAGGGAGTCCACAGTGATAAATAATAAATATATATAACATTTTGACACTTTATATTGATTCCTCTTTTATTAACATACAGTGCGCCCGCAAAGGCATGGTGCACTTTTGACCGGTCAAAGGAAATCAACGAAACAAGATGAAAATGTGAAATCTTCACCCAATAAAAGAAAAACTGTGTTTCATACTTATTCAGTGGCTAATTTAATTCGGCAAAAACTTCGGCAGTATACAAGTAACGATAATTTATCCTATAACATTCATAAAATATGGCTTAATAAGTTATAATCAATTAATACAGTCTGTTCACTTTTTCATCACCCCCTCCCCTTTTCTTCTCTGTGGTGGTTTGCTCCTTTTGGTTACCATGGAAACTTGATGCCATTTGCGCACTCTCTCGTCAAGTATTCTCCAGGACACTTAGACCTTTATGCCCATTTTGAAATTTTAGACTTGTATGTAGCATAACATCCTGATGACGTTCGCAGAAGCGAAACGAAACGTAGATTTTAATTATATTTTAAATGTGTTTGTAAAATCACTTTTTGTTGTGTGTACCATTCAGCATGTTGTATTTGTTTGAATACATAATTTTAAGTATAAATCATGGTGCTGTTGTCCAATTTTTAATTATTAATTTTTTTTAATAGCAGTGGTATATTTAAAACAAAAACATTATTTGACTTTTGTTTTCCAGCATTTTTTTCTTAACCCGAAATTACACGCGCTGGGTATGACACACCAACGATAGTCACGGTTATTACATTTCTCAGCACTAATTTTCGATAAGTAATTTTCAAATTATTTTATCGCAGAATTTGAGAGCTTAACAGTTTGAACACTTTGAGGGGCTTCCCAGCTGACATCAACTTTACGCCCAGTAAATGGATGATTGTCTTATCATACATTAGCCATTTCTGAAATAAAATGTCTAACTGTAGTATATAAATTACGTAAATTTTAACTTAAAATGAAATTAAATAATTTATATAAAAAAAGTCATATTAAAATCAAAGTAAGAATTTACAAATTTATTTAAAAATATAAAAAAGCACAGTTAAGAAAAATATAAGTTCGGTGAAAGCTGGTAAGGACAGGCTGGTTAAGAAGTGACAGATGTTAGCTCACAGGCCTAAAAAAATGGGGAGTTCAGAGTCAATTTTTTGTCACAGAGTGACGGTAAAGATTTTAGATTGTTATCAAGTAAGGTATTGTTTTTAATAAATAAAAAGAAAAGTGCCCCGCTAAACTGATGGCATTGAGCTCAGAGGCTATTCACATTTATTGTACATTATACTCTTATTTCAAAGAATAATTCCCCACGAAAAATAAATTAAGGGGGGAGGATTAGCCTCCCCCTTTCCCCTCTTTATACTTAACCAATGAGCCTCCAAATCTAATCAGGGAAGCGCTTTATCAGAATAAACCGGTTTACCAAATTTCAAGCAAATAGGATAGAAAAACCGATTTATCTAAATTAAGGGGGTATTACACACCGTTTCTCCTTTTACACTTAAACAATGAATCACCAAATCTAATCAGGGAAGCGCCTTATCAGAATTAACCGGTATACCAAATTTGAAGTAAATCTTGTAATTCTGCATGAAAAACTCATTTATCTAAGTTAAGGGGGAGATTAGCCCCCGTTCCCCCTTTATACTTAACCAATGAACCCCTAAAACTAATTAGGTAAGCGCCTTATCAGAATGAGCCCAGAAAATGTTTTTGAAACAAATCGGATATTTCTATTAACAGTTATCGCGTTACGTACATACATACGTACACATGTACATACAGAACCAGCGGGCACATTAGCGCTCTCAGGATTTTATAGACTGTGAGCTGAAAAGTTAAGAGAATTTAAATGTATAATGAAGAAATATAAAAATAGATAGGAGCTCATGGTCCCTCAACGTCCATAATTATGAAAAATTTTGGTCTTTGGTATGATCAGGCTCGAAGGTGTCATAATCTGCAAGTTCAGCAATAATTTCATAAGGGAGATTATTAAGGTTTTTATAAAATTTTGAGGAAAGCTCAACCATCCTTTTCCTGAACGTGGGAGAGTTAAGGTCCCGGGTTAATGTCATGGACTAATTTTTGGAAGATTTTCAATACAATTGATAGTGAATGATACTAATTTGTTAACTGAAAATTGTACCTATAACTGATCTAGAATCGTAAAAAATTATCTCTCCAACGTAGAAATGCTTCCTTTTCCATTTATCACGAGCTTAATATAGAAATGATTCACGGGATGTTTTTTAATCACTTACAATTTATTTTTAAACTAAATCTAATGTATAAAAATGAAAATTTGTCTGTCTGTCTGTAATGCTATACAAATCCACAGTTTGGAAGCCAAAATTGTGAAATGTTACGTACATGTGTATTAAAACACGGCCGAAACAACTAAAGTAATCCGGAATCTGAATAACTTATAGTTAATTTTTAATTAATAAAAAACCACCAATTTAACAGAAATTACCAATCCAGATTAAATATTTTACGTTACAGCTGTTACCAACATTAAAAACACACACTAAAATTCTTACCACAGCATTTACTTTTCTATTGCAAGATTTCCACGTGGAAAAAAATAAATGGTTTGACGAATTAAAAAAAAAAAATGTGATTGTTTACTTTATCATAACTTTTCTACTGCAAGATTTCTACGTGAAAAATGAAAATAAAATAAATAGTTTGACGAATTAACAACAAAAGTTAATGTTACGTCATAATTTGTCTGTTTTATGATTTCCATGTGAAAAATTATAATTATTTTATTAATTTGACGAATAAAAAAATGGAATATTACCTCCTATTATAAAGTCCTATAAGTGGGAAAAACGTATTGAAGCATGATAAAAACTCTATTATGGAAATATTGGCGTACAACATTATTGCTCCAATGATGAATGGAAATAAGTTCAGTTAGAGCTGTATTATTTTGCGTCTGTCATATAAATTTATACATTTTTACATTGGGTTTTATTTTATTTTATGTTGCATGTTAAATTTTGAATTTGGTTTTTCACAACAAACATTCTTAAAATTCCGGTCAACGCCGGGTTACTTCAGCTAGTACATTATAAATCCGATTTCTACGAAAAAATTATTACCTGTTATTAAAAAAATATGCTTTAGGTAACAATTATGAATCCGAGTGTTAAATTAATTCTAATACAGTATTGAAAAACCCCTGTTTATAATAATCGGAAATCCGCGCACTTAATAACTAAATCTAATTTCACACATTCTGAACATGCAAAAGAAACTTTTATAAATAGGGAAGGTACGAAATAGGGAACACGAAACCTTGGTTTCGTGTTTTCCCCATGGCGTCATGTGTGTATATGTATGGTCAATGTATGCACAGCTATTTTATAGTAAGAATTTTGTAGTGCTCCTCGTTGAAATGCGTGGCCTGTCTGAAAAGTATCCGATCTTTGTCCGAAAAATATATCTAGGTTACCTGATGGGATTGGTAGCCTAATCCCCTTCCTAACCCCCTTGCGTCTCCATACACTTAGCCCATTGTTCCTTCCACTGCCGAAAATACTTTTGGAAGACTTTTTTTGGAATGGTGTTACACTCCGGCGTAGCATTCTAAATATATCATCTCTACTCCCAAAACAGAATCCTTTCAATGGCGCCTTCAATTTCGGAAAAATTCAGAAGTCGCAAGGAGCCATGAAAGCTTGGAAGCAGATCAAATTAAAGAACTAAACGGAAAAATAAGCTATCTAGAAGGAGAACTAAGATTACAAATAGACCAAGCCTTGAAATTACAGGAGGAAACTAATTGCAAAGACAATATTATATCAGAAATACAAAGAGAGAAACAGGAACTAATAGATGGAAAAGAAACAACACAAATACTAAAGAAACTTCAGAAAATAGAATGTCTTCTAACAGAAACACCAGTTCACTTAGGTAGAAGAGAAGTAGACAGTGAATAAATGAGAACAACGAAAGAAAGTCCTCAAGTCAATCAAAACCTAGAATCGGAATATTCAAAATCAGCAATAATAATAAGAAGCTTGGATAAACAATTAACAGTGGAACGTATACAAGAAATACTTAATACAGAAATATTAAAATTAGACTCATTACCTCCAATCTACAGCAGATTCTCAAGAAATAAACGAACAATAATAATAAAAACAAATACTGAAGATAGTACAGAAACTTTACTCAAAATAATTGAACAAATAGAAAGTCTAAAACACCTTACAGAAATAACCTACAAACTGGAAGACACCATTAAAATAATAATAACAGGAATTCCACTGGACATTGACCAAGCGAAATTAACTTCATCTATACAACTCAATCAGCAACAGACCTCCACAATAAGAATACACAAAATACTACAAAAAGAAAATTCAAAAACATATCAGCTAGTCTTGGAGGTGGGCTACGTTACTGCCAATAATATACTAAAACAAAAGGTAATACCACAAGGCTTCAACATGTGCAGAATCTCAGTATACAGACCGATTGTCAGATGTGCGAACTGTCAATTGTTCGGTCATCGGAAGGAGGACTGTCGGAGGCGAGAAATCTGTGCGCACTGTGCTAGAGGACAGCAAACAACGGACTGCCCTTATAAATTAGATCCAGGAAAAAGACAATGTACAAACTGTATGCAGATGGAGAACTATTTTCCACATTCTGCAGACTCATCAACTTGTCCGATTTATAGACATCAACTTTCAATCAGAAATGAATCTCATTCCTACAATACTAATAGAAATTCTTTAATTATATGAATGAATAACTCTAAATATTTCAGTAGAAATAATAACATTAATGTTCAACACAACAACTTTTACACAATAAGAACTTCTACACATTAAAACATTAAATTTACTCAGAACCATTAAACTAATAATAGAATATAGTTCAATTTTAAAATAATCATACCTACAGTAATTTATAACTATAATGCTTTACCGGAAAATGACTTGTAAATAGAACACTTCTTGAATGTGTTTTTGTTAATTGTATCTAGGTGTCGTCTGTGAAAGTCTCATCTGTGAACTAATTGTTATATTATGTGTTATCTCAAATTTTAAATAACCTAAATTGTCTTGTTTTAAATACTTTTACCTTTTATTAAATATTAAACTTTAAAGGATATGACAGAAATTTCCCTCCTCTGTAGTCCTGTTAGTATGCTAAATCATTAATTTCCCTAATTATTAACAGCTAATTAAAAATTATAACTCATCTCTCTTATCTTATTTATTTAGCCAGGGCATTGGAGGGGAATTTCGTATTAAATTCCTTATCTCTTAGCATTAACCTTTAATTAACAAAATCTATTATCTCCATTCCTTATTATAAAAATTATTCATTATTAATTAACCTATAATTATATAAAAATAGTGCTGTGCTGCAATTAACTTTAATCTTAAATATTTACTTTTAATATACTGTTCTCTTGGACTCGCCCTGACATTTTGTTATACTGTTTATTAGTCATTCTGTTTGTTTTGTCATTTTAATAATTTTCATTAAACAGGGTCTTCCAACCTGCTGGGACTTCTGGGCTCGTTCGCGGGTACTGGGGTTTCAGCGGGAAGGGGGATATGTGTTTTCCCCTCGTGGACTAATCAGCTCCTATACCGAAAGGTTGGCTGTCCACGAGTGTGTGATTAGTGATTAGGAGCCATGTCTGAAGAGTAGGGAAGTTGGCGAATGACTGGAATTCCATGTTTGGACAAGGAAGTCTGAATCAGGTGCGATTTATGATTAATTAACGAATATTATCAATTGCTTTGCTTTGAAATCACCAGTCTTTGACAAAATTTGTAGCAATACCTTTGTTCAACCCGTCCAGGCATCTCGAGAGAAATCAGAATCCAACGAACAGAAAAGACAGCACCTCATTCGGCGGCCAACATGCAACGAATGGCTCACTGGAATTCGTGGAAAAAGTTTAAGCATGTGCATTAAGCTGTCTCCTTCCAATGTACAGAGAGGAGACCGCCGTGGTGAACGACCTCTTTGCGTACGCGGTCCTTTAAGCTTTTCTTCTCTCATTCGGACTCATTTGCGGAAGTCAGGTTCATAGGTTCCCAGCCACGTCCCGAGTATAAGACATTCTAGCGGAAGTCAGTTAAAAAAAATCAAAAAATAAAACCGGATTAATTTAAAAGGGAAATTACACAAATTAAATACACCTAAAATCGGGAAGGAAGGGCTCAGGGCTCTGAAGCTACCGAACGACCGCTGATTTGAGGTTATTATTAGCCTTAGAATAGCTATTGTGCGAGGAGAAAATAAAAGTCGGATACTTATTAGACAGACCTCGTATATCAGTTTCAATATGTTTGAGGTAGTATTACATCATTAAAATATACCGCAACAACTTTTCCCCATACATTGTAAATTAATGAAAGTTTTTAGTTACCCCTTTAACTGAATTATATAAGGTACCATACATTCTTCATTTCAATGCAGAACATGGCAAATTAAAAGTCACTAACATATATCAATTTTACGATAATCTAAACATGTTTACGTGAGTTACAGCATAGAAAGGCGGCAAACAAAATTTTTTTAAATCATTTCTTTGATTTTCTTGGTCAAATTCATCATCATTTTTGAACTATGTTGAAAAATGTAAAAAAATAATCAGATCTGTATTACATTAATTTAAAAATTTTACAAATTTACTCTACTTGTATAAGCGTGCATGTTCAAGCATTAACTCAATCGAAAAAATGTACTTCAAAAAGTTTTCATTCTTTTACCTGAATATGATTATATATATATATATATATATATATATATATATATATATATATATGTGTGTGTGTGTGTGTGTATATGTATATATATATTAAATAAATTAATAATATAATAATATTAATAAGATATTAATAGAGAATTTATTAAAAATATGAATTTCTTTTCTATTTTCAAGAAATTGTTTTAAATTGAATATTTAAGTTTTAGCGAAATACAAGCGAAGCAATATTTTCTACCAGTAACATTTTATTTCGACTGCAGTATTAAACTTTTAAACCATTTCCTTATCAATTTGTTTTTTGTTTAATTGCTTCTTTTGTGTAGAAAAGTAAATGAGTTATAAAATATACCCAGTGTCCTAAAAAGTACTGACTGATTTTGAAATTCAATAATTTGCAAACGGTAACAGATATTTAAAAAATTCTTGCAGGAGTGTTATGCATGAGGTCAAAAGTTGTTTTACAGTGATTTTCGATTTTAGTTCGAATTACAAGCAATAGATGGCGCTGCAATCAATAGATGCTAAATTCAAGCTCGATTTTTGGTCCATCGGGACCCACTTAATACATTTCCATCTCCTTTTTCCGCATGGAAGCAGAGATCGACCAAAACATCGAGCCTGTTTTTAGCGCCTATTGCTTACAGCGCCATCTATTGTTTGTAATTTGAACTAAAATCGAAAATCACTGTAAAAAAACTTTTGACCTTATGCATAACGCTCCTGCAAGATTTTTTTAAATATCTGTCACCGTTTGCAAGTTATTGAATTTTAAAATCAGTCAGTCCTTTTTAGGACACCCGGTATATAAATAACAAAATTTTGAAATCGCAATTATCTTTAAAAATATTTTCCAATTTTTATTTATTTAGGTTGTTTGCATAAACATTTTTGTTCCAAAGTGAGATCGAGTGGAAAATTATTATCCAAGTAAAATTTCTTTTATTGTTGGATAGGAATATATATAAAATAATTTGAATTTCTAAGAGAATTCTTTACTTGAACCGACGAACAAAAGAAAATATGCAATAAAAAGAGAAAGTATGGGGGAAAAAGCAATGGTCATCGTAAGAAGGAAAAAGAAGAGGGGGGGGGGGCTGAGGAGACTAAGAAAAATTCTCAGAGATTAAGGAGTTTTCGAGAGAGCAATGACAATAAAAACAGAAAAACTCTGAGATTGATTTTCATAAGTTCTTTTTTATTGTACCGCATCCAGCTTTGAAGTGCGCTGGTACAGAGAAAAGGAAAAAGCGATATTTGTTTGCAAAAAATATATTGTTTTTGTAACTTCAAAAAATGTTTTTCCGTTCACTGGGAAATTTAAGATTTTTATTGGACATACTATTGGTTATATATACCTGTATATAAATATATATATCTGTATTGTATGTATAAGTTACATAAAATATATTTAAGTGTTTGTTTAATCAGGCAATACATAATATCTTTTGAACTCCTATAGTTTTTAAAAATGCATACATAAGAATCTGATTTTATTACTGATTTTCTCTATTTAATTATTTAAACAAAGTTCAGATTTTATTGAACTCGGATTTTGTAAGTCTTGTGTTTTTGTTATATAAAATATACTTAAGCAGGAAATTTACATTATTCTTTGGACTTCTATTGTTTTACAAAATGTATATACCTATCTGACTTTATTATTGAATAAATGCAACTATATAACTCCCCATATAATTAATTATACACATTTATCCGCTCGACTTGAATCTCTACAAAATATTAATGAATATTCCGATCAGCAGAGCAAAACTCATTTTTATAACTTCATTAAATTAGACTATTTTTATAGTGTCGTCAGGATGTTATAATTAGTTTTAGATAATTACACAACTACATTTCATGTAACTATAAACAGTTCCCGCATCTGTTAAACGTTTGCAAGTAATTAGCGAAAAATTTTAACTGTATTTCCTAAACAAAAAATTGCTGGAGAGCAGCGAATTAATTTAATTCTGTTTTCCCGAAAATACTTAGTGAAAAGCAACATTTTTTTTTTTATGTGTTAAGATTTTTGTACCTTTTTTTTCATTTCTTCAGATTACTGAACATTATTTATATGTATATACATTTGAAAGTCAATAATTTTAAATCTATTATACGTAACTGATTGAAAAGGATATTCATTTTCAAATTTACATTTAGCACACTTTTGAGTAATATATTACGTTAAAACTTTTAATTAGGTAACATTTAAAATCATTAAAATTCTTTTTTAGGTGCGTTCGTAATTATATAAATACGTAGCATCTAGAGTCGTCGTTCAGTCAGTCTGTCCGTATGTAACAGAGCAAAAACTACCCAACCGAATGGTCTGAAATTTCAAATATGTAATTGTTGCAAACTTTTGTCGAGTCATTTCAAATTTTATGAAAATCGGATGTATAGTTTAATGACAGGGGCAGTCAAAAGTTTTTCGATACGTGACGGCCAATTGGAAAAAATATTTCAAGTGCATTTTAATGATGTTGCAGCCTTTCGAACAGAATGAAATGGATAGGCACTTATGAAGTGCACTAAAATATACATTCAGTAAACTATGTGGTGCAAAAATATTTATAAAACTAGTTATAGTAAGAACGCACCGCATTTGCCACGTTTGACGTGCAATTTCCAACTTGTTTGACTATCGAGATATTTGAGATATGAATGTGAAGCATGTCTGTAACACTGTATGCTCGGCCATAAAATTTAACGGATCGGGACTATCTGCGGTGCAATAGATAGTACAATGAATGGCTACCGTAAGTTATTTTTCATTAGAATTACTGCTTTTAATTATAAAATCTTTTATGAAATTGTCTGCAAAATTTGTTTATTTCATAAATTGAAATGCATGAATTTTCTTTCTTGGTGCACCCTAAAGAAATAGATCTGCTTAAAACTTAAAGGATGAAATACTTGTTAGCCCCCGGTACGGTATGCTATTTCTTTCTCCCAGCTTATTTTGTGTATTCCAAAAAATAACGTTACCCTACAGAAGCCAGCTTTAAAACAAAGCAGTACGATTAAATACTCTATAGCAATTTTTTAAACTTCTAAGCATCGCACAGTTTCAATTTTTATACCGGCGTATTGGAAAAAAATGTTCTTTTAAATGCATTTTGTTTGAAAACTGTATCTGCATTTATTTTTTAAATATTATTTATTTTTTGTAGTTTTTAGAGCTATTTGCTTAATATTTGCAACGGAAGTACTCCATTTCTGTAGAAAGTAAAGGGTTTTATTCTTTGTGTGTTCTTATGTTAAA
This sequence comes from Maratus speciosus, assembly GCA_963932465.1. Classification (NCBI taxonomy): domain Eukaryota; kingdom Metazoa; phylum Arthropoda; class Arachnida; order Araneae; family Salticidae; genus Maratus; species Maratus speciosus. The sequence goes on along the minus strand of OZ010795.1, from coordinate 16,908,367 downwards.
GGATTTTATTCTTTTTAATTTTTTGTGGGGATTCACTTAAGCAAAAGTTCAAATTTCAATATAATTTTCCCCATTTGATCGATAAAATATACTATTTTTAACAATTTTATCGATTTTGATAGAGTTTCAACAGCAATTTCGTGATAAACTATTTAATATTTATGGCAATACAATAATTAAGATTCAAAATGAATTTTAATAATAAACAGCCTATATAATACGAGTACTGTTTAACACTAATAATTAACATAATTTATTAATTTACCAACCAATATAACATTTAGTTATTAAATTTTTCAACACCTCTGGGGATGAATGAAACAGTCCCATTCATCCCCATTTGAAATGTTCCATGATATATATATTCAATTACCATCCATTTTGCCTCAGAAATTATTTTATCCCAATGGTAAATATTCATTTATTTTAATTACCAATATTGAACCTTCCAATAAATAACTACAACATATCTTAATAGTTTATATTATATAAGATATTTGACAACGTCAAATGAAAAAAAAATTACTTTTTAAGCAGAGTTTCAGGAAATGCAACTTTGAAGAAAAATAAAAACAGCCATGTGGTTTCATTTCTACAGCACACTAGATATATGAAATATTCCATATATGAAAGCAACTAAAAAAATTTTTACTGTCTGAAATATTGAGAATGTTCCATCCATCCCTTGCCCCATTCATCCCACAGTTCCCCTATGTATCTGAAAAAAAAAATACTGTTACAGATTACATATGAAGGAAAAATATATATCACATCCATGATTAATTCTAAATTTTGTATACAACATTCAATAAAAAAATATTTTAGTATAATAATTTTGTATACGAATATATTTTTAAGTTTATATCTTTATCTTCCTTTCTTGTTAGGAATTTCTCGGTGCCCGCCTACATTCTGTGTTTCTTTGTAATGTATTTCGATGTATCATTGATGTGGACAGAGAGGATTTCAAAAAACACTTTGCCTTTTGTTCTCTTTTCAAATTTTTGGTCTAAGACTAATGGTTTTCTAAGATGTTGAAATCATTTATCATTTGTACATTTTGTTTGGGGAAACATTTTATTGCCTCTGCTTTGTACGGAAACCAAATATTTTTCAAAAACTGACGAAAATTTTCCCTTTATCAATTTATCAAAACGGATGGATTATTTCCAAAAATAAATGATTTTAGTTAACGTGAGCTGCTGGAGTAGAAGTTTTTAATATAATGTCCCAAAAGTTTTAAATACACTTTAATTGATTACAACTTGGTTATAGGCAAACAATGTAAATTACAAATGTATCTAATATTAATTAGGAAATAAAATTATCTTGATTTTCTTCTGTAATCAATTTTAACAAGTTAAAATTTTACAATTTTTCTACAATCTAGACGAAAATGTCAGACAATTTTTTACTGATGCAAGATAATTTCGAAATTTTATAATTAACTAATGTCAAAGATAATTTTTAAAAAATCTTTGAAAAATATTTTAAAAAATATTTTTCAAAGATTTTTTTTAATAAAGCATGATTATGAGAAATGAGCATGCAATTTTATGAATTGGGCAACATTAGGAAGAAGTTCCGCTCTGTCCCAATCATCCCTATATGCGTGGTGAATGGGACACTAATAGGGATGGATGGCACACAAATATTTTCCTCCCTGTATTCAATGTTACCAAATTAAAATTTATAATTATAAACTTATAAGTATTTATATCTATAATACATGATCTTATAATAATATGACTGTTATACTTCAGAATTGGTAATCACTTCATTCTCTGTGGTTTTAACAAGTAATGCAAACTTCGACTATCTATCTGTTCCTTTTTTCATCTTAAAAGACATTTTAGATATGAAATGAAAGTGAAAATTTTCTTTTAAATACGGCATAGCTAACAATTTTCATTCTTATTAATTAAGTGGTCTCAGGAGTCTTAATTTTTCCCTGAAGGTGCATTTTAGCATCATGTCACATTTAATTTTATTTCTGATTTCCTATGAAACACAAATGCATAAAATTTTTACCATTGGTAGCATATCTGTTCAATGTAGCTTAATTATTCCATTATTGTACAACTCGTATTTACCTATTTTTTTTGTGTGTGTTTATTTTTGATAAAAAAAAAGTTAAAATTGCCTTTTGACCTTCGCGCAAGACTTTAAAGAAACTATTAGTTCTAGAGTCCCCAATAATTCTTATAATGATCTAAAACTAATTTACTTTGAACGTATACTTCATTTTTAAACAATTAAAAATTTTCTTTAAATATATATTTAAATTATAAAATTTTGAAAAAAATCTTTGGTGTTGAAGAAAATGCTAATTTTAAATATTCAATACAATTATATTAATAAATATGAGGTATAAGGTATTCCTTGCATCAATATGAATAAAGTTGTCAAGTTTTGCACAAATTGCTTTATTAGTTCCTGATAATTGTTGCCCGCAAGGAATACAAGTCAAAAAACAACTTAAAATATTTCTTCATAATTAAAAAAAAATTTTAAAAAATGTAAAATAATAGTTATGGAATGGTGAAATAATTATGCTATATAGAATAGATATTAGGTCATCAGTGGCAAAAATGTAATGCATTTCTGTTTTATAAAGAATGGTAAATAAAATTAAAAATGGCACGATGCTCAATTGCACCATCAATGAAAAACAGACTCCTGAGACCCCTTCATGTAAATAAAATGTATATTGGATATCATGCACAACTGAAATTAGGGGGAGTACGAGTGGGGTCTTACTTAAGCAAAAGTTAAAAATTCAATATCATTTCCCCTATTTGATCAATAAACATATACTATTTTTAACAATTTTATCTATTTTGATAAAGTTTCATTAGCAATTTTTTGCAAAACTATTTAACATTTATGACAATACAATAATTAAGATTCAATATAATCCTTAATAACAAACAACCTATATAATACGAGTACTGTTTAAAACTAATAATTAAAATAAAATTATTAATTTATAAACCTATATAACATTATTTAGTTATTAATTTTTTCAACATCTCTAGGGATGAATGAGACAGTCTCATTCATCCCCATTTGAAATACCCCATGATGTATACATTCAATTATCAGCAATTTTGCCTCAGAAATTATTTTGTCACAATGGTAAATATTCATTCATTTTAATTACCAATATCGAACCTTCCAATAAATAACTACAACATGTCTTAATTGTTTATATTGTATATTTGACAACTTCAAATTAAAAAAAAAATACTTTTTAACTAGAGTTTCAGGAAATTCAACTTTGAAGAAAAATGAAAACAGCCATGTTGTTTCGGTTCGCACAGTATGGTACTTCCATATATGAGAATAGGAAGCAACTAAAAAAAATGTTTATTGTCTGAAATATTGAGATGTTCTATTCATCCCTTTCCCATTCATCCACCAGTTCCCCTATGTATCTGATAAAAAAATACTGTTACAGATTACATATAAAGGAAAAAAATATATCACATCCATGATTAATTCTAAATTTTGTATACAACATTCAATAAAAAATATTTTGGTATAATAATTTTGTATCCGAATATATTTTTAAGTTTATATCTTTATCTTCCTTTCTTGTTAGGAATTCCACGGTGCCTGCCTACATTCTGTGTTTCTTTGTAATGTATTTCGATGTATCATTGATGTGGACAGCGAGAATTTCAAAAAACACTTTACCTTTTGTTTTCTTTTCAAATTTTTGACTTTATTTATTTTTGGTCTAAGACTAATGGTTTTCTGAGATGTTGAAATCATTTATCATTTGGTTTGTGGAAACATTTTACAGCCTCTACTTTGTATGAAAACCAAAAGATTTTTCAAAAACTGACGAAAATATTCCCCTTATCAATTTATAAAACCGGATGGATTCTTGCCAAAAATGAAATGATTTTATTTAACGTGAGCTGTTGGATTAAAAGTTTTTAATATAATGTCCGAAAAGTTTTAAATGCACTTTAATTGATTAAAACTTGGAGATAAACAAATAATGTAAATTGCAAATGTATCTAAAAATTATCTTGATTTTCTTCTTCAATTTTTAAAAGTTAAACTTCTACAATTTTTCTACAACCTAGGCAAACATGTCAGACCTTTTTTTACTGATGCAAGATTATTTTAAAATTTTATAATTAATTTAAAATAATTAAAAAAAACTCTGAAAAATATTAATATGATGACTAAATATGATGATATGATGACTATATGATATATGACTAAATATGACTAAATATGACTAAATATAATAGATATGATGACTTAATATGATGAAACTATATGCATGAGAAATGAGCATGCAATTTTTAAGGCAACATTAAGAAGAAGTATATAGTTTTCGATTAAGTCCCACGAGAACCTGTAGATGAACCGATATAGTTTTAATGAGTTACCGTTAGAGACATAATATTTTCAAAGTTTCGTAGGATAAGTTAAAAGAACATATCGTAGTATACCAATTTAGAAACAAGCAATATATAAAACATTTATTTTTCAATCCCGTTAAAATTATTAAAATATGAAAATTTTTTGGGGAAATATGAAAATACGTTAAGTACATGTTTTCTGTTTAAAATTAAATAGAACGTATTCAAATTTAACACACAGAATTGCAATGGATACAAATTATTTTTAACATATTATTATTTATTTTCTTACATAATGATTTTTTAAGTTCAGTGTATGTATTTGAAAAAAAAATACATTTATAGATTACACACAAATTAAAATAAAATATCGCACCCATTATTCATGCTAAATCTTGCATACAATATTCAGAACAGAATACATTAGATTAATAATTTTATATCAGAATATATTTTCTAAGTTTCTACAGTTATCTTCCTATATTGCTAGGAATTCCTCGGTGTCAGTCCTCAGTTATTCCACGTTCTGTTTTTCTTTATAATACAGTATGTCCATAAAATCATGGTGCACTTTCGACAGGTCACAGGAAATCAAAGAAACAAGATGGAAATGTGAAATCTTCCCCAAATAAAGGAAAAACTCTCCAAGTTTCATACCTGTTGAATGCAGTTCGATGTGGCCTCCATTGGTTGCCCTACACACATCTAAACGATATTCAAGTCCTTCCCACACACAGTTAAGGACGTCTGGTGTAACAGAGTGAATAACGTCTGTGATTCTTTTTTTCAAATGGAGGTCACATCAAACTGCAATGAACAGGTATGAAACTTGGAGAGTTTTTCTTTTATTGGGTGAAGATTTCGCATTTCCATCTTGTTTCGTTGATTTCCTGTGACCGGTCGAAAGTGCACTATCAGATTACAGACACACTGCATTTATTATCGAAAGGCTTTTCTGTGTGGAGTGGAAATCCACTGAAAGGGAAATATTTACAGTATGCATAATAACCATCACTTGTAATAAAATACAGGATTATTCAAAATGAATCATAAGATTTGAAAACTCCATATTTAAAAAAATAATCAACACAGAATGATTAGCAATACATAAAATGTATTGCTAATATTTATGTTAATTAATATGTATTGCTAATGTAAATACAAAGGAAGAATATTGAAGCTTTCTAGTGTGGGCAATACATGGCGCTTGCGTGTTCTTCCTGAAGCTGTTCGGCGAAAACTGTTTTAAAAAATTTTCAGCAGTAGAAGTGATAATGGCGTCCACGGATCAGATAGTTTGTTGTGTGAAGTCATTTGCACGGCGCGGATCTGAAATCACTATAATATGCTACAGAGGTTCGTTGTTTCATTAACATGGAGTTACCTCGCAGTCTGATCCATCGCAGTGGACCCAATGACTTGATGTTACACAGCTGGACACCCAGGTCACCTGATATGAGTCCATGCGATTTCTTCCTTTGGAGGTTTGTAAAAGATAAAGTTTATGTGCCATCATTATCCCTAAATTTATGCGAACTGAAACATCGGATTTCTACTTCTATACAATCAATTACTAGTGACTCTTTATAATGTGTAAGGCAGGAAGTTACATACCGTCTTGACTTTATACGTGTAACTAAAGGAAATCATATCGCATACTTATAGAACATTTTCAATAATTTTACTTTGTATTCATGTATTACTTATCATTTTGTGTCATTTATGAAAATATGGCACTTTGAAATCAGGCGATTCATTTTGATTGAAATCAGGTGATTCATTTTCATTGAAATCGGGTGACTCATTTTGAATAACCCTGTATATTGTCAATTAATTTTCCCTACTAAACTTCTCTTATTTTCGAAATGTATTGTACACACATTGAAGGCAAACGGTAATTTTAATTTATAGATTTAATTTTTTTAAAACAATGTTTAAACATATATTTTCAAATAAATTATTAAATATGCCTTTTGACATAAGCTTTACAGTTGTAGCATTTATCTTTTTGTAAACAAAATATCAATGTATAATTAAGATGAAGTTTTGAAAGGAAATATAACCGAGATTATTAAAATATAAAAAATGAAACTAAATAAAACATTGATTAAATGTCTTTAATTGCTTACACTATTTTCGTAACATAGTTCAGTGAAAAACAATATCTCTTCACGTAATAAATGCCATTTCGTAAGTAACAGATTAACATTTATTTCACAGACAAACAGAATTTGGCGTAAACAAAACAGCGTAGACTATTTTACAGCTGTAAAGTATCAATTTCTTAGAACAGTCGCGAAGTAATATAAATAAAATCTTCTACCTGAAATTTTGGTGCTATCACCTACATTTTTTATTCTGGTCATAGAAACCACACTGCCGTTCATTTATTTTCACAGTACAAACAAGACTGCAAAAAAATTCTATATTTGCAAAATATCTCTAATTGCAAAATTCTATCTTTACCTACAAAAACCGGGTTGAGTTAAGTAAAAGTCCCTTCGGCTTGTGCCAGGAGGAAAAAGCAGATCTCATATTTCCTTTTTTTTTTTTAATATAGCTTATTTTATCAAACACACGAAGCTAAAATGAGTGGAACTCTATTAGAGGATTCAATAAAAGTTCCTTATTTCTTGGTTTTAAAATTGTGCAAATTTTACTCAGATTTTAAGAAGCTTAAATGCAACAAAGCCGGTAAGAGAATATTCGTCAATACTGAATTTCAATGAGAATTGGGGAAAATTAGTAAGCTATAGCAAAGATGGCATCATTTATGGTTACTTATTTTTGGTCGTTAAATTTGGCAATATTCCACCAAGTGTCGCCAAGCTTGGCGAAAATTTAACCCTCCGAGCGTCTTGCAAAATGGTAAAATTGTAATGTTGTTTTCTTTGCATTTTGTTTTAAATGCTAAAAAAATATGATTCTTTCAACATTATAAAAAAACTCAATTGCAAATACGAATGTAATCCTTGAGAGTATTAATCATTCTTCAATGTATTTAAAATTCATTAAATCCATAGAATTATATTATCTTAAATATTGCTTGTATTGCTGTGAAACCTGAAGCTTAGTGAACGGAATAATACGCCCCAAACACTTAGAGGGTTTTAAAGCTAACGGATATTAATAATATTTAAGCATTGCGCGGCAGTGCACGGTGCAAATAGACACCATTTTAGAACAAGATGGCGGATGAAGCTGGCCAATGAACTCGGTCGAGACATTGGCATGTACTATGCATTCTATTAATCTCGTCAAAATCGGTTAATAAATACAAGAGTTATCGCATGACAAATATCAGACATATATATATATATATATATATATATAAGTGACATTTGACCAGTGGGTGGTTTTGCGGTCTGGGGGTCATGATCTGTGATAATATATCAAAATTTTCCGCAAGTGCTTTCCTCCGGATGGCTGCAATAGGTACCCTTTTACTTTTTGTAATGAAATCTACCTAAAAGAGTGTAAAAAGAAGCAAAACTAAATTTAATCTCTATTCATTCTATGTTTGTGTGAATTATATACGAGTACGCATTACATCAACTGAGACACTTTGTTTAAGTATGAACGTAAAATAAAAAACAAAAATTGTAATTTAATATTAAACAAGAAATAAAAAATCATGCGCCAAACATAGATTATGAAACACTCTCCAGCACAATCCGAATAATGTAGTAATACTTTCCCGTTTAACAAGTTGAAATACGATTGTCTAATGCAACCGTTTGGAAACGCGTAACACATTTGAAAACCTAATTTCAGCCATTCTCCTCTACAGTCAGAAAATTATCCGAATGCGTCGAGAAGTCCTGTATGTGTATACCATGTATATTTGTATCTGTAATATAGCGTGTTATATATATGCCCCCAAAATGACTGAGGGATTTTAAAATTCAACAACTTGCAACCGATGACAGATATTTAAAAAAAATTGCATGGGGATTATGTAAGATGTCAGGAGTTTTTATGCTGTGATTCTCAGTTTTAGTTACAAATAGCAGCGATAGAGGGCGCTGCAAGCAATAGGCGCTAAATTCAGGCTCTATTTTTTGGTCTCAATCTTCTCCCATACGAAAAAAAGGAGATTAAAATATTTTGAATGGATCCCGAAGTACCAAAAAATCGGATCTGGAATTAGCACCTACTTCTCGCAGCGCCATCTATTGTTTGAAATTCGAACTAAAATCAAGAATCACAGTAAAAAAAACTCCTGACATCATACATAGCCCTCCAAAAATTTCTTTTAATATCTGTCACCGTCTGCAAGTTATTGAATTTTAAATTTCCATCAGTCATTTTTTGGGACACCCGCATGCAAAAATTGAGTTCAGAGAGGAAATACAGACCACAGTTGGAAATTGCCCTTCAACCATTTCCGCTCATAAGGAGAAGGGTGCGTGAACTCCTTTGAACAACTCTGTGTACGGGTATAAAATTTATAAACAACGAGTAAGATGCAAAAGATGATTTAAATTAAAAACCGCATACCGAAATTGAAAGCACAATGCTGGCTCAAAGATAGGACTGCAACCATATTTCTTTTGTGTGCCCTTGTCAATGAACGGTAAGTGCTATGAATGTCCTATTCTGTAATAATCATCTTTATAATCATTTATATCCATTTTGATACATTTTAAAGAGCGTCATGTCATTAAAATACACTGCAAAGAATTTTTCCCCATTGACCTTAATGTATGCACTATTGACGCTACACACTTAATATTCAATACCAAACATGCCATGGTAAATATCATTAGAATACAGTAGAATCCCTGTTAATCCGAACTAATTGGGACCGTTGTCTATTCTGATTACAAAAAATTTGGATTACCCGAAATTCCGATAAAAATAGAAAAACAAAGAATCGGGTTAGAAAAAATGTAAGTTATATGTACCCAGTAATACAGTAAACGTACTTTAATCCGGCATCCTAAGGTCCGGCATTTTGGATAATCCGGAACGACTTTCGGAAAAAATAGTACTCCATGTTTAATCACTCATGATGTTTATAATAATTCAATGGAACATAAGAATGAGGAATTACCTAACAACCCATTACAAACGGTTCAAAATTGCGTTATATAAAATAGCTCAGTCACTACGTCGACGAGGGGGGGGGGAAGAAAAAACATTTCTGAAATTAATCTATGAAATCAAACTGTTGAAAGGAAAAATAAATTTTTATCATCTGAATTATACACTTTTTGCATTTCATAAAATAATTTTATAGTGATTGGCAAAAAAACTGACATTCGAGATTTTTTTTTAGATGGCTTCTCCGAGTAGGTCTACAGTGTACATTTTCATTTTATAGTCGTGTACATATGTTGTACTATTACATTATAGAGTATATTTTTTAATTCTATTTAAGCTGTTTAAAGGATAAAAAACTTACTTTACACACCTTTTTTGTTTAATTCTAACTTCTACACGTTTACCCCGATATTCATCCAGTATCCATAATCTATTCAAGTATAATTTTAGAAAATAAAATCGGTTCGCATTAACCGGAATTTCGGATTAACGGGGTTCCGATTATCGAGGTTCTATTTTATATAAATTGCACTAAAATCTGGGTATATTTACGTGAGTTAGAGCGCGGACAGACAAACCGAATCCTTTTCAACTATGTTGGAAAGCGTTAAAAGTTCTTAAAAACATTTCTTACGTAAGATTTTTGAAGCGGGGTAAAATCGAGTTTCCGTTATAACAAAATGTGACATCCCCTAAAAGCTTTTTCTTAGACCTGTCAAAAATGAAGCATTGCAGAATGAAGAATGCTTTTTAAGTCATTTTTCTCTCGATTTGCTACATTCTCAAAAGCCGATTTTTAAAATTTAATTTATTTTTCTGAAAAATATTGACATTTTATCGTTGAAAGTACTTAAATATTAAAAATAAAGATTAAACTAACTTCTGTAAAAATATTTTGAAGGGTTGTATAAATTTTAACGTTAAATTATGAATAAAAGTTCTAAAAGTACTTCTAATATACCTTATGCAATATTTTAGTCACTCATTTCTTTTAAATATGAATTTGATAAAAATGGAATAAAACCCCTTAAGATATTATTTTTTTCCTTATTTTTCTGCAATGTTTAATTGTTACACCTACATTTGTACAAATATAGGGTGAAATAAAAATAAAGTTTATTAAAGGAGACAGTTTGTAGCTCCCATTATAGACAGCTAAATACCATCGTGATCAACGTTTTCAATCCACCGCTGTATGTATATCTCTTCACTGTAAAAAAAATCTGCAGTTCTACAGATGTAAAGTTACATGCTTACTACCTTCATTTGTAACTGTACAAAAAAAGCTGCAAATCTACAAAACTAGTTTTTGTAAAGCTACAGTAACGTATAACTTTACAAATGAATATGCTAAAATTACAGTAATCTTAATAAATTTTTATCTGTAACCCTGGTTGCAGTTACATGAAAAGTTCTAGGCATCCCAGTTTCCTAAAAAACTCTTAGTAACATTACAGATTTTTTTTTATTTTCGGCGAAAAGAATCTCTGTTACAAGAATTTTTGTTGTTACCGTTACATAAAAAGTTTTGGGAATCCCAATTTCCTAGAAAAACATTAGTAACTTCACAGATTTGTTTTTTAGAGTATACCAGATTTTTCTTTTATTTCCTGTATAAAGGGCATTTATCATATAATTCATTCATGCCAGTTTTCTGATTTCACCGCTCCACCTTACCCGAAGTGGTCTTCTAGGTGGTTTTATAACTTTGGAATACAACTTTAGCCTATGTGTACTCCATCCATTGTTTTGTCCTCTTGCAATTTGCCCAGTCTATATACATTTTAACAAATTAATTCTCTTGGCAATTTCAAAATCTTTTGCTCGTTTTCTTATCCTGGTTCTTGTAACTCTGTCTCTTCAAGTTATACCAAGTTATTTCCATATTTCGAAGAGTTTTTTGTAATTTCAGCACCATCCATATTGTTATCTTTATTTCCGCACCAAACGCGTGTGCAAGCAAAAGAAACGTGTTTCCATGGTTGCCAATTTTGCCTAATGTTTCATTCAAAATATCGGAATTCATACCAGAAATTCTGAAAGATGAATTTTTAGTTTATGAAACTACAAAATTTGTCATTATCTAGATATAATTCAATTATCTAGGTACATTACAGCCTGTTACAAAATTATATGACCACTTAGAATTTCACCTTTTTTCAACAAAGAAAATATTAGTTTGAATTTAAAAGTAGTTGTATGAATAGAAATAACTCTATAATGTTTGTTCAGCCCATAGATTAAGGACCAAGATAGGACATTTACGGCAAAATCTGTAATGGCAACAGTACTAGCGTCACTATCGGCAAGGGGGAAGAACTAACAAACCTCCGAAATTTACCTATGTTGAAGAAATATGTTTACCCTCTATGGTTTGAATATCTATTCGTTCATAAACGATGCAGGTCTCAGACGATATTCTATTCATGCTTGCTTTATTTATTTAGCTGTTTTTTTTTTTACCGTATTTGTATTGTTCATTTTTAACTTATAAAATGATAATTAGACTAATAATATAAAAGAAAGCCGCCAGAAAATTCTGTTAAGAATGCAAATATGTAAGTTTATAAGATTAAATTGTAAAAAATCAAATTCATGTATTGTGTCAATTTATTCATATCGAATAAAATTTTATTGAGTGTAATGTCAGTACCTCTGTTTAACTTTTAGATTTATACAATTCTAAAAATTGCCGAAAGGAATTTTTCCCTAGCTGTATTATTATTATTATTATTTCTTATATGTTAATATTATAAACATTATTGAATGGATTGCACGTTATTTGCATTAAAAACAATATTTCTATTTTATCTGTAAGGAAGTGAAAATGCATAAATTTTAAAAGATTATTGTAACGATTACCTATGAAGTTTAACGATACGTTAAACTTCATAAATTTATAAAACACGGGCTATAAAAATTTTCCTGCCAAAGGGGAATAATTATGAAATTTTCTGGGACTTGTAGAGCTCAACATTTCGTATATTTTTATGTTACACCGTTGCTTTTGATATATAGCATTCAAGACGAAATTTTTACCTAGTATTCGTTGCACTTAAAACCGTTGACGAATCATGTAAAAACATATATCCGTGCATGAACATAGAATAGATATTAGATATATAAAATAGAATGCCTATTCTATGTTAATGTATCGGTGTAAGATTCTATCGAAAACGTAAATATGCAACATTAAAAAAAGAAAGATCACAATAAGGTAGATACTCAATAATAAGCATACTACAAGGATGGGGAGTTTCTTCCCCATAGTCACTAAGGGCGCTACGATCGCAATCGCATTACCATTACGCTCTATGGGAATGTCCGATCTTGGATGTTAATCTATGGTTCAGCCCAGGAAAAAAAAAAAAAATGTTTGAATAATTTTTTGTTTCATGCCAAACGATTTTACGCAAACCCGCTGTTTCATAAATATAAGACCACTCTTATATTATTAATAAAGCAGACGATTTTATTTTGAATTCAGAATTTAACTGTAACCTAAACAATCTGTAAAACTTAAAAAGAAGAATAAAGTGGAGAAATTCTGAATAGTATCTGATTCTTTGAATTTATTAGTAAAGTGTCTCGTCGGAGTGAGCTGTTTGAAATAGAAGTGAGAAGAGTTTGGTTCTACAAAGGAAAAGGAAAGTCTGAAAGTGAAATAAGTAAGATTCTTAATCGTTCTAAAACTGCGATTCATAATGTTTTAAGTAAAAAAAGAATTGTATGGAACGCATAAACGATCTGGTCGTAAAAAGAAGTTATCAGATCGTAATAATAGGCGGATTGTCAAACTGGCAACGAAAAAATACCAGTCGACTCGTAAAATAGCACAGCAAATGGCTAAAAAGGTATCACATGCAACAGTGTGGCGAAGTTTGAAATCTAATGCTGGTGTTATTCGTCGCAAATTAAAAAGTAAACCACTACTACTGTTTGAAACTGAAAAAAACTGTTTGACTACTGAAACTGTTTGACTACTGAAATGTCACAAAGAAGCTCGTCTTAAGTGGGTAAAAAATGTCATCTGCTGGAACTCTGCATGGAGAAATATATTGTTTTCAGACGAGAAAAATTCAATCTAGATGGTCCAGACGGCAATAATTACTACTGGCATGATTTAAGGCAAAGATCTTCAGCAAGCAGATGGGAGGCGATTCCGTTATGGTGTGGGGGGCATTTTCATATGCAGGAAAATGCGATCTCCAAAGAGTTGAAGGGAAAATGAACTCGGACAGTTACCAACGAATGCTATTTTGAAGCCTGATACCCTTCGGACCACTTTTAGGAGGTGCAAAATGGAAGTTTGAACAAGATAATGCTCCCAGCCATTCATCGAAATCAACAAAAGAGTGACTTAAAAGAGAAAAGATTGATGTTCTATCTTGGCCAAGTCGAAGCCCTGGCATAAACCCCGTAGGAAACTTGTGGGGTTATTTGTCTCGCCAAGTGTATGAAAATAACAAAGAATATCATTCAACATATGGATTAGAAATGACCATTATGGAGAAATTGGACACTATTCCCGAATCTTCCCTTAAAAAATTAATAAACTCTATGCCAAATAGTGTGTTTGAAGTTATTCAGAGAAATGGTGGAGCAACATCTTACTAAATTTGAGAAAACGGTTATTTACCACAGGTGGTCCTATAATTTTGTAACAGTTCTTTTTGACACTTTTTTGTTATATTGATGTTTTATTTTTTCCGAATTAATTTCATTTCTCTAAGTTGCTACAATTTACTAAAAACTTGATGTACTAACATAAAATATTCTTTATTTTGACTGAAATATTTCGTTAATTACCTAAACAGCAAAATATGTTGTGTTCTTATATTTTTGTAACAGACTGTATATTCTTTATGTTCGAAGATGAGTTTTCTTACTGTTTGAACGGAATTAACGGAATACGTGATTTTTTAATTTTGTTTCGAAAAATATATATATGATTCTCTGAAAGGTTTATTAAACAGGATAAATAATGAAAAAAAATCAGAGATACAGTTTTCATATAATGTGTTAATCTTTTCTACTGTTGCACATCTGCAATACAAGTAAAAACTACTGTCGTGTGGCTGTTTTACGCTTAAATATTCCAAATTAGTCAATATTTTAATAAGTATGTCTCCAAATACCTTATTTTATATAATTATTTGTTTTATAATACTTAATCTTTCACCCTTTAATTCCCTTGATTTCGAATCCCATGATCCTTCGAAATTTATTTTAAGAGAAACAAAAATTGAGTCAGTTGTCATATAGTTTTCAGACAAATTGCATTTGAAAGTACATTTTTCCCCATTCGAGGTGCAAAAAATTGAATTTTGTGTGGTATTTAGAACTTTATATATATATATATATATTATATAATATATATATATATATATATTTAGAACTTTATATATTATTTACTTATAACTACTTAAAAGGTGACAAAAACATATAAAAATATTATTTAATGTAACCTGAGATCTTTCGAACACACACGCGTTCATTTTCAAAGGGATAAAAGATGATTGACTGAATAGAAATACATTTTAAAAACAAAAACAAAAATAGTACGCATGCGCAAGCAGAGTTCAGTCCATTTCTTTGCAGAGGGGTGAAAAGATCATTTCATATTATCAGGAGGTCGTGAAATATTTAGGATATTGCATCAAACTGCGGGAATATTATAGGAAAGGACATCGTTACAAACATTATCACTTCTAAGCAAAATTTCAATGGATTCATGGATTATTGATGAGTAGTGCTTAGACGTTGAAATAATAATTTTAGATTTTTTGAAGTTTATCGTAATATTTTTTGTTTTATGCTATCTTTATAAAGCTGTATTTGGTTTGTTAAACTTGATATCAGAAATGTGCTCTTTTAATCTTTCCTTAAATTTTCGACATGTCATACCAATATAAAATAAACTCTTATGTTGTTCTGTGCTGAATGGGATGATGTAGACTCCAGTTTTTTCATAATCGGGAATAGGATCAATTTTGTTGTGAATCAATTCTTTCAATTTTGTTGGAAGTTTAGCTATTAAATTAATATTATATTTTAGTAATGCATATCTTAATCTCTCATAAAGCTGTGGGATATAATCAAATGTGCAATAAATAGACTTGCTCAAACTTAATTCCTTCTTCTATCTTGGTTGTTTTGCTTGATTAACTAATTTATTAACGTCTTGAGGAGGGAAACCATTCTCAATAGCAACTTGTTTTAATATACTAATTTCGTTTTCTAGGTATTTATCTGTACAAACTTTGAAGGCACGTTTAACGTAAAACCTGTTGGCATTAATTTAATAGCTAAACCTCCAATAAAATTGAAAGAATTGATTCACAACAAAATTGATCCTATTCCCGATTATGAAAAAGCTGGAGTCTACATCATCCCATTCAGCACAGAACAGCATAAGAGTTTATTTTATATTGGTATGACATGTCGAAAATTTAAGGAAAGATTAAAAGAGCACATTTCTGATATCAAGTTTAACAAACCAAATACAGCTTTATCCAGATTGCATCAAACAAAAAATATTACGATAAACTTTGAAAAAGCTAAAATTATCATTTCAACGTCTAACCACTACTCATCAATAATCCGTGAATCCATTGAAATTTTTCTTAGAAGTGATAATGTCCTTTCCTATAATATTCCCGCAATTTGGTACAATGTCCTAAATATTTCACGACCTCCTGATAATATGAACTGATCTTTTCAAACCTCTGCAAAGAAATGGACTGAACTCTGCTTGCGCATGCGTACTATTTTTGTTTTTGTTTTTAAAAATGTTTTTGTTTTTCTATTCAGTCAATCATCTTTTATCCCTTTGAAAATGAACGCGTGTGTGTTCGAAAGATCTCGGGTTACATTAAATAATGTTTTTATATGTTTTTGTGACCTTTTAAGTAGCTATAAATATATTATAAAGTTTATCAATAACAAGGTGAACATTTCCTGCACGACACTAGTGTTTAAAACAGTGTTTTGACTCTACCGGTATTTAGAAGTTAAAAAAATTACAATAAAACTGAGATTTAATCGTCTGCTACTTCCACCGCCAAAATGACACAATCTTCACGGACGGATACGTTTGTCCTTTTTAGGGGTGTTCGTAATTATATAAATACGTAGCACATATAGTCGTCGTTCGGTCCGTCTGTCTGTCCGTCTGTCCGCATATAACAGAGCAAAAACTACTCAACCGAATGGTCTGAAATTTTAAATATATGATTGTTGCAAAATTCTGTCGAGTCATTTCGAATTTTGTGAAAATCAGATGTATAATTAAATGACAGGGGGAGTCAAAAGTTTTTCGTTCCATTACGGCCAATGGGAAAAAAATATTTCAAGCGCATTTTAATGCTGTTACAGCCTTTCGACCAGAATGAAATAGATATGCACTTATGAAGTGCACCAAGATATGCATTCAGTACACTATGCGGTGCAAAAAATATTTATAAAACTAGTTATAGTACGAACGCACCTCATTTGGCACGTTTGACAGGGAATTTCCAACTTGTTAATATAGATAGACACTAAATCTGGCCCAAACTCAAAAGGTTAATCTAAAATGGAACACGCTTTTTCTGTTTTTAAAAGAGACAAATATTTACTAACAACCTATATTTAACAAACATATTTTTTTATTATAAATCTTACTTTTTATTCTAAAAGGTACAATCACAAAATTAAAACCAATATAAAATTTTACACAATATTTTGCAACAAACATGATTGTAAAACATTTTATTATACGGAAAATTGCGCTTCTCATGTAATCAGTTTGACTTAACCTGTTTTCGTGTTTTTCAAAGTAGGCATATTTGTTAATTAAAATAATAAAACTTTGTAAAAAATCACCATAAAATTAAAACAAAACACAGGACGCGTTTCGAGCTAAAAACATAACAGCTCGTCATCAGCTAAGCATACACGTGTCCGAAAACGGACAAGTTCAAAAATGAACTGAAGAAAAAGAATGTTGCGAAGAATGCGACAGATGGCGCTACCTGATAGAGGGAAATGTGTTGAAAAAAGATAGAAGAGAAAATGAAATGGAAAAAATGGAAATAAAAGAAAAATTAAAATAAAAGAAGTAAATTAAAAATATAAATAAAATAATAAATAAAGAACTATAAAAGAACAAGAAAAAAAATCCAAATTATTATTATTATTATTATTATTATTTTTTTTTTTTTTTTTTTTTTTTTTTTTTTTTTTTTATAAAATAAACAAGAGAAAAGGGAAAAGAATTACAACATTTTGTTAAATCCCTTTTCACTAACGTGCCTGTTCAAGGGGCAATTGATTGTTTGGAAAGAAGGTTGCGCGAATTTCATTACTCTTCCATTGAGATTGATGAAATCCTGCATTTAGTTAGTATTTGTGTCAGGGAAACTGCTTTTCAGTTTAACAATTCTTTCTATTCTCAAACTGAGGGTCTGGCCATGGGTAATCCATTGTCTCCTCTTTTTTGTGATATTTATATGCATTTTGTTGAAGAAAAACTCTTCAGTTTATATAAATTTCCTTTCTGGTTTAGGTATGTTGATGACACTTTCATTTTAATTCCATCTGACCTTGATCTTTCTAATCTCCTTTCTCTTGTTAATTCTGTTGATCCTTGTATTCAATTTACTCTCGAAGTCGAAGAGAACAATTCTCTTCCTTTCCTTGACGTCTTGGTTTCAAAACTCCCAGATCGGTTCTCTACCTCCGTTTATAGAAAACCTTTCGCTGTCTCCCTTCCCCCTCATGCCCTTTCAAATCATCCTCCTCAACAAAAAGTGGCGTCCTTTTATACTTTTGTTTTTAGGGCGTTACGCATTTGTTCTGACTCTTCTGCTCTGAATAATGAAATTAATTATCTGAAATCTCTTGCCCTTGCTCGTGGTTATAATCCCTCTTTAATTGATAAAGCTTTGTATAAATTTAATAAGCCTAAACGTCCTTTTTCTGATTCAAATAATCCTCCTAATTTTAATTCTATAATAGTTCTGCCCTTTTATTCTCTTCTGTGTTTCAAAATTGCTAAAATACTTTCTCGTTTTAACTTTAAAGTTATCTTCAAACCTATGAATAAAATTAAATTCTCTTCTCTAAAAGATCCTATTCCTACTGAGAACCGGTGGGGTGTTTATTTCATTCCTTGCTCTTGCAATTTAGGTTATATTGGTCAAACAAAGAGAGCTTTAAAATTCAGATTAGGCGAGCATCAGAGATATATTGCAAATCAAGAAATCTCTAAATCTTCGATGGCTTCTCACTGTTGGTCTTCCAGTCATTGTTTCAATTTCTCCATGGCCAAAATTATTTCTTCCCCTGCCTCTCCCTCTCACTTGGATTTTCATGAAGCATATTTTATTTCTAAAAATTCTGCTAATCTTGTCAATGATCTCCCATCATCTCCTTTCCTATCTCCAGCGTGGAAATTAATTTTGTAATTCTTTTCCCTTTTCTCTTGTTTATTTTATAAAAAAAAAAAAAAAAAAAAAAAAAAAAATAATAATAATAATAATAATAATTTGGATTTTTTTTCTTGTTCTTTTATAGTTCTTTATTTATTATTTTATTTATATTTTTAATTTACTTCTTTTATTTTAATTTTTCTTTTATTTCCATTTTTTCCATTTCATTTTCTCTTCTATCTTTTTTCAACACATTTCCCTCTATCAGGTAGCGCCATCTGTCGCATTCTTCGCAACATTCTTTTTCTTCAGTTCATTTTTGAACTTGTCCGTTTTCGGACACGTGTATGCTTAGCTGATGACGAGCTGTTATGTTTTTAGCTCGAAACGCGTCCTGTGTTTTGTTTTAATTTTATGGTGATTTTTTACAAAGTTTTATTATTTTAATTGCTTCATATCGCCAGTTTTCGGTGCTGTTTCGCTGAGGCATATTTGTTGTCGAAAAGAAGAGCCATTTTTACGGATTTTAGATATCCGATTTTAAATATTTTACACACTCGTATTTTTCTTACAATTGTGAATTCTAGTTTTGTTTTGTTTTATTAACTGATAACTATTCTATACGATTCTATACGATAAGGTACGTAATAACTAAGAAAATGTCAAGAAATACCGAATTATTTTTGCTAGGAGAGCATTTTGTTAAATAATAATAACCCCCATGTACATATTAATATGTTTTATTAATATGTGCTGTTCATTTCTAGCAATATTACTCATTTGATTTGTAGCATCTTTCAAGATATTTTCGCTTTAATTAATATTGTATAATATGTATTGCAAATTCGAAAGCTTATTTAAAAACAACTAAATTTCAATGTTTTTTAGAAAACAATTTCATGCTTGAATTAAAGTTTAGAATTATAGTTTTTCTTTTAAATTCTAAACTATTATATAAGGTACAAAGTTAAAATATGGATAAATAGTCAATATTATAAAATTACTTTTACCGAGAAAAAACACTCTTACATATATTAATTATCATAGACATACATTAGTCATTCGCTATATTAAATTTCTTTTTAATTGTTTATGCAGCTTAAACATTTATTTTAAGTAAAAAAGTAAAATCTTTTGCAAAATTTCATTAGTATTTCAGGAAAAGCTAAACCAACTGAAAATAAAATGTTTCAGAATTTCTTTTAAACACAAAAGTATATGAAATGTTATTCGCAGAAATATTACTTTTGAACTTAATGTCCCATAAACCCGCATGAGAAAAAATCGTAATGCAGAGTTTAAAGGAATAATCACCGCAAGTTAAAAAGGAATGACATTTTTGGTCTTTTTATTTCTTTAAAGCTTTTTCTAAACGAATAAAAAAAATCATTGAAACAGGTAGCAGAGAAATATTTCTCTAAATGTTATACTTTTATGCAGATATGTTAAAAAAATAACATGTTTGAGATTCAGAACCATGGTAAAAATTATATATTTTATCTTACTGAAAGAATACGCATGAAAAAAAAACAGATTTATAAAATAGATTAATAGAATGTTAAGTTTTCTTCATCATTTATTGTAAAACGTTCGCGGCTTACCGGAATTAGTGTTATGAAAATTTTCAACTTCCGGTTTTCCGCAGATTTATACGTTTTAGAATGTCCTTAATACGATTTGACTGTTTATAGGAAAGGTATGTCTATGAGTCTATGTCTGTACGTCAAAACAGTTTTGTGGGCTGTCTATTTCAACAACTAATAGCATGGAATCTCTGTATTCTAAAAAAAAGTAACTAACGCTGTCACCGCCGCCGCCTCCTGTTCTGATTTTTTTGTCACCGGAGGTGTTTCTTCGTTAATATTAAGAAACAGATTGCATACAAAAATATGAAAATCTGTGGTATTATAGAAAAATGTTTGATAAACACGCTGATGCAGACAGTTTTCAAATCGAAGAATTATTTTAAGAGATATTTAATGCTAAATTTGGACAAAATCGTTCCATTAAAAAAGTTTTATAGGAGCAAAAACTATACATGGGAAATGTAAATAAGTGCGACTAGTAAGTCAAAATTACGTCCACTACTAACCATATCACAATATTAAAATATTTATTTGCTTAAAAGACGTTATAAAAACACATTAAAAGTAAATTAAAAATCTATATTTACATGTTTCAACTCTTTTACTGAGTCGTCATCAGAATGTATAGCAGGAAATTACAAATGCATATGAAAAATGGAAAAAATCATCGAATATAAACAATCATATAACGCGTCCTACATTTTCGCTATTGCTTATGTTTCCTCTATGTCGTGACACCGTAAGTTGTCCAACCATTCAACCCATAAATTCGGGATACGAAAAGATAATGTATCGTTACAAACTCCTGAACCTTTTAAATTAATTTCAATGGACTCTCTTATAAATAATTGTAAATAAAAATTAGACCTGTAGATTATTTTACTCTCGTTAAAATGTATGTTAATGTTCTCTATTTGATTTAGCCGCGATAAAGCAGTATTACCTCTATTATATTTTATGTCCGCTATATGTTCTTTATATCTGATATTGAATTTTCGTTGGGTTATGCCTATATAATGATTTTTGGTTCCTCCCTCCCTAATAAATGGAATCATATATACTCCTGAGAGGCCATCTCTATTAATAGGATCAATTTTAGTATTTAAAAGCATCTTTAATTTCGGAGGCGACTTCGCGATCAAACATAAACCAAAATTTCTTAAATGATTTTTTATATGTTCAAAGAAACCCGGGAAATAATTAGCTACAACCCTTTTCATAGTAACTTCATTAATAGTTTTATTTTTATTTTTAGAAGTATCAAAGGAGCTCTGAATCAATTTGTTAATTTTACCTGATATCCATTATCGCTAGCAATACGTTTAATTTTCTCTAATTCATCCCTCAGATTTATATCGGAAGAATCCCTGAAAGCACGATTAATTAGGAACCTGAAGGTGGATAATTTATAAGGCATTGGGGTGCATGCATCGGAAGGTATAACGTTTAAATCCGCGATAGGTTTTCGGTAAACTGAACGAATTAATTCATTCCCCATTCTCTGTAACTCAACATCTAAAAAAGGTAATTTCCCCCCTGTTTCTAGTCCAAAAGTAAATTTAATATTATTTTCAAGTTCATTTAACTGCTGTATGAAAATCATTAACTCATCTATATTACCTCCCCAAACAATAAAAATATGGTCTACATAATGTAACTATACTAAAGGAACTATCTCAAAAGTGCTGAAAATTTTAGATTCGAGGGAGCGTAATTTAAATTCCGCCAGAAGGCCAGATACTGGGGATCCCATCGGAGCACCACATGATTGTTCATAAATAACATTATCAAAAATAAAAATATTACTTGAAATAATTAAGTTTAAACCACTCTTTAAAGTGTTCTCCATGGTCAGATCAAAGGTTTCTGTATTATCGATAAAATGTTCTAGGTTCTTGATAAGTCATATTGTATCTGTGGATGGATAAAGGAAACAATGTCCAAACTTGCTAAAATGCAGTGTTCCGAGATGTTGATCTTCTTGATTTTCTCAATGAAATCTGTAGTAGAGTCCACTGTAAACACGGAAGGAGGCAACAACTGTTGTAGTATGGGAACGTATGCTTTTTCTAAGAAGTAGGCACCTTGGCATTTTGTCACAATCGGGCGAAGAGGACAATCTTGTTTATGATCTTCCATTTTACCCACTAATCTAGGTATGGCTGCAAATTTGTTTTGTCAATGATCTCTTCGGTTTTGTCATAAACTTTACGTAATGGGTTATGCTTGACGGTTTTACAATTCATTTTATCGATACATTCCTGCATTTTATTAATGTACTCTTTCCTATTAAGGATAGCCAAGCGATTAGATTTGTCAGTCTCTATTATGGAAATATCTTTGTATGATCTTATTCTCTTGATGATTTTAATCTGTTTTTCATTTTTTGATCTGTATGATATATTGACAGGAGTATTAGAACGTTTATTAAATTTATTAGCTGCGTTAAAAAGTATATTCCTAACTTCTTCTCTATGATCTCTTGCAGGCGCTTGAACGATATTTTTGCATTCAGTAATCACTTCGGTAACATTAGGACGTCTTTCGAAAATAAATTTCGGTCCAAGCCGTATAACTTTATCCGTAAACTTATGATCAGATAAATTAATATATTCAACTCCTTTTCTATCGTTTTTTATTGGAATATTCCCTTTTAATCTATTAATCTTGTTACTCTGTGTTATCATTTTCCTCTTATTTATATATATATATATATATATATATATAGCTCCCTATATCTCTTATCTTCTAAAAATAAAATTATTAATGAAGTTAATATGAAAAGGGTTGTAGCTAATTATTTCCTGGGTTCATTTGAACATATAATACGTATAATCATTGAACATATAATACGTATAATCATTTAAGAAATTTCGGTTTATGTTTGATAGCGAAGCCGCCCCCGAAATTAAAGATGCTTTTAAATACTAAAATTGACCCTATTAATAGAGATGATCTCTCAGGAGTTTATATGATTCCATTTATTAGGGAGGGAGGAATCAAAAATCATTATATAGGTATAACCCAACGAAAATTCAATATCAGATGTAAAAAACATATAGCGGACATAAAATATAATAGAGGTAATACTGCTTTATCCCGGCTAAATCAAATAGAGAATATTAACATAATTTTTAACGAGAGTAAAATAATCTACAGGTCTAATTTTTATTTACAATTATTTATAAGACAGTCCTTTGAAATTTATTTAAGAGGTTCAGAAGTTTGTAACGATACATTATCTTTTCGCATCCCGAATTTAATGGTTGAATATTTGGACAACTTTACGGCCTCGCGACACAGAGGGAACACGAGCCATCGCGAAAATGTGGGGCGCGTTATATGATTACTTGTTTATATTCGATGGTTTTCCAATTTTTCATATGCATTTGTAATTTTCTGTTATACATTCTGATGACGACTCACAGTTGAAACATGTAAATATAGATTTTTAATTTACTTTTAATGTGTTTTTATAACGTCTTTTATGCAAATACATATTTTAATATTCTGATATACATGGGAATTTAATCATTTTAAGATCATCTCATACGTTTGAAATTCCCGGTGTGCAGACTGCATTTACTTGACTGAATTTATTATTAATTTGACTCATTTTTTGTGGGTTTTTTTCTACTTTAAATTCAAATGTTCAGCATTTCGAGAGATATTTTTTACATATTTTAGAAAATGCTATTAATTTAAACTGTTGCCAACTGTATAAACAGCGCAAACAGTAACGTTTGCTTCAAATTAAAATTTTATTTACACGTGACTGTTATAAACAGAAAAAACCCTTCAAATTATAATTAAATAATTACGTATAAAAAGCAGGAACTTATTGAAAATTACGTCATAAAAACTATATTTACACGTGAATTTTAAAAGAGAAAGGATATTGTAAAATAATAAATGCATTAACATGTGTTAGAAGTCTTAAATAAGAGAATTACATCACATTTTCGTCGCATTACACTTATTACGTAAAATGAACAAAAAATAATATTGCAAAACAGTTTAAATTTAAAAATTGCGCGAGACATTTATTTGATATCTTGAGATGATCTTTTCAACTATCTTACTTAACACAGCGAAAATAATATTTCATTTCTAACAAAAGTATTTTCACGTGAATATTAAAAAGAGAAAGGAAAGTTTGGAGAAAATTACGTCAGATTAAAAACGATACATTTAAAATCTCTTATTTAAAAGAACTTTCTTTCCGCTTTGTTCAAAAATACCGGGAGACAAAGACTCTGTTTACTTCATTTTATATTAGCTTTTTTTGAAATGTTTAACTGATTTTATTTAATCAAAGACGAAAACAGCTTTTGTATATTTTAGCCTTAAAATTCTCCAATCAAAAAGAAATGAATAGAAATCTGTTTTTAGGGAGATCGCCAATGTTTTATAAATTATAATTCAATCTTCCGAAACCTTTTTAATGCCAATCAAATTAACGTGATTTTAGAGTCTGTGGTGTCTGAACAGAGATTGGCGAGTGTAGCTCTTAGGGGGCAGAACATGAAAATAGTTTAATAAAATTTTAGATTCAGTTAAACTACGACATAAATTGACGTTGTTTATATTAATACATGGAAATTATTCCAGAAAGAAACATTCACCTTGGATACAATATTTCAAATGAAAATCAAATTTCGAAGTAATTGCTTAAAAGGCGCCAAGGCCAACATAGTGAAAAGGATTCCAAGCCGGGACTCGAACCCGGGCCATCGGTATAGCGCACTGACGTTCTACCGACTAAACCACTTGGAACGATACACAACTCGGAAAATTTCTCACTATTATATGGTGGCAAGGCTACAAACGCAGCACAAGATGGAATAGTGCTGATGTCCTGATGTTTATAATAATCCAATGGGACTCACAGAATGAGGAATTACGTAACAGCCCATTACAAACAGTTCAAAATCGCGAATCTATAAATGGGTTAGTCAGCACGTTGACGAGAGGGGAAGAAAAAAACCATTTCTGTTGATAATTTGGGAAATCAAATTATTGAAAGGAAAAGAAATATCATCTGAATTACATCCTTTTTCCATTTTAGAAAAAAAAATATATAGTGACTGGCAAACAAACTAATATTCAAGTTTTTTTTTAAGATGGCTTATACGAGCAGGTCTACAGTGCATTTTTCATTTTATATTTGTCGACATACGTTGTACTTTTACATTATTGAGTATTATTTTTGTTCCATTCAAGATGTTTGAATAAAAAACATACGTTACTGCCATTTTTTTTTACTTAATTCTAGCTTCGACACGTTTTTCCCGTAAATAAAATCGTTTCGGATTAGGGGGTTCGGATTAGCGGGGTGATACTGTAAATATAATTTGGAAATTTAAAGGTTTTTATCTATCTTAAATTCTATGGTAATTTATGAGGATTGCCAGATTAAGATTTATGAGGAATGTTTAAAGTAAATTTAATTTAAGAATTCAAATCATATAATTATGTTGAATTCTCTATATTTTATTATTTACAATCTAGCATAAAATCTACCTTTTATTCCTCTCAGATGGTTGTCAAGAAACGCCCATTTGAAAATTATCCTGATATGCATTGCTTTTAAAATGGCTTTTTTACCACATTTTAAAAGCATGAAATCTCATGTTTTCGTCTTTTTAAAAATAAGTCACTTCTGTGGGCGTAATGTATGTTTCTTTCAATTTTTTAAGAAAAAGATTTTCTGTATCTATGTTTAATTTCAAAAGGATAACTATAATAATGATACCATTTCTAATCGATGTATTCACACACATAGCACAATATTTCGATAAATACGAATATTGCGTAGAACTTTGACAAATGATGTAACATACTATAAAATACAAAAGCAATAACTTGTAGGTGGAGTTATATATATCCAATTTATGCATAAATCATTATCGTATAAATGGCGGCGAATGTTCGCCATAAATAATCAGCCATAAAAACCGTAAAAAAAGAATAAACACGATTTGATGGGCGGAAGAAAAAATTATTGAATATTTCAATTTACAGTGTTTCCGAAATCGGTTTGTGTTTATCCGTGACACGTGCTTCGCTTCCTAATAAGAATTGACCGGAAAAATTCATCTACCAGAAAATTGTTAAATTTTATCTTATGGAAGTTATCACTTATAGTTTTTTTCTGTTTGTCATAAGGGCATATATAAGAATTGTAGCTTTAACTGTGGTGTTAACTTTGGGGTTGTTTATTTATACTAACACATGTTACTTATTGTTAACTTAATGAACATTTTTAATATTAAAAAGCAAAAACGTAAAGTTAGTAAATTTTAAAATTGGAAAAATTGTGTGTTTTAATGCTTAAAAAGATTTGAAAATAACAAGAAGTAATATTATATGAAGATAATTATTTAATAAATGATAAGTTGCTTACTTGATTGTTTTACATTCCTTAAGGACTGTAAAACAATCATGTTGATTTGTGGATATAACTTAGTGTTGTTTTATGACGGCCAATTCTATACACAAAGAATATAGGCCCGAGGGAGGACACCCTCCGTGGGGGTCTTTCTAAGGGATCCTAACCCGTATTTACGCAAGGCAATAACTTAGAATACTGGGAGTTTCAGCCAAAGGTCCCTGGTTCATATCCTAGCCTGGGCCCTTTTTCGCCAACTTTGAAAAAATTTCAATTTTAACTATTCGTCCTTTCTTATAAACAAGCAGTTTTTTTAAATGTTTATACAATTTCTTTACCACAAAGAAGTCATTTATCTATTTATCTATAATATATATATAAATACATGTATATAAACAATCATAAAAGATCATCAGTTTTCTTTTATAGCTGTTTGTATCATTTGGCAGCAAATCTCATTTTCTGTAATTAAAATAATAAAACTTTGTAAAAAATCACCCTAAAATAAAAACAATACATAGGACGCGTTTCGAGCTAAAAATATAACAGCTCGTCATCAGATACTGTAAACACGTGTCCGTAAGCGGACAAGGTAAAAAATGAACTGAAAGGTAGAGAATGTTGCAAAGAATGCGACCGATGGCGCTAGCTAAAAGGAGCACATGCAGAAGAGAAAAATGTACCCAAAAACATAGAAAAGAAATTGATAGGGAGAAAATGGAAATAAAAGAAATAAACAAAATTAAAAGAAAATAAAAGAAAAAAATTAAAAAATATGAATAATAATAATAAAGAAAGAAATATAAATGAATAAAACAAGAAAAAACAAAAGATCCTTTTTTAAACAAAATAAAAAGAAAAGAAACAAAAGAAGAGGGAAAAGAATTACAAAAGTAATTTCCACGCTGGAGATAGGAAAGAAGATGATGAGAGATCATTGACAAGATTAGCAAAATTTTTAGAAATAAAATATACTTCATGTAAATCCAAGTGAGAGGGAGAGGCAGGGGAAAAAATAATTTTGTTCATGGAGAAATTGAAACAATGACTGGAAGACCAACAGTGAGAAGCAATCAAAGATTTAGAGATTTCTTGATTTGCAATATACCTCTGATGCTCGCCTAATCTGAATTTTATAGCTCTCTTTGTTTGAACAATATAACCTAAATTGCAAGAGCAAGGAATAAAATAAACACCCCACAGGTTCTCAGTAAGAATAGGATCTTTTAGAGAAGAGAATTTAATTTTATTCATAGGTTTGAAGATAACTTTAAAATTAAAAAAAACACAACAAAGAGACAAACAAAGTCAAACAAAGAGAACTTTAAAATTGAGATTAGGCGAACATCAGAGGTATATTGCAAATCAAGAAATCTCAAAATCTTCGGTTGCTTCTCACTGTTGGTCTTCCAGTCATTGTTTCAATTTCTCCATGGCCAAAATTATTTCTTCCCCTGACTCTCAATTGGATTTTCATGAAGCATATTTTATTTCTAAAAATTCTGGTAATCTTGTCAGTGATCTCCCATCATCTCCTCTCCTGTCTCCAGCGTGGAAATTACTTTTGTAATTCTTTTCCCTCTTCTTTTTTTTTATTTCTTTTTATTTTGTTTAAAAAAGAAAAAAGGGATCTTTTGGTTTTTACTTGTTTTATTCTTTTATAGTTCTTTATTTATTGTTATTATTTATATTTTTTAATTTACTTCTTTTATTTTACTTTAATTTTGTTTATTTCTTATATTTCCATTTTCCCCTATCAATTTCTCTTCTATCTTTTTGGCTACACTTTTCTCTTCTGCATGTTCTCCTTTCAGCTAGCGCCATCTGTCGCATTCCTTGCAACATTCTCTACCTTTCAGTTCATTTTTGACCTTGTCCGCTTACGGATACGTGATTACTGCAGCTGATGACGAGCTGTTATATTTTTAGCTCAAAACGCGTCAGAATTTTTGTTTTTATTTTATGGTGATTTTTTACAGAGTTTTATTATTTTAATTGCTTCATATCGCCAGTTTTCGGTGCTGTTTCGCTGTATTTAACTATTTGGGGGCTGCACCGTATTATTGCTTTCCACATGTTCAAGGTAATTGCTTTTCTTTATTCCTATTTTTTAGTTTTATTTTGATTTTTATTACATTTTAGTTTTATTATTTTGTTTTCTTCTATTTAATTACTTATTTTATGATTTATTTTTTATATTTCTATTTATTTTCTGGTCCTGTGTTCCTTCTTTCTTGTTATGGGTTGTTCACTTATTAATCGTTTCAAGCACCTTCGTTTGAAGCGCGCTGGGTTTTTGAATGGGCATAATTTTCTTTTAAGGTGTAAACGTTCAAGGGTTATTCCTAAGTTCATTAATATTATTTTCAAGCTTCCTTCTTCCATTCGTGTTCAAAATACCTTAACTGGGAGTAAGTTTGCTATTCTTAGAGCCATCATTCAAGATGTTCGTCACTCTCTTTCTTGCATCGAATATGAATTATATTCTTTGCATTCACAGTTAAATAAAACTAATTTATTTCCCTTTCCTTGGGAAACGGATTTTTGCTTACGTCGATTTCAAATCTAGATCTCACAATGCTATTTTGGAAAAAAAAGTTTTCTTCTCTTCTGACTTCTAAATTTCTGCTCCTAGTATTTCTCCTAGAGAAAAATTATGTTGTCAATTTATCTTCTCATTCTCTTACTGATTCTCAGCGTGATGTTCTCTCACTTGGCTCGAGTTTTTCGTACATTTCTAAGCCCTCTATTCCGAACTTAATTGCTCCCATTGAACATTCTTTCAAAAACAGTAAGATTTCTTCTGGTCAACTTGATTCTCTTCGCTATCTTTTGGCTAATGTCATTTCTTCCAATAAATTCTTTAAAAAGTCTAATCTTTCTTCTTCTCAGAAATCTGCTCTCAGAGAACTTAATTCCGTTCATAACCTTCTTATTACTAAGGCTGATAAAGGCGGTCAAACAGTTCTCAATAAATCTGATTATATTTCCAACGTTGAATCTATGTTAAACTCTAGTCCATATCCCAAATTAAAGAATGATCCTACTACTAAGCATTTATCTGATATCCAGCATGTCATTAAAAATTCTGTCTTTCTGAATAACACCAAACCTTTGGTCACCCCTTCTATCGCTAATTGTGCTCCTTTCTATGCTCTTCCTAAGGTCCATAAACCTACTCTTTCCATTCCCCTATCGTTTCCAATATTGGTACTGCTTCTTATAAAACTTGCCAAGTTCCTTCCTAAGTTACTCGCTCCCTTATCTTCCACCATCGTGAAAAACTCTTTTGACTTTGTTGATAAAATTAAACGCCTTTCCTCTTGCAATTATATAATGGTTTCCTTAGATATTAAATCCCTTTTCACTAACGTGCCTATTCAAGGGGCAATTGATTGTTTGGAAAGAAGGCTGCGCGAATTTCATTACTCTTCCATTGAGATTGATGAAATCCTGCATTTAGTTAGTATTTGTGTCAGGCAAACTGCTTTTCAGTTTAATAATTCTTTCTATTCTCAAACTGAGGGTTTAGCCATGGGTAATCTACTGTCTCCTCTTTTATGTGATATTTATATGCATTTTGTTCAAGAAAAACTCTTCACTTTATATAAATTTCCTTTCTGGTTTAGGTATGTTGATGATACTTTCACTTTAATTACCTCAACCTGGAACTTTCTATTCTCCTTTCTCTTGTTAATTCTGTTGATCCTTGTATTCAATTGAGAACAATTCTCTTCCTTTCCTAGACGTCTTGGTTTCGAAACACTCAGTTCGGTTCTCTACCTCCTTTTATAGGAAAACTTTCGCTTTATCTTTCCCTCCTCATGCTCTTTCAAACCATCCTCCTCAACAAAAAGTGGCGTCCTTTTATACTTTTGTTTTTAGGGCGTTACGCATTTGTTTTGACACTTCTGCTCTGAATAATGAAATTAATTATCTCCAATCTCTTGCCCTTTCTCGTGCTTATAATCCCTCTTTGATTGATAAAGCTTTATATAAATTTAATAAGCCTAAACGTACTTTTTCTGATTCAAATAATCCTCCTAATTTTAACTCTATAATAGTTCTACCCTTTTACTCTTTTCTCTGTTTCAAAATGACTAAAATCCTTTCTCGTTATAATTTTTAAGTTATCTTCAAACCTATGAATAAAATTAAATTCTCTTCTCTAAAAGATCCTATTCCTACTTAGAACCAGTGGGATGTTTATTTTATTCCTTGCTCTTGCAATTTAGGTTATATTGGTCAAACAAAGAGAGCTTTAAAATTCAGATTAGGCGAGCATCAGAGGTATATTGCAAATCAAGAAATCTCTAAATCTTCGATTGCTTCTCGCTGTTGGTCTTCCAGTCATTGTTTCAATTTCTCCATGGCCAAAATTATTTCTTCCCTTGCCTCTCCCTCTCATTTGGATTTTCATGAAGCATATTTTATTTCTAAAAATTCTGCTAATCTTGTCAATGATCTCCCATCAACTCCTTTCCTATTTCCAGAGTGGAAATTACTTTTGTAATTCTTTTCTCTCTTCTTTTACTTCTTTTCATTTTGTTTAAAAAAAGGGATCTTTTGGTTTTTCTTGTTTTATTCTTTTATATTTCTTTATTTATTATTATTATTTATATTTTTTTAATTTACTTCTTTTATTTTATTTTAATTTTGTTTATTTCTTTTATTTCCATATTTTCCCTATCAATTTCTCTTCTATCTTTTTGGCTACACTTTTCTCTTCTGAATGTGCTCCTTTCAGCAGCTAGCGCCATCTGTCGCATTCTTTGCAACATTCTCTACCTTTCAGTTCATTTTTGACCTTGTCCGCTTACGGACACGTGTTTACTGTAGCTGATGACGAGCTGTTATATTTTTAGCTCGAAACGCGTCCTATGTATTGTTTTCTTTATGGTGATTTTCTACAAAGTTTTATTATTTTAATTGCTTCATATCGCCAGTTTTCTGTGCTGTTTCACTCATTTTTTGTAGCCCAAATTGCGCCAATCCTTAAAAAGAAACACCAAAACCCCTGTACTGTCAAAATACCTTTTATTTACTTTAAAAATAATAAGATTTTAATTCAACGTGTTTTAATTAATGCTTTAATAACTATTCTTATTATGTAAAAATATATAATACTTTTAACGTACATACTTTCCTATGACAATTAATTTACCTAACAAAGTTTATTTGAATAAGGTATAGAGAAAAAAATAATCGCCTTCTAAACCGCAAGTCAGAAAGAAACAAAATTAATTAATCAATAAACAACTTGGGAAATTAATTAACATAGGTTACACTGTCTTGAAAGAGTTTCATTTGATATCTAACTCGATTAGATGCTTTGTTTATAGAGAAAATATTCTGTTGCATTCTAAAAGAACGACTTTTTTTGTTTTTCCAAACTTATAATATATATCTAATTAACATATATTGGATAACCAGCGGGAAAGACTGAGCTGCGCTCGGTTAAAATTAGATTTGTGTTCAACTCCATGTAACAATAAATTTAATCTGTACTAATATAATACAGAAGAAATGTTCGTGTGAAAAACGTTCTATAATTGCGATTTTTGTGATAGAAATATGACATAGTTGAACTAGAACATGAAGTATTACATGGTATTTACGTACGCGTTATAAGTGTGAATATTACAAAATGTGAGATTTTGGAGAAAAAAAAAATTGAAACTTTAAATCGTTTCAAAGCTTCTGATTCTTTTAAAAATCTTAGTTAAGCAGCTGAATAAAGAAATTTAACGTAAAATTATTAAAGTTTGAAGAACTTAAGTTCATTTTTATGTAATTATAATTATACTAGGGGGCTCTGCCGCCTGCAAGCTACGCTCGCCAATTCCCGTTCAGACGCCGCAGAATCTGAAAATCTAAAAATCTAATGGGTTTTAAAAATATTAGAGAAGATTAAATTATACTGAAAAAGCTGTGCAGATCTCCCTGTAAACGGGTTTCCATTCAATTCCCTTTGATTGCAAAAATTTAAGGCCGAATCAGTTGCTATTAAGACATCCAATGGTTGTTTTTGTTTTTGATTAAAGAGGATCAGTTAAACATTTGAAAAGAAGCTAAAATAAAATGAATTAAGCATTCAGAGTCTTTGTCAACCGATATTTTAAAACCATCTCTATAACAATAGCCTAAATCATGTGACTATCATCAACAGTTCAGGGCGGAACACTTTGCTTTTTATATTCTAGATGCCAATTTGATACTTTAATGTTATCCAGGCACAGGTGATAAGTCGCCAAATATTATTCTATCCCCATCATTTCATCTATATTATAATAGTTCAAGTCATCAAATGCCATAAACAAATACGATCTGATCCCTTCGCCTTTCATATGAAAGTTTGGAACAAATGCCATCCCTATATTGGCACAATTTTTTTTCCAACGTCAATTTGGGGAACGCATCACCAGCATAAACAACAACATCCGGCTTACCATATCAAGCAAAATAACGATACTTTGGCGCCAGTTAAGTAACCGTTGCGTATATGACACTGGCGTCCGAAAAAAATCGCGCCAATATGGGGCCGTATATGACATCTGTGCCGAAAGAAAAAAAAGCCGGGTGCAAATCGCGCCAGTATCTTTTTTTCAACTC
This sequence comes from Maratus speciosus, assembly GCA_963932465.1. Taxonomy (NCBI): domain Eukaryota; kingdom Metazoa; phylum Arthropoda; class Arachnida; order Araneae; family Salticidae; genus Maratus; species Maratus speciosus. The sequence goes on along the minus strand of OZ010795.1, from coordinate 16,874,937 downwards.
GCCAGTTAGCATTTTTTTTATTGTTCGAGTGGTAAATTAAAACATTGATTTGAAGTTGAAATTAAATGTCATGGTTTGTTACATAATTTAATATTTCGCCAGATGTCATATATGCACCGCATGTTTGGCAAGATTTTTTTTTTTTACGAAAATTTGGCGAAAGCCTCGCTTTCGAATACCAGTTACATATCTATTTTTGGTACTACTTAGTTATCCCGTCGACAAAAAATCTATCGCGAACTATAAGATTAAATGTCAATAATGCTTGATCGTAAATGTCACATTCACTTGACTTTTAGCAAGTTACACGTGTTTACGTCATCAAGTGATTTTTATTTCGACGTTTTATTTTTATATTTATTAATGTTATACTAATTCATTTGTTCTTTCGTTATTTAAAATAAAAATTTTGTCAATCTGTACAATTTGGCGAGTGGTTTGGCGATTTATATAATTTTCAAAATTGGGTGACGGAATAACTACTACATTGTACTGTATTTTTTAATTATTTTCTATTATTTTCAAAAAGAAATAGCAAAAAAATAATTAATTACTATAGAACAAAATAATTTATATAAATTTAAAAAAGAAATAAAAGTAAATATATATTTATTATTAAATAAACAACAATAGCCGGGTTACCATGTCTATCAAAATAATGCCATTTGTGCGCCAATTAGGTACCCCGGTGCGTATATGACATGTGTCTAATATTTTTCTTTTCGTTTTTTTTTTCTTTTTTTTTAAAGAAGTGAAAGCCATCAATTTAAATGTTTCATTTCTAAATGAAAGTTTTGTCTTTAATAAAATGATAACGAAATACAAAAAAAAAAAAAGCATTATTCTTAGCATAGATTTAAAGGAGGCCCAACTTTCGCCAAATTAATTTAAAATAGTAACCTTTTCTTAATTTAAAATAGTAACCTTTTCTGAATTATGAAAAAAAAAATTCTGTTATGATTAAAATTTGAGTTACCATCATTAGAAAAAATGTATTTAAACATAGAAAAAAATTAATATTTCGAAAACTAAATCGAATTTAAAAATTCTAATACCAGTTTTGAGATCTGTGGATCAATAAGGATTTTTGGTGTTAATTTCATCGCAAAGTATTCCATATTTTAGGAGAAATCGCCGTGAAACAAAATCAGTTGTTTAATCAGTCGATTCAAAGAATCGATACATTTCAGGCGTTTCATATACTCGTTTCATGAATTCGTTTCATTAGGATTTTATATATATAGGGTAGATGTCATTTTCTGGGCATATGTATGCCAGGATAATGACGATTTGATTCGAAAACATTTTTCACACTCTTTTTTTTTTTTTTTTTTTTTTTAGACCTAACATTTAAATTTCGTTTAAAGGAATATGTTTCCTCTATAGTACCTCAAATTCATTGTAAAGCTCAGTTTTATTTGTGATTTATTCATAGCTGCCAACTTCTACGGATTTTTCTTACCACTAAAATTTAGTAGAAATTTTTGTTTTATTTACACGTTAAAAATTCTTGAAATTTGGCGATTCAATTAGCTAAAATTTACTATTAAATTTTTGTGGTATGAAAAATCCGTACATGTTGGCAGTTATGTTTATTGGAGCCAGGAAAATGACACAATAAAAGGCTACTCAATTTTTACAAAGCCTTTAAACACATTATTTTCAAAGAAAAAAAGATATTGCTGGTAGCAATGATTTTATTACTTCTGACTTGAAGTATGTCAAGAATAAGAACAATTATTCTGCAGCGCCATCTTTATACCTCATAAAGAACTAAAGTGAGCAAGCCAGGAAAATGACATTCATTTTCAGTGACAATCATATTTTAATTATGAAAAATTATTTTTTAAATACAGAACTTGTTACCTTCCTCATATATGTGTTATATAAGGTATAATTAATAATTAGAAATTAAAAAAAAAAACTAGAAAAATATATTTGTACAGTATAGCAGAAAGCCTTTTACTTTTCACACATCACAGTGTGACATGGCAGTAAAATGACAATCTGAAAGTTTTTCTGTCAGTTGCTTTATTTTTGTGTTATTATGAATATAATATCTCTCGAAAACACTTCTAAAAATATCTTTTATTAGAATGTAAACAAAAAATTGCATTATCTAACATTTAATACACATTTTATTGTGCGGACTGCAATTTTCGTATTTTGTGATATTGTCCCATAAATGCTCTCTAAGAAATATTTCTGAAAAATTTTTAATTTAAAAGTGAAATCCACGAAAAGCTTGCTAAAAAGTTCTAAATTACTATTTCTATGTAATTATTAAGGATAGAAATTAGAATTTTGACATGGCTGCTATTTTTAACGCGCAAATACACACAAAGAAAAGTCTTAAAAAATCGAAATTACAAATGGTGCACGAGAACAAAACGCTCTAAACTAACGATTTTTGTGATACTGAAGGGAAATAAGAAAATTTTGCATGGTAGTTACTTTTAAGGTATAAATGCTCGTTAAGATTCGTTTCTAAAAAAATCGAAATCTGAAAGAGTGAAATGAGCAGAAAACGTTGTAAATAACGATTTCTACGTAATTGTGAAGGACAGAAACAGGAAATTATACTTGGATCTAACTTTTCAGGCACAGTTGCACGCACAGAAAACTTTCTTTAAATTTGAAATTTAAAAGGGTGCAGGAGAATATATTGTTCTACACGTACAATTTTTGTGATACTGGAGTTAGTACTAGAAAGTTGAAATTTGGCATGGGTGTTACTTTTTGAGATACGCTAAGCATGGATTCTGAAAAAAACGAATTTTAAAAGAATGAAATGAGCTAAAAACGTTCTAATTTGCGATTTCTATGAAATTTTACATAATATTTGTTAATTAATTAATTCCATATCTACTTCAAATTTAGATTACATGTTCATTACTAGAAAAGTGCATGCGAAGAAATTTTTTTTTTACATTCTTCTATCTTTACAAAAAGAAAGTATTGGATTCGTAAAAATTTTCGAATTTCGGTTTTTGACATTTAGGGGTCAGAGAGTTCAAAAAACATGTTTTTACAAAATGTTTGTCTGCGAGTCTGTGACTGTCATTTTGTGGGAGCTCTATCTCAAGAACTAATGCCCGGAATTTAATAAAATTTTATATTCAGGTAGTCCCTGAAATAAATTGATTCTGAATAGTTTTTGTTGTAAATCGCTCAACAAGTAGCGCTGCTATGCTGCTTTTTTCACGATTTCTGCAATAGCTCTATCTCAAGAACTACTTCCTGAATTTTCATAAAACTTTAGATTCAGTTAGTCCATGACATAATTTGATGCTGATTACTTCTTGGTGAAAATCGCCCAACAGGTGGCGCTGCTATGCTGAATTTTCCCCTATTTCTTCAATAGCTCTATCTCAAGAAATAATGCACGAATTTTCATCAAACTTCAGATTCAGTTAGTCACTGATATAGATTGGTTCTGTTTATGTTTTGATATTAATCTCCCAACAAGTGGCGCTGCTTTGCGGAATTTTTCTCAATTCCCGCTAGATCTCAAGAACTAATGCACGAATTTTCATCAAACTTCAGATTCAGGTATACCTTGATAAATATTATTGCTGATTATGTTTCAGTGCAAGTCGCTCAACAGATGACTCTTGTATGCCGATTTTGTCCTGATATACGCAGTAGTCCTATTTCAAGAATTAATGCACAGAATTTCCTAATTCTCAAGATGGGCATAAATTTTCATTTAATTTTGCCACTGTGATAGCGAATTTTAAAGTATTAACATATTTGAGGTAGAAGAAAGTTTTGGGATGAGAAATGTAACAGTCTACAGGGAAAAAAACCTAACCTTACGATTATTGTGATACTGAAGGGAATAGAAACTTGAAATTCTCTCATTACTTTTAATATACAAATGCTCGCAAAAAAGGGTTTCTACCAAAAATTCGAAATTCAAAAAGGTCAAATGAGCAGAAAAGATCTAAAAAAACAGTCTAAGTTACTCTTTCTAGCAATTTGTTAACGACAGAAACTCGAAATTTGATATGGCCGTTACTTTAAGACGTAAATACACAGAAGTTTTTAAAAGAAATTTAAAATTCAAAAAGGTTGAAATGCGTAAAAAGCGTTCTAAAGACATTCTAAATTATGATTTCTATGGAATTGTTAAGGATAAAAACTAGAAATTTAATATGGCGTCTACAAGTGCACGCACAGATAATTCATTTTGAAAATTCGATATTTAAATGAGTTCAGAGGGAGAAATCCGCTCGAAATTCGCGGTTACTTTTAAGATACAAATGCTTGCTAAGAAGAGTTTCTACAAAAATTCGAAATTTAAAAGGTGAAATGAGCAGAAAAGATCTAACAAACAAAGAAACAAAAAGAAAATCTAACTTACGATTTCTAGGAAATTGTAAGATACAGAAACCACGAAATTTGACATGGCCGTTACTTTTAAGCCGTAAATACTCGCGCAGAAATTTTTAAAGGAAATTCAAAAGGTTGAAATGCGTGAAAAGACGTTCTAAATTACGGTTTCTATAGAATTGTTAAGGATAAAAATTAGAAATTTAATATGGCGTCTACCTTTAAGCCACAAGTGCACGCACAGAGAATTTATTTTTAAAATTCGATATTTAAATAAGGGGGGGGGGGGGGGGGCGTTCGAAATAGGATTTTTGCGATACAGCTGGGACTAGAAACTTGAATTTCGGCATGACGGTTACTTTAACCCTCCGACTGTCTTGGAAAAGGGCAAAATTGTAATGTTACTTTCTCTGCGTTTTGTTTTAAATGCTAAAAAAAAATATTCTTTGAACATTTTATAAAAAAAGTTAATAACGAATATGAATGCAATCCTTGGAAGTATTACTCATTGTTCAATGTATTAAAAATACATAAAATCAATAGAATTATATTACTTTAAATATTGCTTGTATTGCAGTGAAACCTGGAGCTTAGTGAACGTATTAACACTGGCTTGTCAGTGAGGGGGTTAAGATACAAATGTTCGCTAAGAATGGTTTCTGAAAATATTCTAAATTTAGGTTAAATGAGCGGAAAGAGTTCTAAAAATTTTCTAAATTACAATTTTTATAAAACTGTTAGTAAGAGATACCTGAAATTTGACATGGGTGTTCTTTTAAGGTTAGTCGTTCGGGTCAAAACTTACGAACAAACGAAATTTAAAAAATTAAATTCCCGAAAAGCATTCGAAAAATGTTAATTGGGACGTTCTATGATAGCATGATTTCTATGGAAATGTTAAGGATAGAAACTTGAAATTATGTTGTACGTACAAAACAGTTTTTTCTTAATTCGAAATTGAAAAGAGTGAAGGGCACAAAATGTTCTAAACTTACTATTTTTGTGATACTATTTTTGTTATTTAATTAATTGCATTTCAAATTTGACATGTTTGCAGTTTTGACTACAAACCACTAGCAGCTCCATCTATGAGTTATTACAATATGAATGTCTTCATTACTAGAAAAAATTTTTATTCATTGAATCATAACTCAATTAAGTGTCTTTAAAACTAATTAAAAATATTTAAAAATTTGCAGTTGATAATTAAAATCCTCCACAGTGTAAAAGCCCATTTTGGCCAATAAAGCTAATAAAAGCCACCGGGTGCAATTTTTTAATTCAGCCAATTTTTTCGTAATGCGGCAATCTAGTAAATTTTGTCCTTGCACTCTTTATTCTCTGTATTCTTTTCATTTTTGTTATTTATTTCAATTTTTTCTTTCACCTCAGGCAGAGACAACGTCAGGTAGCTTGTAGCAGAATTTAAAGTTTAAACTATAAAACCATTACCATCATGGTTTTATTCATTCAATTTACTATAGTTGTTTATTTTTTTTATTATTTTTTTTTATACAGATGTATATTTTCCCTGAACAGTGTATTTTCACAATAAAGTATATTTTTTTTATAGAATTTTTATTTTAATACCCTGTAATATAAATTTTCAACATCAATAAATTAGAAATAATATTTTATTATACATGATTAAAATTATAGTTCCAGCAAAATATTTTTACTGCGTATGCTGCCTGACGTTTCATTCTTTCTCACATCTCAAGATAGAGTGACGAACTGTCTACTACTAGGAGAGCTGTTGAACATTTTTGAGTAGGTATTTGAGGCACCCTGAAAATTTGTGCAACACTTCTTTTGTAATGCCTGAATACAAAATCGAATGTCTGGCTGAAGGATCGTGGCACAAAAACTGTGCCAGACACGTGTCTGGCACAGTTTTTGTGCCGACTAAAGTGTCTGTCATTTTCAAAATATTTTTTTCTAAGCATAAATATTATTCTGCCTCAATCTCAGCGTGCCTCAAATACCTTTTTTGGGTAGTCAAAAAATGGCACTTGACACGTGTCTGGCACTGTTTTGGGGCCGACTAAAGTGTCTGTCGTTTTCAAAATATTTTTTTCTAAGTATAAATGTTATTCTGTCTCAATCTCAGCGTGCCTCAAATACCTTTTTTTTGGGGGGTAGTCAAAAAATGGCACTTGACACGTGTCTGGCACGGTTTTTGGGCTAAGATCCTTCAGCTAGACATTCGATTTTGTATTCAGGCATTACAAAAGAAGTGTTGCACAAATTTTCAGGGTGCCTCAAATACCTTCCCTAAAATGTTTAACAGCTCTTGGACTATACTGTTTGTATACAATGAAATATTAACACGTTCACGCCGGCGTGCATTACCGGTGGGTCACGCCTGACTGTCGCATCAGGCGGATTGCTGGAGGGTCACACTCGATTGTTCCATAGAAGGCAGCGTGTACTACAGGTGGGACACACTCGACTATGCTATAGACGGCGTGCACTACAGGTGGGTCACACCTGACTGTTCGAAAATCCAATAGTAAAAACAATTCATTATTATAAATTTAATACATTCACGACGGGAAACGAGAATTCTCGTTTTCATTCAAAAAATATCATTGACTAAGTGCGTGGCTTCTACCTTACAGAAATGCATTTATATCATGCTGTCCATATTTCTTTAGATTGTAAGGCATTTTATATTAAATTCGTACATATGTAGTCAATAAAATCATGTCTCTAAGTAATTTGCTTACTCCTTACGAACTTTCAGACATCCACAATCAACTGTGCTCGTTATATTAGAGTTCAATTCAATAAATATGAGAGGGGCGCGTCATTGCATACAGTGTCTGTATGTTCGACATTTTTGTATCAGTGCCTACGTCTAGCGTTCTAGGAGTATTAATGTAAACATACATTACAGACATAGAAAAACCTTAAGCACTACAACACCCGGCTGGAGTCTATTCTACCAACGCCCCCTAGATAAAGGAAAAATCCTTGACACGCGTCCCTAAAACGTCACACAAAGCAAGCAAAACAAAAAAAACAAATTCGGACAACTTACATGTTTCTTTTTCGTTGGCTCGTGGAATCATTAATTATTATTAGTAAATAAGAATTAATAATTTCATGAGGCAACGAAATTGAAAGACACAAGTTGTTAGGTATTTATCTTTATTTTGCCTGCTTTGTATGACGATTTCGTGACGCGTGTCAAGGATTTTTCCCTTATCTAGAGGCCTTTGATTCTATTCCAACAACGTGATTAATTAATTCGAACCAAAAATTTCTTCTTAAATAAGTTAAATTTTAACCCAGCAGGGATAAATTACATAAGTTAAGTAGTTTTAAGTAACATTCCTGGGCGTCCTAGTGTTTACAAATATAAGTATATATATGCACCCTTATTTTTTCTGGCAGTACTGCGCCGTCAGATGAAGGAAAACATGAATTCGAGCTCCGTCTCCATGCGAAAACATGAATATCGGCGCCGGCGTGAACGTGTTATCACGAATGAGAAAAAAACAGAAGGTTAAATATTACAAACATGTTCCTAATATCAAAACTTTGATATTTATAAAGTAAATAAACCGGTAAAGTGCCAGTATTACTAACGCACACAGGGTTCCGTACGACAAATATATGATTTAGTAACTGGGCACGACATTACACAAATATATCATTAAAAGTTGTTATTTAGGATTTAAAAGACGATGCACGGTGGGTAATTTACCGATTCTAGCTGGCCAAAAGTATTTTTGGCGTCAGTATAGTCGCATCACAATGAAATTGAAAAATGTGATTGATATTCACTATTGAATGTTAGGTATTGCAAAATGTAGCGTGTAGCTGTCATAATTTCGCTACAGGGACATTCAAAAGAATTTCATTACATTACGGCCTATGGGGAAAAGTCGTTTGCGGTGGTTTTTAATGATGTTCCATAATTTCAAACACATTGAAATTTATATACATGACTATGGAGTGCACTACAAGATGATTGCTATAGAATATGGTATGGATAGCATTTATCGATCATTTAGAGGGACACTAAAAAGAATTATGTTACATTACGGTCTAAGGAGAAAAATTGTGTGTGATGTATTTTGTTCATTTTACACTATTTCAAAAGTATTTAAATTGATATCTATCTCCGAGGAGCTCTATAACATGCTACTATTTAATAAGATGTGCATAACATTCATCTTTCATATACAGGGGCACACAAAATAAATAAGTTATATTTCTCTCTCTATGAACAAATTGATGGAAGTGCATTTTCAGTTGTGAAACACTTTTTTAAATTATAAAAATTGCATACCATTTGATGTGTAAAAATCCTATAAATCATATACAGGGCTGCACAATACATCTGAAGTACATTTCCGTTTACTGGCGGAAATTTCTCAAGGGAAATTTTCAACTGTGCTATGCGTTCCCTAACTGTTCTAAATTTTAGCATATTGTCAATTATATGATAAATCTACAGTTCATATACAGGAATGTACAAAATTTTCCTTTATTTTTTCAATTTTGGTTAAAATTGTGTTTTCAAACGTGTTACATGTTTTACAAATAATTAATGAGACATTGTTTTTCACGTTATTAAGCTATGAAGTTTTATTATAATAGTCCGAATGCGTTGAAAAATGTTTCATAATCTGATTGACGCATGATTATACGTTCTTCTTGATAATTTTAATGATACTTTCTTAACGGTATGGAAGCTAAAGTGCTAAAACTATTTTTGTAGTATCATAACAAATCCTAAAATTTCTTTTTCTAAAATTTTAGATACGGGACAAACAAGAGACAGCTTTAATGAAAATTGCGATGTCGTATATTTATATTTATCTCTGCACAGAGGAGCCCTATGTAAAGAATTGGAATCATAAGATATCATGGGAAAATGTCTACATTATGTTTTGCATTGTATCAAATCTGAATTTGGATAATTTGTCTGGATCAATTTTCTAACCACTCGAAATCTGCAGACAAGTAATATATTTTACATCATTTTGTCCAGAGATATCTACATACAACTAGCAACTTTTGTCCAAATCTGGTCATAAATTTAAACACTTCGCGCTTGCAAAACTTCATGTGCTCTTCATTGTAATTTTCCTCTAGAAACAAAACATTTTCAACCAAATTCACATTTTCGTTAAATTTTATATCTTGTTGCCGTTGCATAATGGTGCAAAAGTTTATTTATGTGACTAACTTAAATTCTGCTGTCTTTCATAAAAAGAAAATGGTACTTTAACTAAAATTTCAAAATTTTTTATTTAGACTAAAGTTAAAAACAATTCTAAAAACTGGGGAGACATCTAAGGGCAGACAAATTAAATTGGAAGTAAAAGCTAATAATCTAAACTATTTAATCATATAAAAAATTAAGCTTAATCAAGTTTTATCATATAACTTTTTTTATATTAAAACTGAAATTTTTTTGCAACATTAAATATGAAATAACAGCTGATATGTGCAAAATTTATGTTCATAAATCCGATAAAATAAAGTCTAATATTTTGTTTGGAAGCGTACATAATCGAGCAGTATATTTTATTTCACTTCAAGTAACAGATTAAAGAACTATACTCAAATGGATTGATTCATTTCCAACTAAGAAACACCAACTTTTCAGTAGTCTATGAACCATACAATTATATTAAAATAGCAATTATAGCCTTTGTGCAGGAATATTAATATACATAGGGTATATAAGGCAGCGCGTCTCTGTCTATCATTTTGCTCAGCCTTGCTTTTTCTAGCACGCTGTTCCCTTTTCCCTATCTTGCACTGAAGAAGAATCTCACTGTAGATTCGAAACAGCTGTTTGCTGCTTTTCATCCAATATTTGTGCATTTTAAACGTTGGTTTACTGCTTTTTAACATACAATTATATTTATATCAAAACCAATAGCAGGGTACAACGCCCTAACTATTGAGCTATAACAGGCCAAAAATAAATTACGCTAGTGTAAACTTTTAAAAATCAACTTTTGGCCACCTAGATTCGGTAAATCACTCACCGTGCGATGGCGCATGGATTACGCCGCCTGTGTCTTTATATGTATATATCCAAGCCGTCCGTGTCTTTAAGGGTTAATATCTCGGCTAATTACCCACAATTAAATATTATCAACAATCAATTATGAACAAATTTTATACTTCTGCGACGATAGGTACCTCGATCCGCCTATACTGCTTTCACAAACGCCCGCAAATCGAAATTTGTGTGTAACGGAAAAGTGATATTTTCAATTTTTTTATCTTTTTAGTTTCAGTAGATTCGGATATATAGAGGGGGGGGGGGGGGCTATTCTTGCATTACATTTTTGACGATAGTTCTGAAAGATTATATGTTGTATTATGTTGATAATACGTAAAATTAAAAGAAATGTATATTTAAGTTCGACGTTATGAAAGCTTTCACAAGATATACAAAGAAAATATTTTTTTCGAAGTAACTTAATGAGCCTCTCTACATTTTCCCTAAATATATTTGTGAATAGTTAATAATCTGTTAGTATGTAAGTCAGACTTTATTAAGCGAATTTGGACTTTTCACTTTTCATAGTTTACGAGTAAAATGGCTGTGACAGACAGACACGGGAAGGATCTTATAACGGTTACGTTTTTACTTTTTAAGTACGGAATCCTAAAAATTAACTATCCTTTAACATCCTATGTGAACTTATTTTCCTTTTTATATGTAGAATCTCGCTTAATAACTTAACAAAATCCCTTATAAAATTCTTTTTGAAACTTTCTTCTCAAGAGATATATATAAGTCGATTGAGAAAAACGGCGACTACCCTCACACTATAAATTGCATTTTGTGCGTCTATGTATTCTCGTTCGTATCAAGTTCAAATAGCAATCGAATAAACTGTATCCCGTATGGAAACCACTTCTTATACTTCTTAAACAAAAGCAATAAACATAAATTCAAGAATGTTCCTTCTAAAACTGCAGTTCTAGTTCAATACAGTATATTTTCTTTTTTCTACTTTCTTTTTGCTGCATATGCGGGAGCCTATAGCTATTGTAGAATTCATTATGAAAAATATTTCAGAGAGAAATAGTTTTTCCACAAAATGTTTTACCCTAATTTCTTAGCAAAACATTTTTAGAAGAGTTGTAGATATTTAAAACCATTATTTACATATTTTTATATAACTATATAACATTAGATTCAATTTGCCTGAACACAATAGTCTAATCAAAAGCATGCTCCTATCAGTTAAAATATCTTAAAGTTAAAAAGAAAATCGGATTCCATAAAACTAAGAAAATTTAAAAAGAAAATTTCACGGATAAATAAAATCATAAGACGAAACGCATCTTTTCACCTTGATTCAACATAAAATATATAATGTGAACGTTAAAAAGTCCGTAATTTTACTTAAAAGGCGACTAAAGCAATGGAAAAAGATGTTACAAATTTAAAAAACTTCTTAGTACTTTCAAGCTTTCCAAGCTCATCATCAGAGAATATTTTAATAACTAATTGTTATTTGTTTTTACAAATACGTCACTTTGTTTTGAAAATGAGAGAGCCAATAATTACTAGAGTTGAAAGTAGAAGTAGCAATAGCAGTTTCTTGGATTGAATTTAATTAGAGAAAATAAATATTATTATTAATTGCAGATCCATTTATTTTTATGACATCACTCTCTCCTCATACGTCACTTTTCATGGGTAGAAGAAAATATTTAACTGCCATACTTTAAATTTTAATACGCCACTTTGCTCAAGTTTTAAGGATTTATTTTCAGGATATTGTACCATAAATTGGGAATATTGTACGATAGGGTGCCGTTACATACTTTGATTGTTTTTACACGACATTTCTATGGATTCTCTTGTAGTGGATGCATAATAATTGGATGTTGGGAATATGATGTTTGCATGATCAAAATCTATTGCGATATTCTGATTGAAATTTAAACGAGAGAGAGAGCTGTAGATTGCCGATAAAATTTTATATCTGCTTTAAATTCTTTTATTCTTTCTTTGAATTTTCTTTTGGTCATTCCGATGTATTCCATTAGTAGACTAATGGAGTCATTGACGTTATTGACAAAAGAATATATAATTCTCATCTATGAAAATAAAATATTTGACTGTGATTATGCAAATAGGGTGTCACATGCACATACCTTTATTTTCGCTTGAGAAGAGAACCCAACTGCATACTATCTATTAAATATCCTTCATTTATGCGGAATGTTTCTGAAACTTAAAGACTAAAAAAGTGCTTATATTCAGGGCATTCAAAATGCGCAATTCTTTAAAACTTTAGTATTTGTCACAATTTTTGCTAATAAATGGTAACATACAGTATATATAAAAATGTTTGTATACAATAAAATATTTTGTAGTACTTTTATGAGTACTTTTGTAGTACTTTTTGTAGTACTTTTATGTACTTAATTATGAATGCATGAAAATTTTATCTTCTAAAGCATTTTTTTTAAAGCATTTGAATTTTTTAAATTACAGTGGCGGTCAAAAGTTTCCGACCAGCTAGTTTCTTTGATTTGTTTGCTAGAACGTTTCAACGAAAAAAAAGCGCAATTGTACCAAAAGTTAGGAATATGCAAATGACATCTGACCACATGATCATTATGATTGGATACTGAAGACACTAGATGCAAAGGGGTGGAATTCAAAATTCGCGTGTGCAAACGTTTCCGGCCATTCGCAATTCGTTTGTTTTTGCTTTCGGTAAAGTGTTTTTTTGGACGTGTTTGTTAATTAATCAACGTGAATAACCTAGTAGAAATTTTAAAAAAGAAAAGTTCTCCAATTATTGTTCATAAGCGAGTGATTTGTTTGTCGCTAAAGGGCCAATCCTCTCGTGTGATTGCGTCAAAGTTATCAATCGGAAAATATGCTGTGAACGATATATTTTTTTATATATAAAGATGGACATGGCTTCCAGGACTTGCCACGGTCAGGGAGGCCACAGGAAATGACTATTCCTGGGGACAGAAAATTCAGTTGATGACCCGAATAAAAATGCCGCTGCAATTTTCCGCGATTTACGGAGTGAAAATAATACTGAAATAAGTTGGTCTACCATGTCAAGCCGCTTAGGTGACGTAGAACTTTATGGAAGAGTCAGTGTTACCAACCCTTCATAAGAAAAAAAAAATAATGTGCCCGACTGGCGTTTGCCAAGGAGCACAAAGACTGGTCAAGTGAAAACAAAAAAGTACTATTTTCCGATGAATCGAAGTTCAATCTTTTTGGTAGGGATGACAGACACTATGTCAGATGACCTAAAAATAAAAGATATGAATCGAGATATGTTATTCCTACAATGAAGCATGGCGGAAGACACGTTATGCTGTGGGGATCATTTTCTGGAAAAGGTGTCCGTCCGTTAGTTGAAATCCGTGGCCAGATGAATGGTGCAATATATAAGGAAAAATTGCAAAATCATTTGCTGCCTTATTGGAGGAAAACGTTAGGTCGCAACTTTTTGTTTCAGCATGATAACGACCCAAAGCATGCATGCAAGCTCGAAAAGAAGTGGCTTTAGCACGAAAAAATTCCCTCTTTGAAATAGCCAGACCAAACATCCGATCTGAATCCAGTAGAAAATCTTCGGAATGAACTTGACAAAAGTGTGCGGAATTATAACTATTCCAGTTCAGCAGAATTTCCCCCAAAAATTGCAAGAAGAGTGGAAAAAACTTACTATAGACAATCTTCAACCGTTCGTTGAATAGATGCCACGTCGTTGCACAGCAGTACTTATTGCTAAAGCTATAACGACAAAATACTAATTGTAAATGTTTCTAATCACAATTATTTTCCCAACCATGCCAAGATGGCCGGAAACTTTTGAGAACATGCGTTTTCCCTTATAATTAATTTTTTCAATTAAATTTATTGATATTTAATTGTTGTTCCAGAAATAAGTTCCTAACTATTATGTCAATAAAGTGTATAAGTATCACTTTGAGATTCCTGTTCATATGGGTATACTTACAAATTATCAAAAATTTTTATGCTGGCCGGAAACGTTTGACAAGCACTGTACATTAGAAGATTTACATAACCATTTAATAAATTTGAGAAGAATTTTAGAAGGCTTGAAGGATTTAGAAGGATTAATGAAATTTGAATTTATAGGGATTTTGTGCAATATTTATAACACCACTCAAATCTTTTATTTTTGATATTTTTCTTAGTATTTTGCAGAATTATTAAATGTTCCGATATAATGTTCTTACAATATAAATATAGAAATACTTCCGAATAGAACACCTCCCTCCCCCCCGCCAACGCCAAGAAACTGAAAAGATGCAAAGGCAAAAGAAATCATCCTTTAAAAAATATTTTTGTTAAAAAAAATATTTTTGTAAAAAATATTTTTATGTAACACATAATGCTTTTGGGAAAAAGATAAAGCAATGTATCTCTAACTCATTCTAAACTGTATTACTACTAATCGATGTATTAAATGAATTTTATAACAAGTTATTTTAATGGTACTTATAAGTACCGTCAGTAGATAAATTGTTAAAGTATTTTTTTATGCTAAGTACTCTCGAATATTTTAGTTGTTTAATTTATATTTTATCTTACAGTTGAAATATAATACGGGATTTGTTAGGAAGACATTTTAAACTTTCTTAATTCGATCTCAACTTGCATAAAAATATTTTCAATGCATAATTCAGTATAAACGTAATATCAAATTTTCTAATACAAGCAATGTGCAAAACATTCTCGGTTGAACATCACATTGAAAATTTTTTATTTTGAAGATTTACGTGTGTTTTTCCAATAAAACTTTTACATAACTGCTCCAGAAAAGCAAACAATGTCTGAGTTTCTCTGACATTGTGAAAGAGGTTGAGAAAAAACCAATATATGTTAAAATTTTTCTCCAAAGTGTGCTTTTGTTTTACATTCGAAGAAAAACTATCGTTTTGAGGAAAAGTTTTTGTTGGCATAAAGGCAAATGTATAAACACTTAAGGACATTTTTAAAATTATTATTAAAATAATATGGAATTTTAATTAATTTATTGTTTTAGGTTAGTCCTAATATTCATCTATCAGAATAAACATTCGTTTGTCAGAATAAACAAAGTTTGAAAATATATTTCATGAGAGAAAAACAATTACCATCCTCTATGCTCCAGCAGCGGGCATAATGAATTTATAATGCACCATTAGTAGCATCAGTAGAGAACCTTATTAAAATGTAAAACAATATTACATAATTGATCAAACAATATAAAAATTCATAAGTACATAATACTTCTTATTCTCAATAATTTTTATTAAAAATAATTCCCACATCTACTTTCTATACATAGATATAATATATATCATTTCTATTGTCAACATACCTTTTCTCAATTAATATGCAGAGTACAACGATGAATAAGGTATCATTGGATGGGTTTTTTCCCCCACAATCTAGCATTGCATACTGAATTTTTGTTGTACTTTTAGGTTAAATATATCATCCTACATAAAATTTCTGATGTCAGCATCTATTTTTCTAAACGGATATAATTCTGCGGTAGGCCTAATACATTGTACGTGACGTGCAGTTGATAATAGGGAATCCGATTCTAATACCAAAGCCTTTTTGACGTTAAATCACATTGTGCGGAGCATCGGCTTCAATTTTGTTTGCTGTAAACTGTCGATATTAAAGTAATGATGTAGCATAAATATCGAGACCAAGTCAGTATATCAACCCTGTGTTGTTTGTTAAATGGCATCTTGACGAGTAAGCGACTTCTGGACTTGGTCAATCTTCTTGACCGCATTGAAACAACAAGAAACTTTACAAAAATCTACACACGCCATAAATATATGATACCATTTCATCGTTTTACAATTTTCCTAATTCTTTTTTAGACACTCGGGGTTTTCTAGGTTTAGGTAGGCAGTGAATAGAAGCATGAGTTTTCATTCCTCACAGCTTCCAGCAAATCAAATCCAATAGCTTCCATAGCCCCCAGCTTCAAATTTATTCACTGTCTAATTATTGTAGGCATCTTTGTTACAAGGTAGCATAGTTTGACAAACAATCCTATTAGGGTGCCTCTCTATCGGAGTTGCAACATAAATGATATAAAACTTGATTGTTTGAGAAGACTTTGAACAAAAAGGAATCACCAAGCATCGTGGTAAGTGTGCCATTATCACAAAGCTAATGTCTGTTAAATTGTCTCTTTCGATTATTCCAATACGTCCAAGAGAGAATTGACAAGTTCTTAATGCAGGTTTGCCATAGTTTGGACAAAATTTCTCTCCAAGCACAGTCAAAGCATGTACCCCCTACGTACGTTGCTACTCTGAAAATGTTTTTGTAATTGTTTCTGTATACAATTTTCTGTTCTAAACTTGTATCCTTTATGGAGTAAGTACTATATTAGATCTAAAACAAGTGTGTGCTCATAATTCTTATTTTCGGAATAGAAATACTTTACAGTGATATCTTTAAATATCTGCTCTTTAAGCTTAGTGAATATTTCGTTATCGTAAAAAATTATAAAACTTAATTATATTTGCAAATGAAAAATAAAAAAAATGTTTGTTTGATGAATTTTTCTAAAACTGATTTTTCACGGACTCACGAAGGGGGTTATGAGAGGTTCTGCTCTCGAAGTTGGTAGACGGGAGGTGCTCGTTTCGAATCCAATCTTGCCCGTTGGCCTAATCGTTCGGAGTTTTCGTGGTTTTCTTCGAACCGTGGATTTCCATGCGTAAATACGGGTTAGGCTCCCTTAGAAAGACCCCCACGGAGGGCACTCCCGCCTTAGGGCCTATATCCCTCGTATTGATTATTGGCCTTCAAAAACAACCACAACCAACCACGAAGGGGGTTGTGGTTGGATTAAAGTTGGATTAAAGGCTATCTATTTTTTGACCGATGAGAACGCTACATAAACACCTATGCAGCGCTCTCATTGGCCAGAAAATAGATAGACTTTTAAAACAGAGATAATTTTTTACGATATTTTTAACAGTGTGTGCTTTTTTCTATGTTTGCCGAAGTATAACTTTTCGATTTACATCGGAACGCTATGTTTATGGGAAAACTGTCTATCTGCAGACGGCCTATTTCATTTTCAATAGTTATTTGTTTGTTTTTCTGTTTTCTGGTCTTTTTTCGACTTTGGTAAAAATTGACCAATAGTCACGAATTTTGAGTATGCTGTTAATGTATACAGTACTGTTATTAGTTTTTAAAATATTCGTTATATCCTATATAATTTATGTTTACAGAGACACGTCAAAACTTTTAATATTCAATTTACTAACCCGTGCAAAAAAGCAATATTTATTTAATGAGATTTAAAATGAATATGGATTACAATCCTGAGGTCACGTAACTCATTTTACCTGAACCCACCCAGATCCACGGTTCGCCTCGGGTCGGGCAGGCATTCATTTATATTGTTGTGGGAGGGATTTCGATCGGTTTACTATAATTGTATCAGATTTGGATTGATTGTGAATCTTTCGGATCGGGTCTGGTAACCAGATTTTTCAGGAAAAAATGCAGAGATTTCTTTTAGAATATCAAAATTTATTTATTTATTTAAATATAAACTGTTTCACTGTTTTACTGTTTGGGTGTTTTTCAAAATGATGAATAAACGTACTTTTATATATTTTAATGTTGATATCACTCACACATAACACATAGGTATCACGCTAAAGGACACAGACATTTACTGTAATTTAGGGTGATCGGCTGATTCATTTATTAGAATCATAAAAACTGAGGCGTAATAGACCCACTTAATGAATACGAAGCTATAAATCATCGGGTGTACAACCCGCTATGATGCGCTACTCTGATAGCGAAAAAACAACTAACTAAGCTAGGTCACGTGGCCGCAAAAAATAGAAAGGTTGGTCGCCATAATTACGATGTTCGATTACTTTATTTTTCTACATAACAGAAAAATTTATTTTAGAGATATAATTAGGGAGCATCTTTTCATAATTGCAAAATATGGATTTAATTTCTTTCATATCGAGTTTTACTTTAAAGTGCATCGGGTTCATGTGGAATTTGGGTTTAAGTTCAAATATGATTTTACAATGCAAAACGGCTAATGACGACCTGAAATGCACTGTTCTTAATAATTTCATCACATGTATTTATCTTCTAGATAATTCGTAGAATGATGCTGATTAAAGCCTTGAATATGAAATTTTGTGAGTGACTTTCGAGCAATCTTCATGTGGATTTAGAGAGAACGATGTTTACTGTAACAGCATTAGTTTTTGTCTGGATGTTACACATTATCATAACATATTCAGGGTTTCCGTAAAATCATGGTACATACGTTAGGGGGGGGGGGGTGATAGAACACAATTAGACAAGCACAAATCACCCTACAATCCATGGTCGGAACAAAGCCGTAAAGTGCTAGAAGGCGCCTCCTAGGACCGCAACAAAAAAGCTGTTCACCACAACTGTCTTCATTCGTTCTGTAGATCATCGATGAGATGGATGCGTACTCAAAATAGGAGAAGGCTGAGATGCATTACATGCACGGAGCGGCAGACGGCAATGCAAGGGGAGCCCAAAGTTTGTACCAATCAACTGGCCGGCCCGCTCACCCAATTTATCATATCTGGGCTTTTTCTTCTGGGATCACATTAAGAGCCTCATCTACGATGATGGTCCCTTATATTCCGTTGAAGACCTTTTTACCCGAACATCCGTAGCTGCTGACACCCTACGAGAGATGCCTGGTGTTTTCGCTAAAGTATGGCGGTCCCTCTATCGACGGTGTGAAGCCTGCGTTACTGTTGGCGGCCGCAATTTTGAGCAGTTGCTGTGATGGGGGACGTACGTGTTGTTTACTTCCATTTTGTTGAATAAAAATTTTCTCTACATATTATCGGTTTCCTTCCATCCCATCGCCGTCTATCGTCTTTCTCCTCACTTTGTGCCGCAGTATGTTTCGCTCTCTAGCTTTTTACGACTTGCGTTGCGACCATGGATTGTAGGGTGATTTGTGCTTGTGTAGTTGTGTTCTGTCATCCCCTAACATATGTAACTATGAGTTTAGGGACACCCTGTATATGGAAAATTTTAGGAAAAACAGTGTGAAATTAAAACATATTTTTAAAAAGTTACAATGTAAAAAATTCAAACGTTTCTTAATCTACGAAGTTATAATATAACGGAATATATGATAACCTCTTCCGAGTTAACCCTTTACTTACGATATAATAAAGGGACGATATAATAAGATAACCCTTTATTTTCGAGCTTAAAAGAATAATTTATATAAAAAAATTGCTGGACTGATTTCCTCGTAGTTTTATAGTGTGTTAATCGGGTTTCTTAAAGTGTAAACCCACACAAGTTGGCAGCTAATGTGATATATATAAATGACAAAAAAGCTATGGTCATTTACGCTTCCATTATTGTGTTTTACGTTCAGACATATTCTTGAAAGTTACGATGATTTACAGTCAGATAGGGAGACCGGGGCTAGTAGGCGCAGTTTTTAGTTATTGATTTTTATTAATTTTTTGTTTAAGTTTTTTATGAAACTTTAACTGTACTTTTAAAGAACAGGCATTGGGCTATAAATACCCAGAGTTTTGAGTTTGTAGCTTTTGTAGTTTATGTTTAGCGGAAGCCTAAAGTAAAAGGAAAATTGTGCGTCAACTAACCCCGTCACGGGGCAAGTTGCCTATACCTATGGAGTAAGTTGGCACACGCTTTATAAAAATTTAAATAAGACACGCAGTTAAGAGAAATCAATTTCCTTATTACCAGTAGGTTTAATTCAAAAGCGTTATCGCCGTACAATGTAAATTCTAAATTATACAGACATAAAAATAACGAATAAAACATTAACATTGAGTAACTTCTATATTACTCGATAACATCAGCAGAGTTACAGTTGTTACAAAAAAAAAAAAAAAAAAAAAAAAAAAAAAAAAAAAAAAAAAAATCGAGTGTCTCCATTTGGGCAAGCCCCGTGTGCCCAAAATTTTACATTGCAACCACTTTTTTCGGTGTTTGCTGTTTTTCAAGTTACCAGCATACACCAGATACCGAGCCAACTTGCCCTGTGTTCAATGCGCCTACTAGCCCCATAATAAATTTCTTCACAAAAGGGACAGGTAACCATCTAAGTATAAATAATCCAAGTAAATTACATATGGGGTAGGTACAGTTAATCATACACTAAGAAAAATTGCACAAGTTAAATCGCAATTATTAAGATAAGTATTAGAAATTAGAAAAAGAATGAGGCAACAAAAAATTACTTATGATCGCAAAAACAGAAAAATCGTAATAAATGTCCACTGCACGTAGGTAACACTACAAAACTACAATGAGGATTGCAAAACGCAAGAAAAAGTGTACTCTGTGACTGGTTACACAATCTATCCACAAACAGGCGATTTATGTGGACTGCACCTATTTACCCCTGTAGCCAACTAGCCCCGGTCTCCCCTACGTTCTTGAAAGTTACGATGATTTACGTTCAGGTACGTTCTTGAAATTTACGGTGATTTACGGTCAGACACATTCTTGAAAGTTAAGGTGATTTCAGGTCAGATACGTTCTTGAAAGTCATGGTGATTTGCGGTAAGATACAGTCTAAATAGATAACAGTACATACTGTAATATTACAGAAATATGATGGAAAGTGTTCTGCCAAGCTTTTGCCGTAGTCCAACGGTAAAATTTTTATCAGTGAATATTGGTTTTTAGGATGCTACTAATTCTCAGCCAAACATTTTCAGCTGTGTAATTGGATTTATACATCCAAGGGCCACAAAATAATATTAATTTTAATGCTAATAGTAATGTTACACCGTGTTTGTTGCGTCATCAAGTTATTTTTAATTCGACGTTTTATTTGTATTTTTACTAATCTTTTACTAATTTATTTGTTCGTTCGTTATTTAAAATAAAAATTATGCCAATTTGTATAATTTTGTGAGCAGTTTGGCTATCTATATTATAAAGGACAAACATATCTGTGCGTAACGCATACGTCATTTTGCGAATGGCAAAACTTTGAAATTTGAAATAAAATTTTGGTTTTGCAATTTTCTCTACTGCAAATTTTTAAACTTCTAAACATCGCATATTTAAAACTTTTACACCGTCGTATAAGGAAAAAAATGCTCTTTTAAATGCAATTTGTTTGAAAGCTGTATCTCAATTTATTTTTGAGATATTAATTTTTTTGTAGTTTTTAATACCATTTTTCTTATCGTGGCAACAAAAGTACCTCATTTCTATTGAAAGTCATTGAAAGTAAATTAAAAATAGTCAAAAATAGGCGATACTGTACCTTTTTGTTGCCATTTTCTCATAAAACCGGAAAAAAAGTTGAAATTAAATTATGGGCTATGTCAAGAATATTGTCTGTTATTCCGTGATAATGACGTCATATGCACACTTTCCTATAGACGAAGATTAAGATTGGATTATGAAAATGGATTGCTTTAGCGGATGCAAATGACGTCATTTTATAAAAAAGTGTGTATTTTAATTCTTAAACGTGAATTATGTTTTGTAGAAGTGCGTCATTTTCACAACCCAGCTGCTTTGAAATTCTTCACAGGTGAAAATGCTTCACTTTTAAAAATATTGTAATCGAAATCACATACTTATAAAACGCAATGTTTTATAAAAATTTAGTGTCTTTATAAAAGAGAGGTGACATGCAAATAATAGCGATTTATATTACAGAAATTTATGATTTTCGCCTGGATGGATTTGCTTCGCCGAGTTAGACTAGCAAACAAATAATTCGTGGTTTAAAATAATATCGTGTTCCTGAAGTTTTTGCCGAAAATTCTCTCGAATAGTAAAATTTTAATGCTATTCTTTAGGACATTCTACTATAATTTTATCAAAATAACATAATTTGCTTAATTTAATTTTTCCTAATTTTATATAATCTATATAGTTAAAACACAAATGTGTTTTTTAGTCCTCTGCCGTGATCTTTCTGCTGAACCAGTTTTACTAATATATATATATTTTTTTAACTGAAAGTTCTTCCTTTGTAGATGTGATTGCCCTATCTGTTTTTTTAATATCCCCACTTTTATATTTTAATTTTAAAAGCATTTTATGAAATTTCTTCAAAATGATGAAAATTAGATAGCTTTTATTATTGCAGACAAGAGAAAAATAATGAGGTATTTTTAGCTTTATTTATGCTATTTTCTGATAAAAATTCAAAATTGTTGATAAAAATTGTTGTATAGGATTTAGTGCCGAAAAATCCCATTAGGAGCAGAATATTATATTAGGGGCATAATAACGTAAAATGACATACTGCTTTTGAAAACACGCATTTTTTCTCATAAATTTTCTATATTGTTTTTCCTTCTGCACGTGTACTGATACTAAGTTTCAGACACTAGGCGAAATGCTTATTTAAGTGAAAATGAAGTCATATTTAAAATAAAATTATCATTTTCTTAGATAAAACCAAATATTTTAACTCAAATGCATCCAAAAATATAAATTACGGAAATTTTTACTCTCCGGACTTTGAGATTAGAATCTTGAGTAAAGAGTGCGTCTGTTCACGTAAAAGATGTTGCTGACAATCGTGACTTCAAGTTTTGAGTTAAAAGGATTTTTAAATAATCAAACAAAATACAAATTTTTAAAAAATGATAAATATGGATATGAGAAGTGACCATGCAAATTTTGAGATGGTGAAAATTGCTGTTTTCATTCCGGAAATCCAAGCATAAGAGCCTCAATTGATAACCACACCCTAATAACTGACATTTATAATATATTACTGATTAAGTATCTACATAATAAAGAACAAACGTATCTGTGCGTAACGCTGACGTCATTTTACGAACGGCAACATTTCAAGATGAAATTTCGGTCTTGAAGTTTTCGCTACTGCAATTTTTTAATCTTCTGACCATCGCACATTTTCAGTTTTCGTCGCCTAGGGAAAAAAAATTACTTTCAAATGCAATTTGTTTAAAAACTGTATTCATTGACTGATGTATTACATTTTCTAAAATAATTTTTAAGTATGATTTTTTAAAGTTTATCTTATCACGTGCCGGTTTCAATACGTAATAATAATAAACATTTTGCACATAAAGCAACAAAAATTTTTCAGCATTTGTTTCTGACTATTTTTGCATAACGAAATTATTACTTCCTTTATAAACAAATAAAAGAATAATATTAAAAAAACCACCAATCTAACATATTTGTGAAAGACAAATTAACGAGATTAATACTTCTTTTATACACAAATAAAAGAATAATATTGAAAAAACACAAATGTAACATATTTGTAATCGTACAGTTTAAATTTTTCGATCACCAAATATGATTTTTTTATTCAAATGGAATTTATTTGCAAAGTTCATCTCAGTTTACTGATTGTCTATGGTTTTAAAAACAATTTTAAAGCATGAAATATTTTTTAATTTATCTATATCGCGCGGAGCTCGATTACAAAAGATTAATCCGTTTGCCCTTAAAACAAAATAAAGACTTCATCATTTTCTTACGGCTAATATCCATAAAAAATTGCCCTATGAATAAATAAATAAAATAATATAAATAAAACACAAATTTAGCAGACATGTATAAGCTCTGAAATTATCAGAATATAAAAGGATGCCATAAGTAGCAAAGGTCTTGGCAAATAACTCTTAGCATGCGGCTAATAAGAAAATATAGATTTTGATAAATTTCAAAAATTTATTTGATTGTATAATTCGTATTTTCCATATGTAAAATGCTTTTTTAATGTAAGTGGTCAATCTAAAAAAATTATTGCATATAAAAAAATTATTACGTTTCAATTAAAAGTTTTCACCTATATTCCTATAACCCGGGAAGCCCGAGTATGATCCCCTAGTTTACATAATGTGTAGAAATGGGTCGACGGCATAATCAAGTACTACCCGCAATTCAGTAACAGAGCATTACTGTATATTAAAAATATTTAAATATCCGTTTAAATTTTATTTTGGAATTGCAATGAATTTTGCAAATAGTTAACACAGGTTATATTTTCATATTTTATATTATGCATATCCATGATGGGTAAATATTAAGGTGACCCCCAAAGACTAGTTTATATTGGATTAAAAATTTATCTTGGAATGTTTATATTCTCCTACAACTGTTCAAGTAAACTAGAAACCCAAACTAATTACCAAATTTAATTTCATAAAAAGGACAGGAAGGAAGCATCCATCTTTTCAAAAACTTTGGTGTTTTACCTTGAAATAAATTAAATATTTCCTAGAACCTTTGCTCCACATATTTAGGACTATTCTTAAAAATAAACTTTGGGAATTAATACAACTTTCTGATAACTATTTTGAATCTTTAATTAAACTCTCGTACTCAATTACTATATCCACGAAGGCAATTTATTTTCGTTTACTTTTCAATTACTATATCCACGAAGGCAATTTATTTTCGTTTACTTTTCAATTACTATATCCACGAAGGCAATTTATTTTCGTTTATTTTATACAGGAAGTGAAGCATTCGTTCATAATAAGTATTTTGATATATTTCTTGCACCTTCTCTACGGAAACAATATTATTTATTTAACAATGTCAACTTATTTTAATATAAAGATGACACTTGATTAAAATATGTATTTCTGCAATATGTATTACGCTTAGCATGTCCAGACACACAATTGAATTCAACTAATTACTTTGCAATCAGAACTAGTCTGTATGCACGGCAATTACGAAAATTCTATTTTTTTCCAGAAGTCAAGATGTATGATGTATCGTTATTTAACAGTTGTTTGGTGCAGTAGGTTACTAAAATACTACAATAAATGCTTAAAATTTTATTAAAATAAATTTTAGATGCATTTCAAACAGAATATCAAAATTTGCAGCTATTTCATTCTTTTAAGTCTCGAAGTATTCATAATTAGCAGTTCAGGTTTATAAATGCTTTGTTTAAATTAGGATATGCGTTGCCGAAAAATCACCTACAAATATCGAATAATTTATCTGTTAAGGGCGTTCATCTTTGATACTGAATCAATAACAAAATTTTCCGTGTAAATGCTAAAAATGTGTATCTTGAAATCAACTAAAGCATTTTTAAACGGTTTTTCATGATTTAGATCTTTGTTTCTTTCATATATTAATGCCAAAACAGTTATTAGAAATTCGAAAGTTTTTACCCGACTGCCAAGAAGGGTTATGTGTTTCACGCGTATCTGGGTATGTCTTTTTCTTTATACCATCGAAACATCCCAACGGCTGGATGGATTTTAATTAACGAGATCTCTATCGATTCATCTTAACCGTCGATTGTTATAGGTTAGGTTTTGTTTTTATAAATTCAAAATGGCGGCTGTGAAATACAAAACGGCGGTAGAGACGAAAAAACGTTTTTACGCACCCTATTGAGTAGCATATCATTTTATAGGTCTTTCAAAATGAAGACGACGTTTCATTGACTATTTTACAGTCAGAAGCTCCGTTTAAATATGACACAGCCTGGAAGTTGTGTATAGGTAGGATTTCTGGCTTGACGACAACTCTAACCTCCATAGACATCTATAGCCCTCATCAAAACAGTGTTTATAGATAGGAACTAACAATTAAACACAACTTAAAAGTTATCAGTACAAGTAAATAAAAAAAAAATAGGTAAGTAATATAAAAAATAGCTTCGCATTGATGAGAAATAATTAATTAGTTCGCTTTTTACGCAGTCGAGTTTTTTGATTTTTTAAATTTAATTTAAACTCTGAAACATTGCGCATTTTTCTTAACAATCCTGTCGGAAAGAAAAAAACCCCTTTTAAATGAAATTTGTTTGAAAGCTCTATCACAATTAACCTGATTTTTTTATGATTTTAATTATAATTTTCACGCAGGATTTTTTGTTAAATCTATCATCTGTACCGTGTGCAAATGATTTCGAAAGATTAACCCATTTCCACTTGAAACAATATAAATACTTTAGCATTTGTTAATATTCTATAACAAAATTAAAATTTTACCAATATACATAAATGTAAATACCGATATACATAAAATTCAATATGTATAAATAAAAAATAACTTTAACAGACATGTACTCAAGCTACGCGCTTAAACTACAGAAATTATCAGAATAATAAAAAAAAATGTATGTAAAGAAATCTTTGGCGATTTCTTATAAACCACTGGAATGCAACTAACACGAAAGTATAATGTGGAATATCACTGATTATTATTTTGATTTTTTAGGGTTCTGTACTTAAATAGTAAAAACGGAACCTTTATAAGGTCACTCCTGTGTCTGCCATGCCTCTCGCAGGGATTTTACGCGTAAACTATGGAACGTGGAAACTTCAAATTGGCTGAAGTAATAAAGGTTATTGACTCACATATTTATAGATTATTAACCATTCACAAATATATGTAGGAAAATTCAGAGGAAATAATTAAGTTACCTGAGAAAAAAAAAAAAAAACTTTTATATATCGTGTGAAAGCTTTCGTGACGCTGAACTCAGAAATACATTTGTTAATAATTTTAGATATTATATTTTTAGAGATACCGTCGAAAATATAATGCAAAAATATGTCCTTTCCCCCCCCCCCCTCCTACTTCCGAATATACTGAAGCTAAAATTATGAAAAGAAATAGGGATAGTAGATGTTAAGGAAGAAAAACTATACTTGCAGGAAAACTATAGCGATTACACAAGGTTGCACAGTTTTTGTGAAAATCTCATTTATCCGTTACATGTCAAATTTCGATTTGCAGGCACTCAGCAAAGGAATTGAGGAACGCTAGAGGCACCTATCGTCGCCGAAGTATAAAAAGATGGTTAATAATGATTTTCGAAAAAACTTGTAATTCATTAGCCGAGATATTAACCCTTAAAGACGCGTTTGGACATACAGAAAGACAAGTATGGCACACTCTTTGCGCCATCGGTTTTTAAAGCCCTATATAACAATTTTTTGTTATATTTATTCTACGGAACCCTTTTTTGTGCGAGTAAAAATCGCTCTTGACCGATTATTTTATTTTATAATGTCAGAAACTTTTCTGAATAATGTATTATCTCAGTATTTCCAAAATCAAAATATGTTAAAATTATTAATAAATAAAACTAATAAGGGGACTATTATGTTTTATTGACATGTTAGAAAAATATTATACATTAAAAAAAAATATTTGTTAATGTTTTTTTTTTTTAAGTGAGAATTTCTTTGAGAAATCTTATTTCGTAAACAGAGAACCTTTGCCTGAGAAAGAGAACATTTAAAATGTAAATTTATTTGCCTTGAATCGAAATGTGCATTTCGTTGTTTCCTGAAAATATATATACAGAAATCAAGGAGTTTAGAGTAAAACTCAAGGATGTATTGAAAGAAATCTATGGTTTAGGTAGGTGGAACGTCTTATGTATTGAAAGTATTTTATTTTTAGGCAATTTCGTTCGATTTCTTATTTCCACACGCCTTACTTCTTTTTACAAAAAGATTGTTTCCATTTAGAATATACTACATTTGTGGAATCAAACTTTACAATCGTTGTTGTAAAATAAAATATATAAATATTTATAGTTTTAATTAATTTTTCAATTAATTATCAGCAGTGAAATTACGCTTGAAATTATTGATAATTATTGATCCTTATTACGTGATTTATCACATTACGAACTAAGCGTAGAACCAAAAGAGTGAAAAATGTGCACGTCGGGAATCGAACAACCCTTGGAATAGCAATGTGAGTGAGAGATGCCAAGTTGGGTATCGTCCACGTAGCATAATTTGCTATTCCAAGGGTTCCGGGTTAGATTCCCGACTTGGACATTTTTCACTCTGTTGGTTCTACGCTTAGTTAGCAATGTGATAAATCACGTATTAAATATCGGAATATTTTTAGTACTGCATATTGTTTATCAACAGAGTTTGTATGTATCTAATTTTTATTTTTTATTTAACTAAATGCATATTGTTTATCAACAGAGTTTGTATGTATCTAAATTTTATTTTTTATTTAACTAAAGTACCATATACGAGTCAACAAGAAAGAATATACTTTTATCAGGTATAGATTATGAAATACTTTCCATGACATTCAGAATACTATAATAAAAAACACCGAAAGATGGTTTGTAAGTAAACAATTTTAAAACGGCACAACACATTTGAAATAACAATTTCAGAAACTACCATTTACAGGAGTGAAAACAGTCGATTTCTTTTCTACAACCCAGTATACGATCTATAGATTTCTATATGTAAATACACAGTCGTAAAAATTTAGTTCAGCCGTAAAGACTCGGTTAAAAATTCCCCTACAGCAATTTCCGTCGATAATTAGAAATGAAATCGAATTCATTTGTGCACCCCTAATATATGATCAAGTTTTCGCTGCCGCTCACCATCGCGCCAAATTGCTTCGTTTGGTGAATAAACGTACAATCAGACTCGCCATATTGCGAGTGCTCAATTACTGCTCTTTTTTTGTGTGTGTGTGCCAATACAGTTGAGATTCTTACCCGCGTTATTCGTTAAGGCTGTTCTCAAATCCAAAGTGTCAACTTTCTGACATAAGTTTTAATTAATTTTGTTCGGAAACACATGAAACTAGAAGGTGTTGTTACTCAAAACCTATGTCATCAAACTGTTTTCTCAGTTTTCTTCTAAACGCAATAGATCTTTCAGAAAATACTGTCAAAGTTAGCATTTTGAGCCGAACTTCCGAACGAAAGAAGAAAATCCAGTCAGTAAGGTGAGAAAAATGCCGTGTCACGTGATCAAAATCGCTTATAACTCAATAGGTAATTTATTCATCAAAATATGGAAAACACAGTTCGGTTCAAAATCGTTTCAATGGTCAGGCTTTCCAATTTTATATCTTTCCGTTGAAAAATGAATTTGTAAATGTGTCAAAACGCTTTGCGCTTGTTGAACAAACCAGTTGAGAACAGCCTGAATGAACGATTGATGTTGCTTTACATGTTCAATCGCACACTGAAAAAATTATGCTATAGGTGTTTCTCAATTGTCAGTTAATGACTTTCTCTGCCTCGGAGTCGTGCTGGTAAAAAAAATAAACACAATTACATCAATCGCCAAATCGATAAAGCTTTTGCTGGAATGCGGGGTTCAAATTAGCCCTTTACTATATTGTTAGTTGTACGCAAAGTATCATTGACCGGTCAATTTTTCTCTCGGTTACAGCTGAAATCTCATAGCAATTTTAAATGTATATTTTCCCAATGGTAAATCAAAGATAGCTGTTGTGAATTTTTATTTAGACTGCTAAAAGAATGTCCGAAGCATTTACACATTTAGGAAACATTTAGAAAGTATTTATTTTTAATAGTTTCAATAGTGGCTTTAAATTTCTATTTTATAAGCGATTACAAAAAATGGGTTATTTTAGAACATATGAAAAAATGTGATACAATAAGGGGTTAAAGATAGATTTTTCCGTGTTTCGCGCCTATTAATCTATTCTGCTAACATTTTTTGATTTGGCTACTGTTTTTTATTTCTTATCACCAAATTGCTAATATTGGTCAAAAGCCAGCGAGAACCCTGTATATGATGCATAGAATTTAGACGCAGCGAGTAATATTTAAAAATGGATACCACAATTGAAAAAACACTACTGCGATTTAAGAACATCGAAATGATGTCAATCTATGATGTTTAGGAAAGCATAATTTGTAAAAAAATATATTTTACTCATTTTATTGAAACATTTGGGAAGGAAATAGAACATGTTAAGCGAGTGAAAGGGTCCTATTAGCTAAAAATAATACATTAATAGAAGTGACAGTCATTCCGTATCATTTCAACGATCGAGTACCGAACTTCCATTTGAATAGAGCCCCTAAAATAGCCTATTTTAAAACAATTCATTTTTCTGAAACTAATCGTACGAATTTCAAGAAACTTTTTATTTAGACTAATTGAAAGGTGTGTCAAGGGTATTTGTAGTGTCAAATTTGGGTATTGCTATTGAAAGAAACAAAGTTTGGGTTCGTTTTGGATTTGTAGATGACCCCCTAAGAAAATTTTATGTAACATCATTTAATCATTTAAAAGTAGAATTTTTTTTCCAATCGTTTGGTACCAGTCACTTTCTTCTACAACAATTTGTTGCAGAGTTAGTAGGGGGTGTTTACTTTTTTTTCGCGACTGTACATATATATTGTGCATGCTCAGTAGTAAAGTTTTACTTGAAAACCCCTGTTAATAAACATTTTGAGCAAATAATTACCCGATAACATATCGGTAGTCAAATATCTTTCATTTAAAGTAAGAATCATGTAATTTGGTGAAGTAGTTTTTTCTTGCGAAACGTCGTAAGTTTGCGTTTTAATTATAAAGATGGTGCTACAAGAAATGCAAAAATACGAATTAGTTTATGCAAATTTAAAATAACATGTTATTTATTAAATAAATATAAATGAATGGAACTTATTACTGAGAAGTAATAAAATATTTTGCTTTCCTTAATTGAATACGCAAAAAGATGAATATTGTATCTTGTAACAAAATCAATCCTTTAAAATATGTAGATACTTGATAAAATAACTGCAATATCGCTTCAAAATTCTTTTCGATTAAAACGAGACAAATATTGGAACACTTTTAAAGTTTTCAATACTTCTATGTTTCGAAAACCTTACATAATTGAGAGTTCCCGAAGGAGAGAGAGCAAAGCGCGAAATTGTTTCAATATATTTTACGTGTCTGCTGCAATCGCTTGCGGGGTTGTTTTGCAGTACTAATTCTTTAACCTGGGATAGCTACCAATTTTCAAATTAGATGTAACAAAATTAAGAAAACTGTGTGAGGTAGTTATAAAATCTGCAGCCGTTTAAAATATGTATAAACACACACACTTATATTCATGTTTTACATAGCACGCATCTTATAAAAAGTTTTACATATACATAAAATAACATTCTGTTATATAATAATAGATATATTAACAATTAAAAAAAAATAAAGTAATAATAATTAGCGAGACATCTTCCATAATTTTTATCACAACTCAACAGTCTTTTGCTGATCGGCGTGTTTTTATCAAACTTGACGCGACATTATAAATAAATAAATAAATAACACTGTTTAAAGCATCAAAACACTTTATTTCTCGGTGCGAACTAGTTTCAGTAAACATAGCGTACCGTTATCAGTGCAAAACAGGATTGGTCAGAAAAGAAAATTGCTGAAATATACGTAGGAGAAGCGGATTCAATGATAAAGTTTATCAGCCAATAAAATTACAGGAAATTTTAGGAAACAGTCAATGTAAGAGAAGTGGATTTAAAGATAAAGTTTATTAGCCAATAGAATTACGATGGGAAATTTTAGGAAGCGAGCTTTGTAAGCGGATTCAAAGGTCACGTTTATTGGCCAATAGATAAAACATTCATATTAAACGTTGTTTTATATTTATTTATATTGTACTGCGCCAAGTAATTTCTTATTGTAATGACGCGACATTATTTGACAATAATTAAAAAATTTTTTTTTTAAATATTATTGAAAATGTTTTAAATAATTCTTAAAATACGGTGTTAAATTATTTCATTAAATATTTATTCCTTGTATTTCTATACGAATAGATATATATCTATTTATAGATATATATCTATCTATAAATAGAAAAATCGTCATTTGATTTACAAATATAAAGTAGAAAGAGATACGGATTTAATTTAATAACTATTTTCTTATAAAATATTCTTAGACAACATAGTACTTTGTTTTTCACCAGTAACCCAAGTCTGTTTCTCTTTTTTTTTTTTTTTTTTTTTTTAGCTTTTTTTAATTCTTTGAGGGCAAACAATAATGTGGCTGTAATATTTAATTCTCACCGGAATAACAGAAAAAAAAATTTTTTTAAATAAGAAAAGAAATTTTTCAACATTTCACCCCCAAAGTTAACTAGTACGTTGTGACCATCACAAAACTTTCTTTTATATAAATCATGTCAATTAAATCATTTAAATAGTACAAGAAATAACAACGATTTAGCATCAATTCATATCAAAGTATATCTGAATTTGAAGTTGGATGAAAATTCGTGCATTAGTTCTTGAGATAGAGCTATAGCGGAAATTCTGAAAAATGTGGCATAGCAGCGCCACCTGTTGAGCGATTTACACCAAAAATAAGCAGCACGAAATGATATCAAGGTATACCTGACCCTGAAGTTTGTTGAAAATCCAAGCATTAGTTCTAGAGATAAAGCTATTGCGGAAATCGCAAAAAATACAGCATAGCACCGCCACTTGTTGAGCGATTTACACGAAAAATTAAACACCACTAATGTATACGTCAATTCATGTCAAGGACCAACTAATTCTGAAGTTTGATGAAAATCCGTGCGACAGTTCTTGAGATACAGCTCTTGCGGGAATCGTGAAAAATGCAGCACAGCAGCCCCACCTGTTGGGCGATTTACACCAAACATTAAACAGCACTAATTTATATCAGGGTCTAACTGAATCTGAAGTTTGGTGAAAATTTGTGCATTATTTCTTGAGTTAGAGCTATTGCGATAATCATGAATAACGCAGCATAGCAGCGCCACCTGTTGGACGATTTTCACAAAACAGTAATCAGCACCAAACTATATCTTGGACAAACTGAATCTGAAGTTTTATGAAAAACCGTGCAGTAGTTCTTGAGATATGGCTATTGCAGAAATCGTGAAAAATGCCGCATAGCAGCGCCACCTGTTGGGGGATTTTCACCAAAAACTAATCAGATCCAGTTTATATCATGGTTTAACTAAATATAAAGTTTTGTGAAATTCCTTGCATTAGTTCTTGAGATAGAGCGCCCACAAAATTTTAGTCACATACAGACTCTTTCTTTCTTTCTAACCCATGACCAGGCCCTACCTGCCGGGTTGCCCCAGCTTAACGGATTTAGTACCTGGCATGGGGGCGAATGACCGCCTAATCACCGGGAAGCGGCAATAAACCTGACATCATTGCCTCGATCGTCATCCTATCTGCAGTGCTTACTGCTATTTTGTGTATACTTTGTTTTGCCCGTTACTTAACTTTATATCCTGTTGTTTGGCAGCTGCACATTGCTATTCATGTTGGTCTCGTAATTTAGAACCTTGATCAGATGACGAGACCTTCACCTGGCAAGGCACCTCCAGAGGTTATAATTCACAGATAACTTGGAGGACTTTGCACCCACGACGGATTTTACATGCACCAGGCGCCATTAGCGTACATGGCGGATTATAGCCAGCAGTAGGCTTCGATCCGCGGCCTTAGCTGCGGATTCGATGCTCTGCCAACTGGGCCACCGCTGCCCGAACTACTACTGAATGACCTGGGGTTTAGAAGCCGAATTGTTGGGGCAAACTTGTCGTAAGAAAATGGATTTTGGAGGGGGGGTGGGGAAGCAAAAAAAAATTGAGCGCCGCAGATAGACAAGTTGCACCGAAAGTTAATTTTGGGCCGAAATGCTAGGCAAACATAACGATGCAGGGGGATGAGACTCCGCCGCCGATCTACCGTACCCCACCGCATAGAAACTGACTCCGTAGACTTCCCACTGGAGCGGGTCCGGTAGCTTGTGCAGGCTATAGCCTATGTCCAACTACGAATAATAAAGAGGCGGTAGTCAAAAAAAAAAAAAAAAACTGAAAGGGAAGGGGGTTAGTTTGTACATGTTATTACACTTAAAACTTACTTATAGCTATTTACTTAACTATCATTTATTATACATATTGTTTTAATATTTTCCTATAGCACTAGGTGACATTAAACTAACTAGAGTAATTTACTTTAGATTACTTAAATAATGCCTGGCTATTTAAAATGAATTTATATTTTAATCATTTCTAATATTAGAATCAGGATTTTATTTATTAATTATATTATTTTTTTTTATATTATCTTATGGCAAGTTAACTATGAATTGGCATACCATTACTTAGCTAGGAGGGAATTGATAGGACACTAACGAGCTGACCTAGTGAGATTAATATACTAATTTCTAATTGAGCTAGCTGCTTGAGCTTGTAACTTAGACATAAGCAATGGGGGTTGGGTTTGACCTAAATTAACATTTAATTTAATAATTCATTATATTTGTCTAGTATAATATACTTATCTCACCCAGTGGACTTGTTCTTGTGGTGAGGTTTCCTTGTCTTGGTATTTGGTCACTGTCGTGGTGATTGTCTTTTTAATATTATGACATATTCTTGTGGGACTTTTCTTTTTCCTTGATTAGATATATGCTTCTCACATACCGTGAGATGCTTGTCTCTATCGTAGGCTGTTTTTCTTTATGACTCTATTAATGGTGGATGTCTAAATTTGAGGTTTTGTCACTTTGCGAACTTGCCGCTAATGGGTTGACGACTTGTGGTCTTTAATTTGTGACCCTTTGAGTTGGCTTTGATCACTTAACAGGTTCATTTTCCTTTGTATGTCACCTTGATACGTGAATGCGGACATGGCGATCAGTCCAATGGAACCTAATGGCTGTTATCACGATTTATGCAACATTGTTGCGAGCTATTTGAAAAGGCTTGTGCACTACTGGAGTGGGGATTGTTGCCTGGCCGTTAGTCCGTCAATTTTTTTATGATGACGTTTTTCACAAGATGTATCGTTATAATTCCTCCTTTGTTGTAGTTGGCTTCTCTGTTTCATTTAAAACACATTTTTTTTATCATCGACTTAACTATCTTCCGATGATTCGTTGGGTTTGTGTGAGTGAGCCGTAGCTATTAGTTCATCATAAATGACTTCCACCTCACAGAAGTACGATAAATCGATTTTTTTTTTTTTTTTTTTGCAAGTAAAAGGTTCCTTTACCTACGGCCGCGGTCAACTTAATAGTTAAACTCGGACCTCTTTTTTTTCTTTTTAATATATATATATATATATTAAACCTGAAAATAAGGCAGTTAGTTTGGAGTGGCGATGTTCGCTGGGATGGTATGTGTTTAGCTTTGTTCTTTTATGTTTAAACACATATCATCCCAGCGGACATCGCCACCCCAAACTAACTGCCTTATTTTCAGGTTTAATATATATATATTAAAAAGAAAAAAAAGAGGTCCAAGTTTAACTATTAAGTTGACCGCGACCGCAGGTGAAGAAACCTTTTACTTGCAAAAAAAAAAAAAAAAAAAAAAAAAAAAAAAAAATCGATTTGATCGAAAAAAAATTTTTGTCACATACAGACTCACAGAGTGACAGACAGAGTGACAGAGAGACAGACAGACTCACAGACAGACATTTTCTAAAAACCACCAAATCGTGTTCTGGGCATTCTAAAACGTATAAATCCGTCGAAAACCGGAAGTCGAAATTTTTCACGAATCCAATACTTTCTTCTTGTAAATATAGAAGAAAGTAAAAATATAAAATTTAACCAAAAGTTTCTGGTGCAAATCTTATTTAAATTAGGTGGGATATAATATATCCCACCGCTCCTCAAGGAGTTAAACTTCTTCCTAATTGTTTGATAGCTTATAAGAAAGGCAACGTCATTGTAGTACACTTCAATAAGAAAACTCATTTGTTATTGATTTCGCTTCTACGTTGGGCTCACATGCGTACAAAGAGCAAATTTAAAAGCATTCAATGAAAATTATGTCCCATTTTTCAATAAAAGCAGCTAATGGTGACCAATAAAGAAACTTTTAATATTCTAAAACACAAAGGAATAATCGCTGCACAATGTTTTTCAGGTGTGGCGTGATTTCATCATAAATGACCCGATATTTTATCAGCAATTCAATCGCTTTACGAAAAAAGTATGGCACACGAAACGTGCCTATAAAATTTAAAAACTAGAGAAAAATACTTTTTCATAAAAGTAATTTCCATATTAATGAATAAGTTATACGCGGTATTCAAAGATCTCACCGAAAGTTCGTTTCTACTATGGATTATTTATCAGCAAGATGGAGTACCCTTTCACTGGGATTCCATGCGAGTTCGTAGATGTAAAATTTCGGAGCTGGTGGATTGATAGGGATGAACCACACTCTTACGACACGACTCCTCTAGTTTTTACTTTCTTCTATCTTTACAAGAAGAAAGTATTGGATTCATGAAAATTTTCGAATTCTGGTTTTCGACGGATTTACACGTTTTAGGGGTCAGAGATTCCAAAAAACATGTTTTTACAAAATGTCTGTCTGTGACTCTGTGAGTCTGTCTGTCTGTCTGTGTCTGTCTGTGTGTATGTGACACAAATTTTGTGGGCGCTCTATCTCAAGAACTAATGCACGGAATTTAATAAAAATTGATATTCAGTTAGTGCCTAATACAAATTGATGCTGATTAGTTTTTG
Organism: Maratus speciosus; assembly: GCA_963932465.1. Classification (NCBI taxonomy): domain Eukaryota; kingdom Metazoa; phylum Arthropoda; class Arachnida; order Araneae; family Salticidae; genus Maratus; species Maratus speciosus. Next base: position 16,838,280 of record OZ010795.1, on the reverse strand, counting down.
GTGTAAATCGCTCAACAGGTGGCGCTGCAATGCTGCATTTTTCATGATTTTCGCAATAGCTCTATCTCAAGAACTAATGCACGGATTTTGATCAAACTTCAGATTTAGTTAGTCCTTGATATGAATTGATGATGATTACGTTTTGGTGTAAATCGCCCAACAGGTGGCGCTTCTCTGCTGCCTTTTCCACGATTGCCTCAATAGCTCTATCAATAGAACTAATGGACCAATTTTCATCTAACTTCAGATTTAGTTGTATGTTGACACAAGTTGTTGTTAATTAGGTTTTGGTGTTAATCACCCAATAGGTGGCGCTGCTATGCAGAAATTTTCACGATTTTCGCTATTGCTCTATCTCAAAAACTAATGTACGGATTTTCTCCAAACTTCAGATTCAGTCAGACGTTGACATAAATTGTTGCTGATTAGGATTTGGTATAAATCACCCAGTAGGTGGCGCTGCTAGGCAGCATTTTGCTGAATTTAGACGATTTCGGCGATAGTCATATCTCAAGAACTAATGCACGGAATTTCATATCGTTAGAATCCTCATGAGATGCATAGATTGCCATTTAATTTTGGCAGTGTGATAGCAAATTTTGAAGTATTAACATGTATGAGATAGAAGAAAGTTTTGGGATTGGTACATCCGACTAGTTTCCTTTTGGGGCTATATCAAGGACAGAGTCTTTGCCACACCAATTGTTGACGTTGACTAACTGAAGGCCAGTGTCGGATACACAATAAATAATATCATGCAAAGCCATAAAGATAAGTAACAAACTCTTACCGATCCAAGGTAAGTCGCCATCTATGAATCAGAACTCCGAATTAATAAGAACAGAAGTGAGCATCAAGTAAATTTCACAAGACGATGTTCGAAAATGAAGAACGCATTTCTTGGATTTTATGTTATTTATATAATCTTAACTTACACAAAAACTATTTACATATGTACATAATTGTAGAATAATATCAAGTTCGGTATAATTATTTTGATGGGGAAAAAAGAAACCGCTTCTCAAATCAAAAACATTCTTTGTTCTAAAAACAACATAACTACTGTTGCCAAAAAAGCAAAAACAAAAGTCTTCATTCGGAAAGAAATTGTCCATGGTGGTCTGTGATTTCTGATAGCTAGGATATAAGGGTGCTGTGTGTACTATTACAGAAGACATGTTAGCGAACACTTGACGATAACTAGAATATCACGTTGACAATCTTCGAGATACAAAGGGGAGCACGCATTGAAATTTCATGAAATATGTAGTCTTATTAAAAACTCTAAAACAGTACTTACAAATTAAACAAAAATCTATATTTGAATTATAGTAGTTTTCGCACAATAAAAATTTATAACCAGGGCGAGGCTACGTGTTCAAACATATTATATAATAATAATTTATAAAATGAGACATTATGCTGTATGTGTTTCGGTTCTTCTTAATACAAATAAAATACCTTTTGTTTTAACCCAGAGCGTTTTGAAATTAAAACATACTTTGAAATCCTAATTTGAAATAATGGCATCACACTAATTCAAGAAATTTTCAACACTTCATTATTTTAAAGTTTCGTTCAAAGCATTACTTCGATTTACAGTCGATTGCATGTTATTCTAACCTTTTTATCTATACAAGGCTTTAATATTGATTTATCTTGTTCTTTGTAATATTTCAAGACTTCAAAGAGATGACGCATTACGTAGAGCGCGACATCAAAGAAAACGCCATCGCCCTTTGATTGGAAATAACGAGTAATGCAAGAATGCATCTTTGTGAATTCGTGAACGAATAACGAAGACTCGATGAATTCATTAAATGACAATAGCTGTATATATATTTTACAATCAAAACTCTCTTAGTATTGTTTACATCTAAAATCTTTAAAGAAGAGCAAACATCGCTGTAGGCGGTACAAGCCAAATGGTGGAATAGGAACATTTAATATACCGAAACGAAAGAAGTTACTAATACTAAGAATGATATCTTTCTGTAACTTCTAAAGAAAGACTACATTATCAGTAATATAATTTTAAATAAAATAAATATATTTATCATTTCATTCATCCTTGAACATATAAGAATAAGATATTCATTTAAATATTTATATGATGTTGTTACCTTTCGTACACAGTAAATGTTCTGAAACAGTTTCATACATTATATTTTTAAAAGCACAAGGTGCGAGAAAATGAGTCAAAAATACATTTTTTTTTCAAATGGCCGCCATTTCGTTGATTTTCAACTTTTTGATCGAAGGTGCTTGAAGCTTCAGACAATTTTATCTACTTTTGCAATACTTAAGAAAAATTGATTGCAGACGACTCTGGTGATCCATCGGAGGCCTCTCGATGGAAGTGCACGGCGCGCAGGCTACGACATCCTCTCACGCAACACGATCCATGTCATTAATTTTCGAAAAGTTCTTCAAAGGATAATAAATAACATGCAAAAAAGAAAAAAACATCACTAAAATTTTCATTCATATTCTAGAAAAAAAAAACTAGATTTCTATATCTAATTTCAGAATTAGAATTATTTCCATAAATTCTACCTTAAAGAATATCTATTTGCATAAATAAAAAATAATTTATGCTTTTTTGAAAGTAATAAATTATACAACAATGTCTCACAATGAAAACTGACTAGCAGGGATGACCGAGCTAAGCTCAGTCAAAATTAGCCTTTTCTTCAATACGATATTTTATTCTCATTGTACCATTTTTGCTGTTTAGATACAATTGGCGTGATCCTGAGACATAGTGACACAAAATGTCTCAGTAACCGAATTTTTTCGAACATGTGACTTAAACAAAGCTCTACTCGAACCCGAAAACGATAGAATACAAAATTTAGTCAAAATCGTTAAAGTCGTTTTATAAATAAAATTAGCTTGACCCACGGCAACCCAAAAGGGACCCACTAATCTAAATTTATCGAATATGTGACCTATCCCAATGAACTTCTCGTGCTGGGAAACGATGTAATAATTTTTTTGGCCAAAATCGTTTGAGCCATTTTTCAGATACAATTAGCCTGACCCACAGTGACCCAATAAACAATTAAATTTAAAAAATCAAAAAACCCGACTGCGTAAAAAGTGAACTAATTATTTTTTTTTCTCATCAATGTAAAACTATTTTTTTTTTCGATTCCGACTGTTAGCTCACACTCTCGCTATCTATATCTTCTTCAAATTTTCAATCGTTAATAAAATACTTATTATTCATCCAATCAAGCTCAAATAAATTTTTTTAACGTGTAGTGGATGACACTTGATGTTAATCCAGGTTTTTTTTCAAATATTAATTCATTAATTAAATTTAATTAATTAATTTTCAATAATCGAGAGATCCTTCTTCTTGATCAAGGTATTTTAAGACCGAGAGTGCCTCCTTCTTGATAAAGGCATTTTAAGCGCCAATCAAGAGGAAAGAAGAATGGGAGAAAAAAAATTCTCTTATTGACCTAAGTAGGAATTGACTTATTTTTTTTTATATTACTTGTTTATATTACTTACCTATTTTTTTTTTAACTTGTATTGATGACTTTTAAGTTGTGTTTAATTGTTAGTTCCTATCTACAAACACTGTTTTGATTAGGTCTGTAGATGTCTATGATGGTTAAAGTTGCAGTAAAGCTAGAGATGCTACATATACAACTTCCAGGTTGTATAATATTTAAACGGAGCCTCTGACTGTAAAATAGTCTAGGAAACATCGTCTTCATTTTGAAAGACCTATCCAATGATATGCCACTCAATAGTGTGAGTAAAATTTTTTTCGTCTCTACCGCTATTTCGTATTTTACGGCCGCCATTTTGAATTTATATAAAAAAAACCTAGCCTATAACCATCGGGTCGTTAAGACGAATTGATAGAGACTTCATTCATTAAAATCCATCCAGCCATTGGGATGTTTCGAGGCTATAAAGAAATCCACATACACAGCGTGAAACACATAACCCTTCTTTTCAGTCGGGTAAAAATGACCCAGTAATCGATTTTTCTCGAACATGTGACTTAGCCCACACGTCTTCTCATGCCTAGGAACGATATAATAGAAACTTTTGTCAAAATTGTTCGAGTCGTTTTTTAGATACATTTAGCTTGACCTACAGTGACCCAAAATTGACCCACAAATCGAATTTTCTCGGACATGTGACTTAGCCCTATGGTCATCTCATGCCTAGAAGCGGTCAATATAAAATTTTCTCAAAATGTTTCGAGCCTTTTTTTCGATTCAATTAGCTTGACACCTGACCCACTGTGACCCAAAATGACCCATTAATCGAATTTTCTTGAACATGCGACCTAGCCCAATGGTATTCTCGTGCCCTAGACGATAGAAAACAAAATTTCGTCAAAATCCTTAGAGCCGTTTTCTAGATAAATTTAGCTTGACCCACAGTGACCCAAAAATGACCCACTAATTGAATTTTCTCCAACATGGCACTTAGACCATTGGTTTTCTCGTAATCCAAAACAGTATATTACAAAATTTAGTCAAAATCGTTAGAACCATTTTTAAGATAAAATTAGCTTAACCCGAAGTGACCCAAAAATGACCCAAACATCGAACTTTCTCGGACATGTGACCTAGTCCAATAGTTTTCTCCTACCCAAAAACGGTTGGATGTAAAATTTAGTCGAAATCGATTGAGCCGTTTTTTAGATATAATTAGCTTTACCCTGACCCATTATGACTAAAAATGACCCACTAAATGAATTTTCTCGAACACATGACCTAGCCTAATGGTCTTCTCATGCACGAAAATGATAAAATACAAAATTTAATCAAAATCGTTAGAGCCGTTTTTAAGATAACATTTACATACACACACAATTTTTGCTTGTACTATAATATAAGATTTGAAAATTCTGTGCGAAGAGACATTCTGTAAATGCTGTATGAACAGACACGGAATAACATTATTATCGATATTGCGACCCGATTCGATTACAGAATAATATTTAAATGTCCTTTTCCTAAATCTTTTTTATTATTATTATTAAATGTCGTATATATCCGGAATTTGACCATAAAATTTTCCATATGCGAGAATTTGATTGTTTTCTCATATATGACTTTTAGATCTTGAAAAAATTTTATAGACAAATCTCTTCATAAGAAAGAATTTCAGAATTAGAATTATTTCCATAAATTCAAAATTTCAAGAATATCCATTTCTGTAATTAAAGAATGATTTATGTATCTTCGAAAATACTGAATTATACAGCAACTTTAAATATTATAAATGCTGTGTGTTACAGACACGGAATAACATTATTATCGATAGTACACACTCTATTAGATTATGGAATAATATTTAAAATTTCTTGTCATAAATCATTCTTTTTTTCATTATTAGATGTCATAAATATTCAGTATTCGACATAAAAATATTCTAGAGCAAAATTAACTTTAATGTGCGAATATTTGAATGATAGTTTTCTTATACGTGACTTTTAGAAATTCAAAAACTTTAAATATTCAGAACGTTTTCAGACATTTCATTTTGATAAATGACTTTAATCTTATTCTGGAATAAATACAGTAATTCACCAAAGTATTGAAATGATAAATAAAATATTTTTTTAATACATTATTTAATATTGTGTATATTGATCTAAAATATGCGTGGATATTTAATATCACGGTACCGTTTATATTACATTAAGTGCACATGATATTACATTAAGTGTAAATGATTTTATAAAAGAATTTATTTTACTATTCGCTTGTAATTTGAAATCGAGTTGTAACTTTTATCATGGTAGATTGTTCTTAGAAGGCTGGTTTACTCATTTAAGATCGCCAACATTGAAGCCTGTTCCGTTCCTGATGAATAGTGTTTGTTTCTGAAAAAATAACTTTAACTGTACTTGATTTGTTCAGTTATTTGTTTTACAATGGTTAAATTACACTCATGAGGCATTGCGTTTGTTTGGCGAAACGTCTACTAAATGTATTTTTAATATTTTTTGTATTTTAAACTTTTCATAAATTTGATTTAAAACTGTATTCAAGTCTGTCTGTCTTTATTTATTTTATTTGGTCTTCTAAAAGTTTCAAATATAGACGTTAAATGTATGTATATGGCAAACATAAAATACTTTTTTTTTTATCTTAAAAATAAACAAAAAATAAAATAATATTTCACGGACAAATATCTTTTTTTTTTTTTTTTACTTACGCAGGGTTTTGCACGTAAATTAAAACATATTATTCAAAATAAAAACTTTTAAATATTCTCAAAAAAAGTACAAGTCAGATCTGTACTCATTTGCTTAAATGTGTACATATATCCTACTAAAGATGTTAAAAATTCATTAATAGCGATCCAGATCTTAAAAGTTTAAAACAGTACACCAAATAAGACCTGGAAAACTTTTAACAGATTTTTAACATCTTTAATATGATATATGTCGACCTTTAAGCAAATGAGTACAGTTCTCACTTGTTCTTCTTGATTGAAGATTTTTTCAAGTTGAATTTTGCACTGAAATTTTAACTTTTCTTCTTTCTTTTTTAAACAATAATTAAATAATATAAATTTTTAAAAATTCTGTCGTATTCTGTTTTTATTAAAGCATACTAAATTTTAGGACGTAAAATATAAAAGCATGAAATTTGTCTTAGTAGAGAAAAATTTCTACGAGATATTTAAATTATTTTCAAATAAATACAAAACTTGTTCTGCATAAAATTTACTGTTTACTCAGTCTAACTGAAAATAATAAGAAATATACATTACTACCTAAATCCATCGAATTTAAATAAAATCTTATTCATAGAATACTAAGTTGTAAGTTTTAAAGCTCGGTCAGGATATGTAAAAAAAAATCAATATTTTTTCGTTATTCTGTTGTTAATTATGTTTGCAAGAAGGACCTGATGGCCATAGTCAAAGAATTACACAAAAAAATTGGTTTAATTCTATTCATAACGTCATACCTTTTTCAATGGTACAATGGCGACACACACATACGGACAGCCAGAGACATTTTTTATAAATACGTTTTTTCTGATCGCCTACTACTAAATATGTAAATCCATCGAATACCGGAATTCGAAAGTATTTCGATTACAATACTGCACATAGAAGAAAGTAATAAATCGCATTTTTATATATTTATATTTTTATATATTTAAAGAGAGTATTTTTAGTATAGGAGTAATAAAATAAATTGGCATGAAAGAGTTACACAAGTAGATATTCTTTATTCCACAGTTGGTGACTAAAAACACACCCACAGTCGCCGGAGAAATGGAGGTGGAGGGGGGGGGGATAAGATCTACTTCTATATTTTTTCAATACAGGTTTCTTCAATCGTCCAAATTGGAAGAAAAAATCCTGCTTTCATTAATGGAGAAATATTTAAATTGCGAAATAATTACCCCAGCAAATTTTAAAATTTGAACATTTAACTTAATTAACTATACAAAACCAAAGAGTTATTCTTTCAAGTTTGCTTCGATAAAGTTTCTCCATCTAATTAACCCCTAGGGAAAGATACGTTATTCTCTAAATTACTACATAAATTTAAATGGCACTTGTCGATAAACAAAGAAAATAGCTCATTAAACTAATTAACTTAATAATGTTTTTTTCAGCCAAGGATTTTCAAAAGTGTTTTTAAATATTATCAAGATTACTTTATTTAATTACTAGGTAAAGCACCCGGCGTTAACCGGAATTTTAAGAATGTTTGTTTTGAAATCTGAAAATTTGAAAAAATCTGAAACTTTATCTCAGTTCTTGACTAAGAATGAGCTCTAATTGACCTAAACCTTTGTGGAAATTCTAATATACACGCATACACATACGTATATATACATATATAAAATATATTTCAAAATGGCGAAAACAAATTCAGAGAACCTCAGAATCTTAAAATATGCCACTATTTCCATAATTAACTTTTTATCATGCTTCAATATGTTTTTTTTTTTTTTTTTTCAAATTCGTGGGACGTTATTTGTTTATCTGCTGACGTCCATTATATATGCAACATGACGTAATATTAACTTTTCTTTTAAATTCGTAAAACCATTTATTTCATTTTCATTTTTCACGTGGAAATCTTGCAATAAAAATGTTATGACGTAATATTAACTTTTTTTTTTAATTTGACAAACTATTTATTTCATTTTTCACGTGGAAATCTTGCAATAGAAAAGTATTTGTTGTGGTAAGAAATTTATTGTGATTTTTTAATTCCCTGCAACTATTATAATGAAAAATGTTTCAATTTGATAGGAAATGGATGTTAAATGGGTGGTTTTTTATTAATCAAAAATTAATTATAAATTATTTCAATTCCGGATTGCTTTAGTTGCCTTTGCCGTGTTTTGTATACAACGTGTACGTAACATTTCACAATCCTGGCTTCCAAACTGTGGATTTGTATAGCACTACAGACAGACAGACAGACAAATTTTCATTTTTATATATTAGAGATCTTACCATAAAATTTCGTATTTCATAAACATGTCATTCTTCAATTTCATGTTTGAAATTGTATAAATGTTTACAACATACATTTAACATATTGCTAAACTTTTTATAGAATATTCATTGCTTTATGAACACAGACATGCTCATTTTGGTAGCTTTTGTTGAACTAACATCCTATTATATATTTACTGTCAAGATAAAAGAGCTTTTCCTAAAATATAAAATTTTATTTTATTCCACTCCTCCACCATAATCTACTAATAAATAAAATACTAATTCCATCCAGTGTTTTGCGATCAAGCTTATGAAGAACGCATGATGTCCAAATGCACATTAATTTATAAAAGACACATCAGAGGTCTAGGGTAGAACGTTTAAATTGAATAGCCTCAATTGCTGTTAAATTTCTCATTTTATCTAAAAAGATACGTGTTTCTAAAGGTTAACCCAAATCTCTCTATTCTAAAAAAAATAACTAACGCTGTCACCGCTGCCATAAATGATTATTTTGTGACCGGAACTCTTTCTTCGCTAATATTAAGAAAACGACTACATACAAAAATACAAAAATGGGTGGCATTATAGAGAAATGTGTGATGAGCTCGCTGAGGTAAACCGCTTTTAAATCGAAGAATTATGTTAAGAGAATAGTGCATTAAATTGGGTCAAATCGTTCCATATAAAAAGTTTTAGAAGAACAAAAATTATACTTACAAGGGAACCACTTTTGGTGCTTCTCACACCTAGTCTCGAGACCTGGTGCATTTGTATCCCTATGCATAAAAGTTAGAGAACCGATAACATTTCTCTGTTAAAATCATATCTTCCCATGTATATATAAAATACTAATGAAACGGATATATGAAACGACTGAAATGTAACGAATTTATGAAACAATTCTATGAAACAACTGATTAAACAACTGATTATGTTTCGCGGAGATTTCTCTTAAAATATGGAATAATTTGCGATGAAATTTGCACCAAAAATCGGTATTGAGCCGCAGATCTCAAAACTGCTATTAGAATTTTTAAATTCAAATTAGTTTTTGAAATATTAATTTTTTTCTAATTTTAAATACTTTTTTCTAATGATGGCAACTCAAAATTTAATCATAACACATTTTTTTTTTCATATTTTAGTAAGGGTTATTATTTTAAACTAATTAGGCGATCAGTTTGGTCTCCCTTAAATGTATGGTAAGAACAGTGCTTTTTTTTTTTTTTGTATTTTATTATCATTTTATTTAATGCAAAACTTTCATTTAAAACTGAAAAGTTTAAAATTAATGGCTTTCACGTCCTTCTTTTTCAATTCCTACTATTAGCTCACACTCTCCCTATATTTATTTATTTATTTATTTATTTATCTTGTTCAAATTTTCAATCGTTAATAAAATACTCATTATTCATCCTATCAAGTTGAAATAATTTTTTTTAAACTTGTACTGGATGACAATTGATGTTAATACAGTTTTTTCAAATATTAATTAATTCATTAAATTTTAATTAATTTTAGTTTTGCATGGGAAACAAAATGGCAGCGAAGTTGTTGAAGATCAGTGAAAGTATTTTCAATAAGGGGTTGCCATAGGGGGGACCCTGTTCTGTCGCTAAATACCGCCAACTTTGTCGCCAACTTGGTGATATATTGCCAAATTTGGCGGCCAAAATGAGTCGCCAAAAGTGACGCCAACTTGGCGATATCTCTAATATTTCGCCAAATTCCCATACAGTTCCATTGTAAACCTACTTGCTTATAGAAAATCAACAAATTGAGATATTTTAATGCAACAAAAACTAATATTAGCTTAAGGGATTATATTAAATTTTTCTTTGATGACCTAAGTAGGAATTGACTTTAAAAACAAAATTTTTATATTACTTGTTTTTAAACAAAACGAAAAGAAATATATTAGGCACAGATGTCATATACGCACCGGGATACCTAAGTGGCGCCAAAATGGCGTTATTTTGCCTGACATGGTAATCCGTCTATTGTTGCTTATTTACAAATAAATGTTTATTTACATTTTTTTTCTTTTTATTTAAAAGAAAAAGTTATAAATTGTTTTGTTCTACAGTTATACTACTTAGTTATCCCATCGATTATGAATCGCCAAATTATACAAATTGACATAATTTTTATTTTAAATAACGAAAACACAAATAAATTAGTATAAAATTAATAAAAATGCAAATAAAACGTCGAAATAAAAATCACTTAATGGCGTAAACACGTGTAACTTCCTTAAAGTGAAGTGGATATGACATTTACGATCAAACATTATTGGCATTTAATGTTATAGTTTGGCGATAGATTTTTGGTCGATGGGATAACCAAGTAGTACCATTTTAATTTACCACTCGAAAAATAAAAAAAAGCTAACTGTCGAGTTAAAAAAAAAGCTATTGGCGAGATTTGCACCCGGCTAACATAAAAGTACCAAGAATTCTTTGCGATAATGGCAACTTTTATGTAGTTTTATTCGAAAAAATAACTTTGATTCTTTAACCAAAATGGAAACCTTTCTTATGAAAAGCGAAGGGTTCTAATTGTTTGTGGCAGTTACATGACTTGGACTATTATAATATAAACGAAATAATGGCGATAGAATAATATTCGGCGACTTATCACACCTGTGACTGGCTAACATTAAAGTACCAAAATGGCCGCCTGGAATATAAAAAGCGAAGGGATCCGCCTGGAGCTGCTGATGATAGTCACATGACTTAGGCTACTATTATAGAGATTGTTTTCAATTTTAAAAACAGCGCAAAGAATAATATTTCCTAACGATTAAAAATTTATTTTCACGTGACTATTAAAAACAGAAAAACAAACTTTAAAATTACTATTAAATGAGTAAGTGTTAAAAGCAGGAAAATATTGAAAATTATGTCTTGAAAATTGTATTTACACGTGAATATTAAAAGAGAAAGGAAACTTTAAAATAATAAATACATTAATATGCGTTTATCCCTTTCAGCGGCAAGGTACTTCTATTCGTAAAATGTTGCAATCAGTGAATGGCACCAGAATTTACAAACAAATTTCGAAATACGAAAATGCTTTTGTTAACTTACTTAACAAATGGAAAATTTTCATTACAATATTCTGGTGCCAATGTGGCATTTAAGAATTAAAATTAAGTAGTCCAAAAATAAACCACCGCCCTTGAAGGGGTTAAAGCAGTAAATTGTATCAATCGTTTTATAACGCTGTTAAAAAATACCGGGAGGTAAAGACTCTGTTTACTTAATTCATTTTATTTTAGCTTCCTTTCAAATATTTAACTGGTCTTCTTTAATCAAACACAAAAACAACCATTAGATGTCTTAACAGCAACTGATTCGGCCTTAAATTTTCGTAATCAAAGGGAATTGAATGGAAACCCGTTTACAGGGAGATCGTTATAGGTTTTTTCATTATAATATAATCTTCTTTAATCTTTTTAATACCGATCAAATTAGCGTGCTTTTAGATTCTGCGGTGTCTCAACGGGGGTTGGCGAGCGTAGCTTGCAGGGGGCAGAGCCCCCTAGTTTTATATATTTTTTTATACTTTTAATTTATTGAATTTTTATTTATTTCACGCCAAAAGCGCGTTAAATCGCCAAATATAGCGCGATTTATCCTTGGAGTTTACGTACGGCACACATCAACATAAAATAGATATATATATTTTTTTTTCATAACGATACGTATTAGAATTATATCAGATTGCGATTTGTTTGGTAATTGATAGCATAAGAAACAAGAATAAGGTTTTTTTTCTATGTAGACGATAAATGTATAAATAGTAAATATATATATTTTTTAAACTTTCAAGATCATTGAAAACTATTTTTTTAGTGAAATACAAAATAAGCAAACTGTTTTCTTTTGAAGTTTGTTTTAATAAAGTTTCTAATGTTTAAAATGAAATGTTGTTGTATTAAGTGTTGTGTCTTTTGGCAAAAGTAATCATAAAGCAAATTAATATTTTTATACAATTTAGAAAATTTACTGTGCCTAATTAAGTCGGACATTATAATTTCTATTGAAATTCAGTAAAGATTTTTGCGCTTATTTTGTGACTCATTTTTGATGGGGGGAGGGTATTTTCCATTCAAATTTTCAGCATTTCAAGAGAAGTTACTTTTTTTTTTTTTTTTTTTTTTTTTTTTTTTTATACTGATGCCAATTTGTAAAACAGCACAAATAATTATTTCTCAAATAAAGTATTTACACGTGACAATTAAAAACAGAAATGAAAGTTTAAAATAATAACTAAACGACCATGAGTTAAAAGAAGGAAATAAAGAAAACTATGTCGTAAAAATTGTATTTACATCTGAATATTAAAACAGAAAGAAATCTCAAAATAATAAAATTTCTACACGGGTAAAGCATTTTTATTGTGACAATTACCTCATATGTAGAATGCCCAAATATTAAATATCGTCCTATGTAAAATATCTAAAATAATTAAATATTCGTGTGAAAAATTTTTAATGGCGAAAATTAGTTCATATTTAAAAATGTCAAATAATAATTTTTCCAAACACTTTTAAATTGAATTTTGAATTAGAAATTTTGTATATACTTATTAATTAAAATAGGTAATTTGCATTTTAAAAATAATATAAAAATATGTATGATAGTGCATTAAAACAGAAACAAGTGATTATGCTATATCTGTTACTAAAAGTGTCTAAAACTCGATTAAAACATAAAATATTAGAGTAAATTTTCAAAACACACTGCTTTTCAATACCGTGGTTTTGATTGTTATTCCCAAGCAGACGCAGATTTTTAACATCAAACCCGAATGGAAGATATCATCCACAGTGTCTTTATAAAAGTCCGAAAAATGCCCCATTCAAACGGTTGGTTGGTTGATTTTTGACGGCCGATTATCTACTCGAGGGATATAGGCCCGAGGGGGGAGTACGTTTCGTTGGGTCTTTGTAAGGGAATCTAACCCGTATTTACACATGGAAATCCAAGATTTGGAGAAAACCACGAAAATTCCGAACGATTAGGCCGACGCGCGCGATTGGATTCGTACCCAGCACCTCCCGTCTACCAGCTTCGAGACCCTTTTAAACGGGAAAACATAGCAACCCCATTACAGTAGATAGTTGAGGTTCTTAATAAAATCATTCAACTATCCGTAATCGGGAAATCTTTTTAAAACAAGATACGATAGCATGTTTTTAGAGGCTACGAAGTGTGAACGGGGGTTGTCGAACGTCGCTCGTAGGAAGCGGAGCCCACTAGAATAATAAGTATATAAAACATATCGTAATTCAATAAACTTTATTTACAATGTTAAATATAAAACTAAGCGCTAAATATTAACAAAAATGTGGGAAAAAATAAAGACCAACCTGACAAAAAAAAAAAAAAAAAAAAAAGTTGTTTAACAGTTGCAGTGAACCTTGTTAACACTAAAAAGACGGGGATTTTTACTAAAGTTTTATAAAAATATTTAATGTCAGAATTTTTATTTTAAACTGTTTAACTTATTTAATTAACCCTTTTTGCCTTTGTTAAACTGCCTCTTTTAAGCTTATTTAATAAAGAAATTTCTGGTTCGAACCGAAATATATCCACATGGTTGGGGTCAAAATGGCACTTCGCCGTCATTCTAGTGTTAAACAGATAAAAATATATATAATTTGGAAATTATAATAATTATTTTTAGAAAAACTGTTCTACTTATGATTGAATTTAAGACATTTTCCTAGTTTTATTGATCTATTCCTAAAAATTCACAATTCAAGTTCAATACATAAATGTGACAATAAATAAATAAATAAATATAATAAAAAAATAGAAAATTCTGCACGGAATCTTCGATTTATTTAATCGAAAAATTTTGTGGTAAAATTTAGGAAATTCTCCGATTCCGAGTGCCATTAAAAATTATTCATAAATAGTTGTTCTCAAGTTCATGGAACCGTAGGAACTACATGTATATAGACATAATATCTGAACATTTAAACTGCAAAAATGTCAGTTAAACAATATAAACAAAATGTTTGGCTTCATTTATTTATATTGATTACAAATAAAATAATTCAAATAAAACGTCTTCAAAATTTATTATTATAGTAAACACGTTGTTAGGCTTCTTAAAATTGCAGTTTTTAAATTTGGGAATACCGAGAACAAAATGTTTCAAAATTATATTAACAGTGTTCCATTTTTTAAATTTCAAACAAAGGTATTTGCTTAGAATTTTTGGAAAATCTTAAATTGGTCGATTAAAATGCCTTTAGTTCCAAATGTGCACTATTTTCCCTCGAATATTTATGTATGTATATACTTATAAACGGCAATATCTCTCTGGAGGGTGATAAACAATGAAAATTCTTTGAAGCAATTATTTTAATTATTCTCATGCTGTTTATGATACATCTTTAATTATTTGATGATTATTTCTTCGGTGATTTGAAAATAGCTTAAGACACTAGCGCAAGATAATTTTAAGCATATAAAAAATTTGCCATATTGAATATTGGAGAATAAGTTCTTAAAATAAATTAAAACTACACTGTTAAAAATTTGCAGCATTCTGGCAGGTCATTTGACCTTTTTTTCCGAAAATGGTTAAACAACCGCAATTTTAACACTATTCTCAGAATATAGTTAAATTATGGTTATGAAACCGTTTTTTCAAAAAACGGTCGAATGACCTGCCAGAATGCTGCAAAATTTTTAATAGTGTAGATTGAAGAAATATCGTGCATAATTAAGTATGTGGCAGTGCTCTGTACAAATTGCACACGTCAACGCTCCTCCCCCTCCCTCCCCAGACACAACAGGCTCTAAAACACGCTAACTAGAAATGTTTTCTTCTATGACCTGATTACAGAAGATTTAGCGCTAAGATTTACCAGACCTCGGGCTGTTACTGTACCATGCATACGGAATTTGTTTTACAGTGTACAGTCACACATGCTTGCTGCAAAGTAACATGTACAGAAGTCATTATTTGTGAATAGTCTAAAACAAAATTTCATACGTAATAAGTTATTTATGGATTTAAACTCACAGCTTTTGTATTACGAATCGTTGCCACATAAAAAGTCCTCCAAACTTATGTTTTTTAAATAATAATTCTTTTAACTGTTTATTTCAACTCCTAGAATTAAATTAATCGAAACCCGTGCACTCTATAGTTTATGCTCTTTCCTATTTTTTAATGGAATTAACATAGATCAATTTTTTTAATACGTCGAGGTGTGATCCTCTTATGAAAATATTTAATTTATATCCTTCAAAAAATCTATTTGTAATAATATTTAAAAAAATTAAAAAATAAATAATCAAACCATCTACTTATAATAAAATCTGAGTGCAGGAAACTATCGGAGCCATGCCGGTGCGAACCACTCTGGTCTGCGAATCAACCGTAGCTAAACGCCAAGTTAGGCTTAACGAAAAACATATCCTAACATGTGACTGCTAAATGATCATTTTTTCTACTTGAATTCATGTCTGTTCAGCCTATTTTCACATAAAATATGTGTATCATATCCGTTTATGATGTATTAAGTTCTAAATTAAAATTAAGCTATTATAAACATAGAAATCAGATCTAAACAATCAATACTGTTGCCATTCAGATTCAAATTCCAGCAAATCTACAAACAAATCAATGACTCTTTGAACGCTTCATTTAAAAAAATACAGGTTAACGCCGATGCTGGTCTTAAAATATTTGTAAAAGTATTTGTATATAAAAAACCTTTAAATATTTTAACTTTGTTTAAAGCCTTCAAAAACTCTCCAATTAAGTTCTAAATTTAAGGGCCAAATCAACAACAACAAGTTCTAACTTAAAAGTAACGGATAACTATCGCCATCTGGTGGAGAAAAGATATAACTTTCGTTCTAGGAAGGTCCGTGGAAGCACACTGCATTGCATGCATTTTTAATTTATTTAGAATGATTATTCTTCGGTACAATTTCAAATTTCCTGTGATTTTTGTTTTCTGTCTTATATGACAAAGTAAAAATTATCCGAATTTGAATATCTAAAACTTTCAAATGCATTTACAATAAAGAATTATTTCAATGACACTTTAGCATTATTTAAAGGGACAATTTTTTCTGTACCGAAGGCTGCTAGCAACGCCTCTGTAGGCCTTTTTAATTCCCAATAAATTAGGAGCTTATGTTTCTTGCTAATTCTTTTGGCGTGAACTTTCTGTTGTAATCGTACTTTTTTTTACAATGCATTTTATCAGATTTGGAGGCATTGCAAACACAATGAATATTTCTTATCGGTACAACATATTTTAATTATCTTGCAGATAAAATTATGAATTTTAACATAGATTGTAGTGAAAAAAAAAAAGAGTCCTGCTAAACAACAAATTTTTAATGTAGAGGGAACCCAAACAAGCATTTTCGTCGTAGAATGCGTCGTAGCTGGAAATGCCGCGTTTAAACGCCGGTGATTAAATTGTAGTTTACATAATTTCTTTGTCCTAATCATAAAAATCAAATGATAATACTTTTTGATTAACAAAATGCATGAGGCCTCTTTTTTTTTTTAACTCAGAAAAATATTGTTTTAACTATTGTTTTGAAGATTTAACACTCACTTTCCGTCAATTTTGACGATGATTATATACTAGTCCAAGACATAATTCAAGATATTTCTATATTCAAATTTTCTATATTTTTTAAATTTAATTACGAAATTGCATAATTTATACCCAAATAAGAATTTCAAAATTTATTTGTTTATCATCATGAAAACGCGTTTTAATTTATATATCATTTCATTACATTGTTTTGGAAGTATAAAGATAAAATTAGGAACCTTTGTATTACAGCGGATCCCGAGGTTGAATCGCCAAGGACCAACATTTATCGCCAAATTATAAAGAATATGAGGCATTAATATGTCATGTATATGACTTTGCGTGACGGATATATCCCAGTAATTGTCGTGTATATCGTATATATATATGCCACATATTGATGTAGACATAATTTTGACTTTTAAGTCCCTGAATAATAATTTTTATTTTAGTACATATTCTTGGGGTTTTTTTTTTCCTTTCTTATACTGGAAAACATCCCATTGCATGACTGTATAACAATACTAGTAAATCTGCAGATCAGGAGCCTCAAAAAACAATGACTTGCAAAGATGACGTTAACACTCATTGCATAATATTCAACTTCCTACAAATCGCTTTTTAAAGTTTTCAAATTACATAAATATTTATGAGCATACAAGATACTTCGTAAAGTTTCAGAAATTAAAAGTGTTAAACAAGTGGTTGTACATTGATGTTCTGAAATTCTGATGAGCTACTTATTCTGGTAACTTTTTAAATCAAAAATTGCATTTCTTCAGGGGGGCAGAGCCCCCCGTAGTCTATTTAAATTTACATTCGTAATTTTTTATTGATTGTGCGGATGGTTATAGTATATCTTAGATTTTTTTTACGCTGTGATTTATAAGGATAAGCATAAGTTTTTATTATAAATTAATAAAATTTAAATTTAAAATAAAATATTCATGTTAACCGTACACAGACAATAAATCTTGAAGTGACGCCAAAAATGTAACCCTAAAATCCGCTACATTCGGCACAACACAACGACGTGCTTAAAAAAAACAAAAACAAAACAAAAACAAAACGGATTTGGTCCCTGTTCCACGTGCTTGTTTTGTTTGGGCCGAATGAGGGCATTTAAATCTGAGCGATAACGCACATCGTATTGCAAACTATTTTTACGGCATACTGCATCTCCATCTATCTCTTTCCTCCGTGAATAATAGTTAATTTTATTTTACCCAAGATCTTTTTACTCCAGTATCTTTGTTTTCGATAAATGACGACTAATTCACCCGCTATGCGTACTTACTCAAAACTTTTCATCTTGTTATATTAAGAAATACTCGAGAGTTTTCTTTTTATTTTTAATATGCCGCCATATTAATTTTTCTATTCTTAATTTTATTTTTCATTTTCCTGTTTCACGACAAAACATTTCAATTGAAAATTGTTTAAAAGAAAATATTATTCCGGGTTTTGATTTTCTTAGCAACAATTAAAGAAATATTGGTAAATGTTATGGGAAAATGTTACGTTATTCTCTATGAAACTAATGAACTTTTGTATTTTTAAGCAAAATATTTCAATAAAATAAATAAAATAAATGAAATATTGCCTATTTTTATTTCTGGGCTAAAATCCTTCTATATGCAAAGATTCAAATGCATTAATTCATCTGTTTTGACGTTGGCTTTACTCAAGCATTATACACGCAATTATACTAATATTATTAGGACCAAATACGTTGCTAGGCAACAGAGAAAGAAAAGGAAAAAAATGAAATATGCATTATGTCAATTTGATAAAACAAAATCCTTTATATTATTGGAAAACATGCATAAAATTCCCCCCAAAATTATAAACCTAGTTAAAAAAATCTCGCAAATATATTGACATAATTTATTGGAATAATTTAATAATGTTATTTAAAAATTTCAGCATCAAAAATTTACCATTTAAATCCATTTTTCATATGAGCCATTTCTTTCAACAAATGAAAATCTGAAAATCGTCTGACTTGCCATTGAAAAGCATTATAGAGCAAAATAAAATGTTCCATATTTCCCGAACGAATGAAACAAATTTAACCAAAAACTATACAGCTAAGTCCGGGTATATCATCAACATGCCCAGTGAATTTCAAGCCGATCGGATGCTTTTTGCGGCAGTTATCGCGGAACAGACAGACAGACTAACAGAAACCAAAACTTTTCGTGTCTCCACAGTAAGCCTTCACTGACGTTTCGGCAATTAACGAGATAAATAAGATTTGGATGATGTTGGGGGTCCAAATATAACCACGAAATTACTTACCATCCCGTATCTCTTATGATGATTTTTACTTTCTTCTATCTTTACAAGAAGAAAGTATTGATTTCATGAAAATTTTTGAATTCCAGTTTTCGACGGATTGACACGTTTTATGGGTCAGAGATTCCCAAAAAACATGTTTTTACAAAATGTCTGTCTGTCCGTCTGTCTGTATGTGACACAAATTTTGTGGGCGCTCTATCTCAAGAACTAATGCACGGAATTTAATAAAAATTTATATTCAGGTAGTCCCTGATATACATTGGTGCTGATTACTTTTTGGTGTAAATCGCCCTGCAGGTGGCGCTGCAATGTAGCATTTTGCAGGATTTCCGCAAAAGCTCTATCTCAAGAACTAATGCACATATTTTTATAAAACTTCAGATTCCATTAGTACTTGAGATCAATGGATGCTGTTTCCGTTTTGGTGTAAATCGCCCAACAGGTGGCGCTGCTATGCTGCATTTTGCAGGATTTACACTATTTTCGCAGTAGCTCTATCT
Organism: Maratus speciosus; assembly: GCA_963932465.1. Taxonomy (NCBI): domain Eukaryota; kingdom Metazoa; phylum Arthropoda; class Arachnida; order Araneae; family Salticidae; genus Maratus; species Maratus speciosus. Next base: position 16,818,432 of record OZ010795.1, on the reverse strand, counting down.
CAAGAACTAGTGCCACATTTTCATCAAACTTCGTATTTAGTTAGTTCTTCATATGAAATGATGTTGGTGTAAATCGCCCAATAGGTGGTGCTGCTGTGCTGCATTTTGAACTATTTCCTCAATAGCTCTATCTCAAGAACTAATGCACGAATTTTCATCAAACTTCAGATTTAAGTATAACTTGATTAATATTGCTGCTGATTATGTGTTGTTGCAAATCGCTCAACAGGTGGCGCTTCTATGCAGCATTTGTCAGGATTTGCGCAATACCGCAATCTCAAGAACTAATGCACGAATTTTCCTCAAATGTCATATTCAGTTAGACGTTGACATAAGTTGGTGATAATTAGGTTCTGGTGTAAATAACCCAATAGGTGGCGCTGTTATGCTGCATTTTACACGATTTCAGCGACAGTCATACCTGAGAACTAATGCACGGAATTTCATATTTTTAGAATTCTCATGATAAACACAGATTGCCATTTAATTTGGCACTGAGATAGTGAATTTTGAAGTATTGACATGCATGAGATAGAAGAAAGTTTTGTGATGGCCACAACATACTAGTTAAGTTAGGAGCTGTCTGTATAAAATTGTTTCAATAAAATTAATTCGATGTCATTTTTTTAGAAACTGGGACAATTGTTTTATATAAATATGTGGCAAAAAATTAACCTGCACACATTTTTACGGTTTTTATTTTTAACGCTGTCCCTGGGTTTTAGATTCCTTATGGTTTCTTTTGTTAAAATTGTACAAAAAATAACTTCAGATGCAGTCACCGAATTTTTTTTTAACTCTTTTCACATGCAGAACTTGCTAGAGAAAGAATGGCTAAAATTATTTGACAGGAAACTGACTGTTAAATTGAAATCTGCATTTAAATGTCAATTTCAAACATCGTGGCTTTATGGGTAGTCTTACCGTTCCCAAAGATTATTCTTGCCCTTTTCCAGGTAGATTATTATTATATAAAAATATTGAAGCATTTTAAACGTTTCCATGTTTTTAAATAATAAACAAAGGTGAATCTGGCGTTCGAGATTGGACTATTTTATTAAGTCAATTCATTAAGATTATTATTATTTTTTTAATTTAATTCAGAGTTAATAAGTGTTGCTAAAAGTCAATGAACAATGTGGCTATCACTTAGTCTTATCATGATTTGCCTAAAAATAGGTGGTAATTTTCCTTACCGTCCTTTTTTCCCCTTATAGTCCCCTCTTTTTTCCTTAACGTCCCTTCTTTAACACCCCTTTAAGACAATGTAATATCAAAATTTTGTACTATAAATGCTATATTGTTTTTATTTCTTATATGGATGTTCTGTGGGTACTAGGCAAATTCTTTATAAGTAAAAATGTATAAGAAAATAAAAAGTTAGAGAGGTAAAACGGTGAGGAAGTTTAACTTAAACCTCAGTTAAATTTAAAAAAAATCATCGCTGCTGACCATTTTTTCTGTATTTTGAATCATTAAGGCATTCATCCATAAGTTTAAAATATCATTTTATTAAGTTTAATTTCACCAGATTTTTATTCCTGAATGTTAAAATTTTGTGAGAATTATGGCGTATATGGCGTACAGTACTTAAACAAAAATAATGACGTATATGGTATATATATGAATACTTGTCATAGCAAACGTGGTAGCGTTAAGCTATAATATGATTAAGAAATAGAAAATGCAAACGACTTTCTTAAATTTCTGGCGAACCAGTTGGCATACGACAATGATTTTTCTTTTGAAAGATAGAACTACACGAGACGAATAAACTGATAACATTAAAATAATTACAGTAGCTTTCAGTAGTTTTTTATTTAACCATAAACGAAAAAATGAAGACACAAAATTCAGCAAAGTGTAGCTAACGTTCCAGTGGACAGATTAACTTCGTTTTTGTTTCATTTTGATCCTCTTGTTCAAACTTAAAATAGATTTTTTTTTCATCTTTGTATGTTTGACGGTCGCTGAGAAAATCGAATTTGTCTTTTGTAATGTCTCCATAAAATTATAGCAATCTCTCCTTTTCATTTTTTAATTTTCTAATTCAATAATTTATTTCATGTTGCCACTCCCTAAAAAGCAGTGCAATAATTATAAAAAAAGGATAACACGTGTACTTTTGTTTTTATAAGTCAATAAAAATTGAAATTAAACGGATAGATTTTTGTATTTTTGAAACTGACGCCAACATAAGCAGATAATGCATAATTTTCATAAATATGTATATAAACTTCCTTGATTAATATTTTGAGCTGGAGTAATAGACACAATTGAGCACAAACGAGTTGATAGGAAAAAAAACAGGGTAAATCCCAAGCTTAAGTTCAGGAGCTAAATGTACGTTTTTACTTTCTTCTATCTTTACAAGAAGAAAGTATTGGATTCATGAAAATTTTCGAATTCCGGTTTTCGACGGATTTACACGTTTTAGGGGTCAGAGATTCCAAAAAACATGTTTTTACAAAATGTCTGTCTGTGACTCTGTGAGTCTGTCTGTCTGTCTGTCTGTCTGTGTGTATGTGACACAAATTTTGTGGGCGCTCTATCTCAAGAATTAATGCACGGAATTTAATAAAAATTTATATTCAGTTAGTCCCTAATACAAATTGATGCTGATTAGTTTTTGGTATAAATCGCTCAACAGGTGGCGCTGCTATGCTGCATTTTTCACGATTTTCGCAATAGCTCTATCTCAAGAACTAATGCACGGATTTTGATCAAACTTCAGATTAAGTTAGTCCTTGATATGATTTGATGCTGCTTGCGTTTTGGTGTAAATCGCCCAACAGGTGGCGCTGTTATGATGAATTTTGCAGGATTTACACGATTTCCCCAATAGCTCTATCTTAAGAACTAGTGCACGGATTTCCATCAAACTTCAGATTCAGTTAGTCCTTGATATGTCTTACTACTGATTATGTGTTGGTGTAAATCGCCCAACAGGTGGCGCTTCTGTGCTGCCTTTTTCACGATTGCCTCAAGAGCTCTATCTATAGAACTAATGGATGAATTTTCATCTAACTTCAGATTTAGTTGTATGTTGACACAAGTTGTTGTTAATTAGGTTTTGGTGTTAATCACCTAATAGGTGGCGCTGCTATGCAGGAATTTTCACGATTTTCGCAATAGCTCTATCTCAAGAACTAATGCACGGATTTTGATCAAACTTCAGAATTTAGTTAGTCCTTGATATGATTTGATGCTGCTTGCGTTTTGGTGTAAATCGCCCAACAGGTGGCGCTGTTATGATGAATTTTGCAGGATTTACACGATTTCCCCAATAGCTCTATCTTAAGAACTAATGCACGGATTTCCATCAAACTTCAGATTCAGTTAGTCCTTGATATGTCTTACTACTGATTATGTGTTGGTGTAAATCGCCCAACAGGTGGCGCTTCTGTGCTGCCTTTTTCACGATTGCCTCAAGAGCTCTATGTATAGAACTAATGGATGAATTTTCATCTAACTTCAGATTTAGTTGTATGTTGACACAAGTTGTTGTTAATTAGGTTTTGGTGTTAATCACCCAATAGGTGGCGCTGCTATGCAGAAATTTTCACGATTTTCGCAATAGCTCTATCTTGAAAACTAATTCACGGATTTTCTCCAAACTTCAGATTCAGTCAGACGTTGACATAAATTGTTGCTGATTAGGATTTGGTATAAATCACCCAATAGGTGGCGGTGCTAGACAGCCTTTTGCTGGATTTAGATGACTTCAGCGATAGTCGTATCTCAAGAACTAATGCACGGAATTTCATATCTTTAGAATCCTCATGAGATGCATAGATTGCCATTTGATTTTGGCAGTGTGATAGCAAATTTTGAAGTACTAACATGTATCAGATAGAAGAAAGTTTTGGGATTGGTACATCCGACTAGTTTTAAATTATCATCGTACCATCCCGACTTACACAAGCGATAGGTATGCAGTAATATAAATACTTCACATACTAAGCATACCTTAAAAAATAGCATTCCATCTATTTTAAATAAGGAAGAGATGTCATATACGCACCAGAGTACATAACTGGCGCGATAATGGCGTTATTTTGCCTGATACGGTAACTGAGCTATTGTTGTTTATTTATTAATTATTTTTTTATTTACTTTTATTTTAGATTTTAAAATTATATAAATTGTTTTGTTCTATAGTTATTAATTAAACTTTTCATTATTTATTGTTATTTCCTTTTTAAAATAATAGAAAGTAATTTAAAAATATATGTGTAACTACTATTCGAAAACGAGATTTTCGTCAAACTGGCGCCAGAAAAAAATCCCGCGCCAAACCCGTTGTGTATATGACATGTGCGCCTTAAATAATTAGGGTTTCGTTTAACTTTAGGTACTTTTGCTTGAGATGTTGTCGAAAATGTACAGCAAAAATATACGGTACTACTTGATTATCCCGTCGACTAATTTCGCCAAATGATACAAAATGACATAATTTTTACTTTCTTCTATCTTTACAAAAAGAAAGTATTGGATTCGTGAAAAGTTTCGACTTCCTGTTTTCGACGGATTTATACGTTTTAGAATGCCCAGAATACGATTTGATGGTTTTTAGAAAATGTCTGTCTGTGAGTCTGTCTGTCACTCTGTGAGTCTGTATGTGACAAAAATTTTGTGGGCGCTCTATCTCAAGAACTACTGCACGGAATTTTATAAAACTTCAGATTCAGTTAGTCCAAGATATAGTTTGGTGCTGATTACTTTTTTGTGAAAATCGCCCAACAAATGGCGCTGCTGTGCTGCATTATTCATGATTATCGCAATAGCTTTAACTCCAGAAAAAATGCACGAATTTTCATCAAACTTCATATTTCGTTAGTCCCTGATATAAATTAGTTCTGTTTAATTTTTGATGTAAATCGCCCAACAGGTGGCGCTGCTGTGCTGCATTTTCACGATTTCCGCAAGAGCTGTATCTCAAGAACTATTCCACGGATTTTCATCAAACTTCAGATTTAGTTAGTCCTTGACATGAATTGACGTATAAATTAGTGCTGTTTAATTTTTGGTGTAAATTGCTCAACAGGTGGCGCTGCTATGCTGTATTTTTTGCGATTTCCGCAATAGCTTTATCTCAAGAACTAACGCTTAGATTTTCAACAAACTTCAGATTCAGGTATACCTTGATATCATTTAGTGCTGTTTATTTTTGGTGTAAATCGCTCAACAGGTGGCGCTGCTATGCTACATTTTTCAGAGTTTCCGCTATAGCTCTATCTCAAGAACTAATGCACGAATTTTCATCCAACTTCAAATTCAGATATACTTTGATATGAATTGGTGCTAAATTCATGTAATTTCTTGTACTATTTAAATGATTTAATTGACGTGATTTATATAGAAGAAAGTTTTGTGATGGCCACAACATACTAGTTATTTTAAATAACGGAAGAATTAATAAATTAGTAAAACATTAATAAAAATATTAATAAAAACTTGGGCACAGATGTCATATACGCTCCATATTGGCGCGATTTTTTCTGACGCCAAGTTGGCGAAAACATCGTTAATATATCATCTATATCCGGGTTACTACATCAAGCAAAATAACTATACTTTGGCGCCAGTTAAGTACCCGGTGCGCATATGACATAGGCGTCTAAAAAAATATCGCGCCAACGTGGTGCGTATATGACATTTGTGCCAAAACTTGAATTAAATATCACTTGATGACGTAGCAAACACGTGTATCGTGTTTAATGTCAAGTGAATGTAACATTTACTATCATCCATTATTGTCATTTAATCTTATAGTTTGGCGATAATTTTTTGGTAGACAGGATAATCAAATTGTACCAAGTATGGTAGAGATGTCATATACGCACCACGTTGGCGCGATATTTTTTTTTACGCCAATTCGTTGAAAACCTCGTTTTTGAATACCAATTAGATATATATTTTTAAAAAGGGATTAACATTAAATTTAAAAAAGTTTAATTAATAACACTAGAACAAAATAATTTATATAATTTTAAAAAATAAAATAAAAGTAAATAAACAATTTATTAATAAATAAACAACAACATCCGGGTTACCATATCGAGCAAAATAACAAAACTTTGGCGCCAGTTAAGTACCCCGGCGCGTGACATTGCCGTAAAAAAAATCGCGTCAACGTGATGCGTATATGACATCTGTGGCGGTTCAAGTACACATCGGAACGTTACTTTGAAATCGATGAGTTTCATCGCCAAAATCGCCAAGATGCTTAATGATCATCGCCATTGAATATATAAATAATGCCATATTTGCAAACTTATAGGTCAAAATATAAGTGGAACCTCGGTTCACGACCGCCTCTGTTTATGACCAGTTCGGTTTATGTCTAGCTTCGGTGATCTAAATTTGACTCGGTTGGCGTGCAATATCTCGGTTCACGACCAAGGCTGCCGAATAGTTCAGTTGGCAACCCTCACATAACTCTTGTTATTAGTCAAGTTTGGAGTAAGGTATGAATATCAGAGTGCTTTGTGTACCTTTATTACTGTAAAAAAATAATTTTTTGTTTTATTTTTACTCAGGTTTGCGCTAATTTTAGCTCTCATTATGGCTTCTAAGAATGGAAAAGTGCTTAGTGATAGCAGTAGTAAGAAGCTTAAGCGAATTACTGTTCAGTAAAAGAAATTGTAGCAAAACATGAGAACGATGTTAGTATAATCGGTCTAGCTAAAGAATAAGATGTGGCCTAAACCTACGATTTCCACGATAATATATATATATATATATATTACGCTATCGTATGTGTCTCAGAAATCGCGATTATTTGTTAATTGTTTAATGGCAACGCTCGAATGAAACGCATCTCATTGGTTATAGAACAGCATTTAATGCATCTCCGCTGTAATATAGAATTACCGAAAATTTTTTTTGAGAGCTTCTTTTTAACTTTCGTATTCACAAGAGGTGGCATTCTCTAGGAAGTCAAAAGTACACAGAATGTTGTAAATATCAAACTGTATCAGGGTTCGGAAGCCTCAGGAGGTGAATAATAGTTTAAAGTAATAATAAAAGTTTTAATTTTTAAAAGTAATATTTGCATTATTTAATGAAAAAGTGTGTACTTTCATAGGGCGAACATTACATTACAAAAATTCTTATTATTAAACCCCTAAATGCTCCTGAAGCATACGAACCCTGTTTATGCAATAAGTTACGTGGAAATTTAACTATGCAGTTAAAAATACAGCTCTTAATAGATGAAATAAGCAGAAATATTTTGCTTTAAATATATAATTTTGTAGTTTACACAGCATAAACACAGATATTCAATTCAGTTTACGCATCTGATTTGAAGGAATTATGAAAAAAAAAACTACAACCATTAGCGTGTTCATATATTTACACGTGTGAATATTTGCTGTAAATTGCTATAATGCGAACAACATCTAAATTACATGAAAATTTAACTATACAGTTAAAAATACATCTCTTAATAGATGAAAAAAGCAGAAAATATTTTGCTTTAAATATATAATTTTGTAGATTACATAGCATAAACACTTTTTTGCAATTCAGTTTACGTATCTGACTTGAAGGAATTATGAAAAAAAAAATACTGCGATTAGCGTGTTCATATATTTATTTACACGTGTGAATATTTGCTGCAAATTACTATAATGTGAACAACATCTAATAAACTAATGCGAGAAAAATTGTATTTATTTATATACATTTCTACATTATACTGATATCGTATTATTTTGGGCATTTAAATTAGATTTAATTGAAGATTCTTTAGCAACATTCTTTGCATCAATTATTTTAATGATTCTCTCGCTGTTTAGTTTCTCTCTGTACTTATTTTACGTACATTTTCATAAGAATTCGGCTAATGAATGTAGTTGTAAACTGGTTTATATTTAGTTCTAGCAAATGGTAAGCCATAAAGTAGACAATAAGTAAAATGAATGCAAAAGATGTATTATTTGGAATACATTTTTAAAATAAGACAGATATGACATTAAGGGAATATAGGGTGCGTAAATTCTATGATAACAGGGTATTCGCAATTTTCAATACCCCTTGAGGGTCGGTGGGATAGACAGGGTATCCGGGTTAAAAGTATTCACATGTTATGGCTTATTTTTACGGAACTACCCATTAGAATTTTTTTTTATGATTTGCATAAAAATAGTATCTCACAAAGTTTTAATGTCAATAGTCTTCGATGTGTGCACCTTTGGCAGGACTACAAACGTCTAAACGGTGCTCTAATTCTCCCCAAATGTTTCGTAGCATATCAGGAGTTATGACAAACTGCTTCTATGGTACGCTTTTTCCACTCATCCTCAGTTTCAGTTTTTTGTTTTGTTCAATGTTTTAAAATTTCGGAGGGATTTCCACTGCACGGAGGTGAAGTCTATTATATTCTAATGGGTAGTTCCTTAACCCTCTCGCTGCGTAATTGTTTTATCAAAACCCCTTTGCGACGAGCGTCTTTTAAGAACTTTTATTCTTTTGTCACCGGTTTCACAAAACAAAAATTTTTGTCTAATTTAATTGGGAAAATGCTCCGATTAAATCATCCAAAATTTGCAATAAAAAAATTACCGCTGCGAATAATCAAGGAGGGTTAATTAGACGGTAAAAATGCATGCCCGAGTATATCTCGAGTTGCGCAGCGAGAGGTTAATAATAAGCCATAACTTTTGAATACTTATAGCCCGGACACCCTGCATTATGGCCCACCTAATTTTAATTAAGATTTGCACCAGAAACATTTAAATAAATTTTAAATTTATAAATTTGGTGGGAAAATGTTGTGAAATAGCTTTTCCTTAGTTTGAAAAAAAATATTAATTTTTGAGTGAAAGAAACATTACTGAAACACAATTACTTGCACTGGGAAGGGTTTAAACAAGTCCAATGTTTCTTAATCTAGATGTAATATAACCACAACAAAAATGTAGAATAACCTCTTCCTCTTGACCCACGATTCTGTAAATCGATCTTTCTCTTCAGAAATTTCACGAACCAATATTTTCGAGATTAAAAGAAACATTTGTAATAACAGTTTTTTTGCTGCCAATGATTATCGGAAACGTTTACGAGTCGTTTTCAATAGTGTGTTAATCAGATTCTCGGAAACCTAGATTTCGATTTATAAGATTCTCTCAATTCTCAAGTAAACATTTTCATTAGTTTTATACTGATTGATACACTATAAAAAAACTATTTGAAAACTTTTCTTATCCGTTGCAGCAAAAGAAACTTTGTTTTCATTAATGATTATTTAAATTTCGAAAATATATTGGTTTGTGAGAATTCTAAAGATAAAGAACACATATTCGGAATCGTGAGTAACTAAACTGAGGTCATTGCATATTTGTGTTCGTGGTTATATTACATTTTTACAGATTAAGAAACATTTGGGTATTTTTCTGCACTCTCAGAAATACTTTCTTCGATTCACGGAAATTATTCTGGCAGCACTGCTGCCAGAATAATGCTACTGTACGCTGCTGTATACGTGTACGCTAACGACCACGCTACGGTTGCACAGAAGTGAAACGCTTTGAAGCAAATATGTTTGCTTGAAATTGGCATGGTTTGATTCATTTCTTTAAAAAGCTTTGAATTTTGAAGTTAATTTTGGGAAGATTTCGTCTTTAATGAGATTGTGGCTGGGGTTTTAATACTTTAGTGTTTTAATACTTTAATTATTTTATTAATTTCATATTATTCATTAATATTTAATTAGTAATTCATTAAAATTGGATAAAAATATGAATAATAAATATTTTTAAGTAGATTGCTAAATGTAAAATATGAATATTATATTTTTATCCGATAAGAATTATTTATTTATTTATTTATTTATTTAGTAAAATCATTTTTTTTCGCCATTTAATATTTAAATTAAATGTGTTCATTTAAAATATATTTTAAATGCGAATATTTTTTTTTATAAGAAACTTTATAAATTAACCCATTTGTGCCTGAATTTTTGTTTTCTCAAATTTTTTGGTAAAATCACTTTAAAATTTTGCTAAATGAACTGGAAAAATACTTAAAAAAAAAAAAAAATTAAGCTTAATTTTTTTGTATTTATTTGATAAAATGTAAAAGAACTAAATATGAGTATTTCTAGTAGAATAATATGCATAATTATATATTTTGCCTATATTTATATTTAAAATGTTTTCAAATTGTATATTATGTACTACAATTAGTATTTTAATGAACTAAAAAAAAATATATTTATTTCTTTGCAGAGACTAATAACGTTATAAATATTATTAATAATAAAATAAGAATAACCGTATTGCAGACTTAATAACAATTTATTTCATAAATATCTTCGAAAAGAGATTGCATAAATAACTGTCTCCTAAATTTCTAACAAAAATAAGTGCCTAGAACCCTATATTTTGTACATTACAAAAATGCATAAAAAATAGGCTTGAACATTTAATTTCGCAATTTAAAAAAATACGTATTTCAAAAAAGTCCACAAGCTAAGATTATTACTTGCGATTTTGGGTCCATGATAGAAAAAATACAAATAAACTTACTTTTTACATTTCGCCCTCTTGAAAAATTAAAAATCTATAAACACCGAAAAAAGCCTTAATTTAAGCAAATAAATATCCACCTTGTGCTGTCATCTCTCGGTTATAGATAAAGACATTTATAAATAAGGATTTCATGCAATTTTCATGTTATATATAAGAAGAAAATTATACAAATGCATTAAAATTTGAAACGTCCCAAAAATGGGACGCTAGGCATAAATGGGTTAATTTTTCAAAACTTTTTTCACCTTATTCGACGTAAAAATAAATAAATTGTGAGCACTTTTGAAGAGAAAAGTAATTGTTATTTATTTTTAAATTTGAAAACATTTTCTGTTTTTTAATTAAATTATAAATCTTAATTTATATAATTTTTGAGTTTTCCTTTTCTAATAAATTTGGATTTTAGTATTAATAGAGCGAATGCGTGCTAGGAATAAACGGAATTTCTCCCTCTTTTTCTGACTTTTTGGGAGTATTCACGGATAAAACATGTTTTCTCGGAGTACGGAAATTATTTGTAAAAAAATGAGGAATAATTTAGTGTATATTGACGAGTTTTTCTGACAGTGCGTTTTATCAATATCTATGTCCCCAAGCGTAAAAGTAGAAAAAATTAAATTCATGTGAAATGGAACATTAAAATATATAACATTTGAAAATTAAGATTTTCACGAACATTTTTCTAAAGTCATTGAAGATGTATACTTAAAATTAAGAAACAAATAAATTTTATACTATAAAGTAATAAAATAAAACTTGAAATTGTAAATGTCTCTTAGCATTAAACTTATCTTACAATTAAATAATAATAACAAAATATATTAATTTTACATAAATACCAAATCACAATGTTCGGCGCAATCAAAAACCTTTTCATGGTAGGGTTGAAATAAGTGGCACATTGGCATTGTGCGCTGGTATAACAGAAAAGTACCAACATTTGTCTTTTTTTCACAGTGCAGGAAATATTTTGCTTGAAATATATGATTTTGTAGCTTACATAACATAAAACGACACTTTGAATCCAGTTAATGTATTTGACTTTAAAAAATTGGAATAAAACTATTAGCATGAACGTGTTCATGAATTTTAACTTCTGATATTATTATACTACAAACAACATCTAATAACCTACAGCAATATTGAAATTGCATTTAATCTGAATATGAATCACATGTACTATCAAGGTTTTAAATTAGTTTTTAATTAAAAATCTAACGTGAGATTATAGATTTCACTTCCGTTTCACGTTAAATCCTAAGCCGATTCAAAAAACCCTACCTCATACTTCCTCACAAAAAGACCTAACGCTTATGTTATACTATAACATTACCTTATATGGTCATTCATTTAAACCATAAGAGGATACGAAAAATTAAGCCCCGTCTAAAAATTTAGTCCCCTCCTACCCTATCGTACTGTAGTATGATCTACAAGGATAATCAACTCCTTACGTTCGAAAACTATCTTAAACTCTATGTTCGGCAATCAGTTTCCACACTTTATTCTTATCTCTCTATAGCATGATCTTATCAGATTATCATTTCTTATCTCATTTCCGGCTGATAAGAATCTAAAAAACATCTCCCTCAAATCCTATCCTACTATAGTATGATTCCAGCTCCGTGCTCCTATCCACAATCCCACCCTCTTTTTCGAACTCTCTTTTCTATACTACTGTTATATTACTAAAATTACTGAAGTAAAATGTTCTAAATATAATGTAAGTTACCATGAAATGACCCAAAAACTTCAATTTATAGAGTACAAAATGAAACATTTTTTAATCTCCTTGAACAATATAGAAACATAGCATGCAAAAACAATTTTATAATTAAGGAAACTATAAATTTCAAAATGTGTCCCATACCTCCCTGCTATCAGAGAGAGCTTTAAAACACAGTATGATAAAGCACGAATAGTCTCTAGTGTTGGCTAGTGGGTACATATATAGTCTAAAAAATATTATTGGTTGATAAATCTATTTGAATTGCAAATAGTAACCAGACTGTCTGACCAATCACTTGTGGAACTGGCAATTTTAACATTATATCCGTCTTCTCAACATAACTTATGTCAAGTTGTCAAGGAAAATGAAATCTCCAGTTTTCATTCTTTTTCGTTATGTGCATTAAAACCAAAATTGTCCTCTACAGCTTCAAATTATCCTATATAATTTATGTCTGTATTGTTGGTATAATACTAACACGAACAAAATCGTTTACACAAATGTCAATATTAACATTAGATGAATTGATTAACTACATTACAAATTTTTCATCTTCAGCGGTAATGCAAGAAAGTGAATGTCTGTCACAATAACAAATTATAATACCGTCATCACTGGAAGTTTATAAAAACAAAAAAATATTTTTTTCTTACTTTTCTTGTCTATTTTATGTCTCTGACTTAAGTTTTAAAATATTTCCTGTTCAATCTTTCAGCTATTTTTCTTTATATTTAATCTTTTTTTTTTAAATATTTGCATATTTATTAGTAACTTACATTTATCTTATTCAAAGGAAGGAATTGGGCTTGTCCCATTCATCTCTTTGATGGCACGTCCCATTCTTCCCTCTACCTTCTGCTATGTTAAGGGGTCCTTTAAACCTTCAAAATTTTCGATTTTTTTAATACATATTTTGCTTCCGCAATCATTTTTGAATAATATGCAAAAAACCGCATTAAGAAATTCCTATTAGTTTATTAATTACGGCAGTTTTATTAAGACTTCATAGGGAATCTTAACTTTGCGTTGCGTTTATTCAAAACGATGAATTTTGACACTGCGCGCAGTGTTACTAAAAAAACTATGCATGCCGATCACAAGAAATTTTCACCACATATTAATTTTTGTATTATCTATAACTTTAAACTAGAAAAAAATAAGATTTTATTTTTGTTTTGTTTTTGGTCTTTTGAAAATATTTTTTAAAGAGGGAAAAATTTTAATTTTTTTATACTTTTTTAATTTAGTAAATATTTTTTACAAATATTCTGATTTTAGTATAAAGGTGTATTTATTTACTTTATGTATTATGTATTTACTTTCAACAAAATTTCTTCTTTATATACATATTTTCAGATTTTATCATGCGCGCAAGATTTTTTTTCCTTATTATCATATATTTTTAAACTTATCATTTCAATATTTATTTATGAATTTACAAGTATATAAATATATTTTTTAAATATAAATTTAAAAATGAGCTTTGTATTTAAATGAAGATTGATTTTTATTTTTGAGTTATTGCACAAGTTTTGAAGCTTGGAACATTGCGATTTTTTTTTCGACATGTTCAAAGGTATCATACCCCTTAGCTTAAAGTACTTGTAGAAACAACAGTGCTGCTTTTAAGCATAGTTTAAATTATGGATAATATACAGTATAATGTTCTTTAAATAGGGAAACTATTACATCTACACATAAAGAAGACATTAATATACAGCAAGCATATAAAGTATATGTAGCAAAATTACTTTTGATTCTTGAAATAATATTTTTCTTTATACAATTCTAAGATTATGCAGATCAGCACCTTTTTGAACAGAAGATTGGGCTACCATTGCTTCTTCTAGTGTGTGATTGATGGAATGTTTAAAATGACACATAACGAGAAAAAAAACTTTCCAATCCACTCTCCCCTACTGAAAAATATATGCAGCAAATATTTCCTGTAAGTTAATACAGTTCAAATAAGATGGCAATTGCACGTTAAACGTGACAAATGAAGTGCGTTCGTACTATAATTAGTTTTATAAATATTTTTTGCACCGCATAGTGTACTGAATGTATATTTTAGTGCACTTCATAAGTGCCTATCCATTTCAATCTTTTCGAAATGCTGTAACATCCTTAAAATGCACTTGAAATAATTTTTTCCCATTAGCCGTCCTGTAACGAAAAACTTTTGGCTGTCCCTGTCATAAAACTATACATCCGATATTCATAAAATTTGAAATGACTCGACAAAAGTTTACAGCAACTATACATTTAAAATTTCAGACCATTCGGTTGGGTAGTTTTTGCTCTGTTATAGGCGCACGGACGGACGAACAGACAAACTGAACAACGACTATAGGTGCTACGAATTTATGTAATTACGAACGCACTTAACAACAGCTAATAAACGACTGCGATAAAAATTTCATTTATTTATGAATATACATCACATTCTTTTAGACTTTTAAATTAGTTTTTAATTGAAGATACAACGCGAGATTCTAACGCAACATTCTTTACAGTAATTATACTAATGACTCTGTTGTAGTTGTCTGTCTCTAATTATCTTAGGTTCATTTTCTTAAGAATTCAAATAACAAATGAAGCTGTAAACCAGTTTATATTTACTTCAAGCAAATGAAATTCCATTATGGATAATAAGTAAAATACTTTCAAAACTAAGATACCTGTAACATTAATAAAATAAGATGTGTGAATTCTATGATAATAAGGTATTGATAACTTGCTAACATATTGCTTTTTACTAGCTGCTTTGTAACACGTTGTATTGTTGGGGGGTGGGGGGATCGAATTTTATTATGCATTTGAAGTTTCTGGCCCTAACAATTCTAAATAAATTGTAATTTAGAACGAACATGTTTCTCTCATTTCATCTTTTTAAATTTCGATTTTTTTTTTAAACTTCTTAGTGAGCATTTACATCGTAAAAGTAACTAACATACGAATATTCAACTTTTAACACCAGCAATATCAGAAAATTTTTAATTTTAAATTCTTTTTTAACTAAATTTGTAGTATATTTTTTAAACTATACCTCTTAATCGAAGAAAGTAACACAAAATACTTTACTTTAAACATACAGTTTTAAAGTTAACATAAAAACAGATTTTGAATTCAGTTTATGTATTTAACTTATATTTAAAAATAAATTATCAGCCTTAGAGTGTTTCTACATTGAAACTTGTGAATACTTGCTGTAAATTATTTCAATGCAAACAACATTTAATAAACTACTGCGATAAAAATTTCATTTATTTCTTAATATACAACCTATTCTTTTAGGCGTTTAAATAATTTTTTAATTTAAATGTCTAAAAGAGATTCTAACGCAGAGAATAGAGATTAGATAGTGAGATTCTAACGCAACATTCTTTACAGCAATTATCCTAATTACTCTCTTGCATTTGTTTCTCTCCAATTATTTTACGTTCGTTATGTTAAGGATTAGAGTATTTTTCTTAAGAGTTCAAATAACAAATGAAGCTGTAAACTGGTTTATACCTAATTCAAGCAAATGAAATTAACCTTATGTATAATAAGTAAAATGACTGTGAAAGAAAAATTGTTTGGAATACTTTCAAAATAAGATAGATGTAACATTAAGAAAATAGGGTGTGTGAATTATAACGGTAAATAAGTTACTGGTAAGATGCATTATATTTTACACTAGCTGTGTGACAAATTGTTGCGTTGCATTTAAATTACAAGAGGTCTTTCATTGTTTAGGGAAAAAGAAATCTAGTTTTATTATTAGGTAGATTTCGTAAGAAATACTACCTATTGCAGTCGTTACCATTGTGCGACTTTTGAAAAATTCCTTCATGACTTTTCATTGTATGACCCCATGAACCCAAAACCACCCCCACCTAAAAAGTTTATACATATAATTACTAGGAGGCTGTGCCCCCTACGAGCTACGCTCGCCAACCCCCTTTCAGACACCCCAGATTCTAAAAGCATTCTAATTTGATCGGCTTTAAAAAGATTGAATTATAATTTAAAAAAAACAGTGGCGATGTGTCTGTAAACGGGTTTCCCTTTGTTTTCCTTTGATTGGGATACAATGGCTGTTTTTGTCTTTGATTAAAAAAAAATTAGTTAAAAATTTGAAAATAAGCTAATGTAAAATGAATTATGTAAACAGTGTCATTGTCTCCCAGTATTTTTTAACAATGCTATAAGAAAGTTCTTTTAAATAAGTCATTTTAAATGTATCGTTTTAAATCTGACGTAATTTTCACCAAAGTTTTCTTTCTCTTACAATATTCACCACGTGAAAATACTTTCGTTGTTAGAAAGGAGTTATTATCGTACTGTCAAATAGTGTTATTACACGTAAAAATTGCAAGCGACAATAATCGCCTGCGACTCGTCAGATTTCCTGAAACTTACGTATTTTCCAAGCATTTCATTGGCTGTTCGGGAAAAGGCTTTTCCATAAGCAGATTTCCAAGCATTTGATTGGCTGTTACTGGCGACTCGCTTCTTTTCAGACCTCAAAGACGCTACGACAGAAGAAAGTTGCTTGCTTTCGAAGCGACTCCCATGGAGCAATAGGATAACATGGAGACGCTTGAAATTTGAAGCGACTTTGACCTCTCGTGTAATATCACTTTTAGAATTCACAACAATAGTAGAAAAGATTATCTCAAAATAGGAAATGTCTTGCGCAAATGTATTTTTTAATTTAAATTGCTTTGCATTATTATTTGGCCATTTTAAATAGGTCGCAATTTCCTCCATTTACGATTTTAGATGCATAATAATGAATTTATTTTAACATTTTCTTTTTCTTTCAAAATTCGGGTGTAAATGTAGTTTTTATGACGTAATTTTCAATATTTTCCTGCTTTTAACATGTTATCATTTAATTCTAATTTGAAAGTTTTTTTTTTCTGTCTATAATGGCCACATGTAAATTCATTTTTAATTTGAAGGAAATATTATACTTTGCACTGTTTTAAAAATTGGCAACCATTTAAAATAATGCCCTTTTCTAAAATATGTAAAAAATGTCTCTCGAAATGCTGAAAATTTGAACTTAAAATGTAAATAAATCCTCAAAAAATGAATCAAATTAAAAAAATAAATGCAGTCTGCACACCGGGAATTTCTAATGTTTAAAATGATCTAAAAATGATTAAATTCCTATGTATATTTTTTTCTCCTATAATACTTTTGCAATTGAACGATTTTGATCGACTTAACATCAAAGATCTCTTAAAATAATTATTCGATTTGAAAACTGTCTGCATTATCGTATTTATTAAACATTTCTCTATTTTATTACCGATTTCCATATTTTTGTGTGCAACAGTTTTTTTTAATATTAACGAAGGAAGACCATGATTAAGCATTCAAATGGATGCCGATCTACCGGGAATATCTACGCAGATTTTCATTGGTCTACTTCCAAATCGTTACTTTTTTATATATATATATAGAAGGATATGCTAAATTTTGTTCGCACGATAAAAGTCGCAATGATACACGGATCGTCTTCATATTCGCCAAAATTATTGAGATGGCTAATATCTAGGCGGGGATTGCAAATGGGCAAAATCGGCCCAAGGGGGGGGGGGGGAGAAATGGCGAGGTTTAAAATTTTTTTAATACCGCCTTCACATGATTCTGATAAAACGAGCTCTTACGGAAAAATCACAGGAAAAAAATAAATATTTTTCGTTATACCAGTTGTCAAGAATTAAAAAAATATAAAATAAAATTCTCTTCACAACAATTACTTTTCTATTGCAAGATTTGCATGTGAAAAATAAAAATGAAATAAATAGTCTGATGAATTGAAAAAAAAATGAATATTATGTCATAAGTTTTCTAGAGTAAGATTGCCACGTGAAAACTGAAAATGAAATAAATAGTTTGACGAATTAAAAAAAAAATTACGTCGTATTGGAAATATAATGGACGTCAGCAGGTGAATATGTAACGTCATGTGAGTTTGAAAAAACGTATTAAAACATGATAAAAGCCCGACTAATGAAACATTAACATTTTGAGGTTCTCTTAATTTGCCTTCGCCATTTTTAAACCTATTCTATTATATGCGTGCGTGGATTCGTGTACATTACAATTTTCACAAAATGTTTAAGTCCCTAGATCTCATTATTAGTGAAGAAACTGGGTTTATCTCTGATCTTGATTTAGGTTTTGTTGGTGAAATTAGTACTTAACTTCGAAATCTACCTCCGTCTTTAGGCCGAGCCGGCAGGAATTTTTATAACATTTCAAGTTTCTAGTTATAACAATTCCAAATAATTCATAAATTATATCGTTTTTAGATGGTTTTCGGCTTTCCTTTTTTAATCGTTCTTCAAAAACAATTATATCTCAAAAGTAACCACCTTTCGAAATTTCAAGTTTGTAGTCCCAGCAGTATCCCAAAAGTTTTAGATTTTTTTTTTATTATTATTATTCGCCCTTTTACGTTTGAAATCTTTTTAAAAATGTTACGTGCAAGCATTGAACTTTAAAAGTAACAGCAAAGCAAAATGTTGAGTTTCTAACCCTAGCAATTACAAGTAAATCGTCATTTAGAACGTTTCCAGAAAGTTTTTCGTTGATTTCTTCTCTTTAAATTTAGAACTTTTTAAGATCGTTCATAGTGAGTATTGACATCTTAAAAGTAATCAACACAAGAAATTTCCATTTTCTAGCCTCTACAATATCACAAATCGCTAATTCAAAGATTTTTTTTTATCCTCCATCCCCTTAAAGGGAATATACATACATACGTACATAAAATATAGTTTACTATTAAAACCCACGGCTTTTCTCGCGTAGATGTTGAAGTATGCCAAATGATATTTCTGTGCCTTTGAAATGGATGTACAATTTATTAACAAATATTATGTAAAATTTCAGAGAAATTTTATTTACAACGTTTTTAGGACGTTTTTCACTCATTTCACACTTTTTACTTCGCTTTTTGTTTTTTACATTCTTAGCGTGCATTTTTTATCTTAAAAGTTAGCACCATTGCAAATTTTAATTTTCAATCTTCTTCAGCACAACAAAAATCGGAATTTTCGGACGTATTTTTCCTACAACCTCCTTCATTTCGATTTTTTTTTAAACTATTCAATTCGTATATTTGTTTCTTAAAGCTAGCAACCATGTTAATTTTCAAGTTTCTATGCTTAACAATTCGATAGAAATTGTAATTTAGAACGTCTTTAGAATGCTTATCGCGATCATCTTTTAAATTCGAATTTTCTATAAAACTGTTGTGTGTAAATTTACGGCTTAAGGCTATTGTCAGACGGACTTTTTTTGCACGCTTTTTTCCTTACCTATTATCTGGCATTGTGTAGGGATAATATGTAAGGAAAAAAGCGTGCAAAAAGACGTTCGTCTGACATTAGCATAAATGTGCCATGTGAAATTTCGAGATTCTATCTCTAAAAATTCCATAGAAATCGCAATTTAGAATATTTTTAAAGCAATTTCCTCTCTTCAACCTTTTAAAATTTCGAGTTTCTTTTAGAAACTATTTGTAGTGAGCATTTGTATCTTTAATGTAACCTCCATGTGAAATTTCAAGTTTCTACCCTTAATAATCCCATAGAAATCGTAATTTAGAATGTTTTGCGCAATTCACCTTTCTAAATTTCGAATTCTTTAGAAACTGTACTTGGTACATTTAAATATTATAAATAACTACTAAGCCAAATTACAAGTTTCTAGATCATTCCGTAAAAGATAAAAGCTATTTTAGAACGTTTTTTGCTCTTGTGCCCACTTGGGGGTAGCAACACCGATGTAAAATATAGGCTATGTTGGAGCAGGGTCTGTCACCATCAGTTTAACACAATTACTTTTGAAATCGTTTCGGTTCTTCTTCAGAATGCCCCTTACAAATAGACAAACGTAACTTCCTTATAACATTAGTATAGATGTAGGAGCGTAAATATTTCCCAGTATTTTGCGGCATTTTTTTTTAACGGCTCGGTCCAGAGATTACCCCTTTCAAAAAACCATCAAATGTTACTTGTTTATAATATAAGTGACGATATGTGTGTAAAAACTCGCCTTATCCAAAATTACACAAATTGAGATTTCTCTACCAATCTGTTTTATTGGTGCACCTGCTCGAAAAAATACTACAATCTGCAAAAACCTATTAAATTCATATAAACAGCACCAGAAAGTACAAGAATTTCTTTCAATTTCTTTCAATTGATTATCTTAATAAATTTATAACTTAATAACATTAATAACTAAACTTAATCTAAACTTAATAACTTTATCTGGCATCTCACCTGAAGTACAACCTTTAAATTGAAATGATTTTCTTCTAGACAATTCTCGAATAAGTGCAAAGTAAATAATAACAACATTTAAATCCCACTGACGACGGCCTTGTGATGATTGAAAACGTTCTGGTTTTCTTCTCTAATGTATTTAAGATATTTTTATGTATTTTAAGTACTTTTAAATTATATGTATGCAACTGAAAATAATTTTTGTACTTTCAAGTGCTGTTTATATGAATTTAATTATTTAACTCAAGGTGAATGGACTACTAAAATTTTAACTTCCATTTATTGCAAAAAACTAGTTTTGTCTTATATTTCTGGCATTGCAAAATCTTTGCTTAAAAACATTGGACGTAGTCAAAAGTTTTTCGATATTTCTCAAAATTTGATTTTCTGGATAAGGCGAGTTTTGAACCTCACGTATTAAAGTATAGATTACTTGTAATTTAAAAATATATAAAAAACCCAGATACCTTGGTGTTACGCAATTCGGCTGTATTGAAAAAAATATTTACACATGTAAATATGAAATTTATGATCGTTATACCATAGCTGTTTAATCCGTTCTTCGCATGGGAGTTGTTCAATAACTATTCGATTTAAATAACGAAAAACAAATCCCTGCCGGCTCGGGCCTACAGGCGGAGGTAGATTTCGAAGTTAAGTACTAAATTAACTAACAAAATTTAAATCAAGATTAGAGATAAACCCAGTTCCTTCACTAAGAATGAGCTCTAGGAAGTTAGACATTTTGTGAAAATTCTAATGCACACGAATACACACACGCATGCATATGGAATAAGTTTAAAAAATAGCTAAAGCAAATTCAGAGAACCTCAAAGTGATAAATAAGTTAATATTTCCATAGTCGGGTTTTTATCATGTTTTAATACGTTTCTTCAAGCTCACATGACGTTACATATTCACCTGCTGAGGTCCATTTTATTTCCAATATGACGCAATATTTTGTTGTTGTTTTTTAATTCGCCAAACTATTTATTTCATTTTGAGTTTCCATGCGGAAATCTTGCTCCAGGAAACTTATGACGTAATATTCAATTTGTTTTCAATTCGTCAAACTATTTATTTTATTTAATTTTTCACGTGAAATTCTCGCAAAAGAAAAGCAATTGTTGTGGTGAGAATTTTATTGCTTTTTTTTTTAATTGTTGGCAACTGCAATAACGAAAAATATTTATTTTTTTCTGTCATTGTTGTGTAAGAGCTGATTTTATCGGAATCATGTTAAGATGGTATTCAAATTTTTGAACCCTCCCCATTTCCATTCCCTTGGTCCGATTTTACCCATTTTCAATCTCCGCCGAGATATTAGCCATCTCAAAGTTGTTGGCGAGTTTGAAGACGATCCGTGCATAATTGCGACTTTTATCGTGCGGACAAAATTTAGTACATACATATATATATATATATATATATATATATATATATATATATATATATATATATATATATATATATATATATATATATATATATATATATAAACTTTTTAGGTGGGGGTGGTTTTGGGTTCCTGGGGTCCTATAATGAAAAGTTATGAAGGAATTTTTATTCCTTCAATTAAAACGGAAATTAAAATTATTATTATTTAATTTAATTATTAAAATTAAATATTATTATTTAAAAACGTATTTTTTCACTACTGTGCATTTTTTAAAATGAAATTTAATTTATCATATTGCTATGGCAGCAAACGATAAAACGATATCTTTGGAATAAAGGAATAAAAAGTTTCTTTGATGTTTGAGATAAAATGTTTTTCTTTATTTTTAAAAAAGGGTATTAATTATGCGCAATTGAATAATCTCTAATTTTATTTGCATGCGAGGCACAAGAATTATTGTAGTACCCGCTGCAGATTGTTAGTATTGCAGCATGGCGTATGTAATGTGCATACCTGATATTGTAGTAAGCATTTAGAACTGGTTAGAACTCGGGCGATGACGGGCTGAACATTTAAAAAAAAGCAAAAACTCGTCAAAAACATAAAATAAAAAAATCTATTTAAAGTTTTCGAATTTTTTGACCAAATCGTTCACGGGCTCCCTACCGAATTTTGTAGACCTGCGCCCTGTGTTTTCCGAGATTTTGAGGTTACATAGACACGCGCACGGATTTTAATAGGGTAGATTTTGTCTTCGTAGTTTTAAGTTCTTTATTTCACAGCCATGCACCATGACGGGCTGGGAAGATGCTTTCCAGTAAGTGGAACTAACTCCAATTTTTCTAAACGAGTACAAATAACGTACAGTCGACCGTTGGCAATTGCAATGCTGTAAAAAAATTAACATCCCCTCACATCTCTGTTCTAAAAATCGTGTAAAAAATTGTAGGCACAGTTGGACAGAGAAAAATTGTCTCCATATACTTTAAATAACCAAAATTGTCCCATAAATAAACGAAAAAAGCCATTCAACTGAAAATTATGTATTCTCTTTACTAAAATAAGCTTAGGGGATCGTCTTCATTCCGCAATGGTAGAAAAATTTGAAATTTTCAATAGGGCCAGCCAATTTTCACAGCATTTTTTTTTTTTTTTTTTTAGTTTATAGTGTATCTCAGGCTACCAAACGGAAAGTTCTTTAGAAATAAGAAAGTTTGAAACTCTGAAATCCTTAATATTAAATTCCTTTTTAATCGCTGTAAAGCCGATTGCATATCGGGTAGTCTTTAAAGCATACTCAAAAACAATATAGCGTAATAATTTCAAATTTTCATATAGAAATATAGCTTATAGAAATCGGTTTTTGATTAAAAAATTATAGGTCACAATTAAAATGTTTTCGAAAAATAATTTTGAAATTATACATATTTTTAAATAGATTTATGAAAATTTTTAATTGTAACCTATAAAATCTGTAACAGAAATCGATTCCCAAAATCTTCAAATATGCGAATTCAAAATCCCAAGTTATTCGTATAAGTAGTGTTTGAGCATGCGTAAAAAACGAAACCTATTGCAACCTACTTTGAAACAATTGAAAATGAATTTAAAGTTAGAAGTTTCAAAATTAACACCTCCATATTTCCTAACTATTTGACAGAAAGACTTCCTGTTTAGTATAAGTAACAATTTATAAAACAAGCCAAATATGCTTGCAAAATGGTTTCGTTCGTACGGATAGTTGTGTAAAAATCCATTTTGAAATTAAACCCTTAAGCTTCTTTTCCTTTCTTCTATCTTCAATAGAAGAAAGTATTGTAATGGAAATTTTTTCAATTTCCGATTTTCGTCGGATTTACACGTCCTAGAGACCCAAGAGATCACAAGAAACATGTTTATACAAAATATCTGTTTGTCCGTCTGTCGCCATCGTACCATTAAAAAGTGTATGAAGTTATGCACAGAATTCAACCAAATTTTTTTTTTGTGTATGTTTTTGGCTGTGTCAGTCAGGTTCTCCTTCCATTTAGAAATATTCCGCCGGAAGGGGGCACTCTAATAGCGATTTTTTGTGCCATTTGCAATAATGGACCATCGAAAAGTGTATGAAGTTATGCATAGCATTGAATCAAACGTTTTGTATATGTTTCTGGGTATGGCCAGCAGGTCGTCCCTGAATGTGAAAAGATTTCTCTGGACGGGGTGCTATAATTGCTATGTCTGGGCCATTTTCATTATTGCACCATCGAAAAGTATATGTAGTTACATATAGAATTGAATCAAACTTTTTGTGTATGTTTCTGGCTATGGCCAGCAGGTCCTCCTTCAATTTGGAAACATGTCGCCGGTAAGGGGTGCTAATAGCGATGTCTATGACATTTTCATTATTGTATCATCGAAAAGTGTGTGGAGTTATGCACAGAAACGAACCAAATTTTTTGTGTATGTTTTTCGTTATGGCTAGCAGTTGGTCCTTGAACTTGAAAATATTCGGCCGGAAGGGGTCGCTGTAATAGCGATGTTTGTGTTATAATTTTCTTGATTTTTCGTAGTATTATTGTCCATTGGCGGCTCGTGCAACAACGGAAACTCGCGACCTGCTAAGCCGGCTATTCGCAAACAGCTGATGACAACAGAATAACAAAAAATAATTGATTTTAATAAATATCATGATCGAGATGAACTCGTTTTTACTCCAATTCTTTGACTGAAGGAGAAATTTAAGATGAAGATCAAATTCGGTAAAGTATTGAACTAATAATATTGAAGTATTAACATGTGTAACTACTTTTTGGAATATTAAGAAGTATGAGAGCAGCTATCGACTAAAAATGCTTCTCGCGATGAAAATTTTTCATGAAACATAAAAGAAAATTAGTTAAAAACTTTGCCCATAGATGCCACTGTATCTTAAATTATCTGTATTAAGCATAAAAAACTCAAGGCAACCATTTACGGAGTATTTATTTTGTGCAATCTATTAGTATTTTTCAATGTGTTCGCCCTTTGCAGCTCTAGCAAAATAAATGCTCTGTAACTGATTGAGGCAATATAAACGATCTGAAACTGATTGCCTTGAGTTTTTTATTCTTATTCCAGATAATTTAAGGTACAGAGGTATCCAAGGGCAATGTCTTGAACTAATTTTCTTATTTGCTTTTAGCCCCACCTGCTCTCGAAGCTGGTAGACGGGAGGTGCTGGGTTCGTTCCCAATCGTGCGCGCCGGCCTAATCGTTCGGCTTTTTCGTGGTTTTCTTCGAACCATGGATTTCCATGCGTAAATACGGTTAGGTTCTCTTAGAAAGACCCCCACGAAGGGCACTCCTCCCCTGGGCCTATTTCCCTCTAGTTGATAATTGGCCGTCAAAAATGAACCCAGCCTAACCCAAATAGCATTTCCAAACTACAATTACTTGATTTTATATTAAGTTTTAAAATGTGTCACGGACTTTTAACCACCATATATATTGGAGTCTCATTATTATTATTATTTTAACAGTCAACTGTGAAAGAAAAATGGAAATTTTTCTGTAGAATTTTTATAATATAGTACTAAAATAAAAAAGTGTGTTGTATAATACACATATATCCTAGTGAAAAATTAATTATCTACAAAGCTACAAAATGTCATTTTTTTTTCCTGAATAATTTATACCAATAAGTTATGAATGCAAACAAAGAAATACCTTGAAGAGACTGGTGTTTCTTGTGTAATATCCACTTATTATTTAAATTCTTCTGATTCATTAGTCATACACCTTTTTATATTTTATTATATATTTCAGAGCATTATTGTCTTGTTTTATGCGAGAATGAAATAAATTCTAAGGAGCAAACGAAAAAAGTCATTTTCAATTTGCTGTTTGATATATTATAAAGTTTTCCTTAATTTTCTTCCTTATTTTAAATTTCAAAGAAACATTTTTTTAAATATAATTCTCTGTTTTACGCAATTAAATTATGTACCTTCGAGAATAAAAAAAAAACTATTTTTCTAAATTACGAATAAATAAACTGATAATTACACATTATCATTTGAATCAATCTGTTTTTTGTATGTAAAGATGTAATTCTGTAATTGATTTCTGAACCCTTCCCGATTTCCTAGAATTGCAAAAACACGTTTACAGGCCTGTTTCTGATGACAATACAACATTTTAATATATTATTAATTTAACTGTAAATTGATACACTGATTTTAAGGCTTTTTTCTGTTAGTTATATGAAAGTATAGCTTTTAATAAGTTTCAAAATTTTATTTGAACGCATTATTGTAATTTTTCAAATAAATATGCTTGTTAGTATTGTTAATTGGCATTCTAAAAATATATATACAGCTCCAAGTAAAAAAAAAAAAAAAATAGAATAACAGAAAAAAAGGAATTGTGAAAAGAAAATGTTTTTTATGTATCGCTTATTCAAAAAGTAATACAGGATAAAACTTAATATTGTAAGGATCTACATAGTTTGTAGAATCTTTTAGTATAAAAATTAAAAGAAATAATACGAAAATTAAAATAATGACACATTATTCACACTTGGAAAAAAATCAAAATATTATAATAACCATTTACCTGGTTCAAAATATTAGAATAATGCATTATAAATAATATATATATATATATTTTTTTTTTAAAGGAAAAACAGTATTTTTTAATATTTTATAGCATCACCTTTACATTTTATAACAGAACGAATTCGCTTATCCAAGCTAGCTACAAGTGGTTTACAATGTTTTCTGCTCAGACATGACGATGTCGACTTTATGCTGGGATGAACCCCAACTTCGTTTTTTGGCGCAAAATATTACAGTCTTTTCTTCATTATTCTCCACAAATTCTGCATTGGATTTAAATCTGGCGAATTAGCCTGACGGGGAAGTACGTTAATTTGGTTTTGGCTAAGCCAGTTCTTGGTTGACACTGACCTTTGTGAAGGTGCTAAATCATGTTGGAAAATAAAATCGTCACCACGCCGATCTTCTGACGATGGTATCATGAAATGCTGAAGGATTTCTTGATATATATCAGAATTAATACTTTCGTTAACGATACTATGCCTTCCAGGAAAATCTACTGTCATGCAAGTTCATACCATTACACTGTATGAAAATTTTCTGATCGTTAGATGCAGTTCTTGACATATGCTTTTTGTTTCATTCGCCATACACGAACACCTTGATCACCATGTTACGCAAAACACATTCTCATCTCTAAACAATATCTTTTTCAAATCATCCAGACACATTAAAGCATTTTTTGCACCACTTCGCTCTCTCCCTTTTCTGCTTAATAGTCATCAGGGGCTTTGTCTTTCGTACACGAAATTGAAATCCAAGTATATGGAGACGTCTTAGTGTTGTGGATTTACTCACGTCAACACCGTGCTGTTTTAACTTTCGATGCAGATATCTTACACTTCTGAAACGTTTTTTTTTAGCAATACTCTTAAGCTTTCTATCATCCCTTTGAGTAGATCTTACCTTTCGGCCGCTATTCAGATGCTTGTTTCCAAAATGTCCGTCGTTAAAATACTGCTCTATTAACACTTGGTAGAGAACATTTTAAGTAACTGGGGATATATTGCTGGTACGGCTTTGTTTATGCAAATCAATAACACGATGCTTTGTAAACTCCGTTATGTCGGACGAACGACCCATGTTTCGCTGAAAATGAAGATGCAAAGCGTTTTTATAACTTAAGAAGTTCCACAGAAGAATTTTTTATGCAACTTTGTGCAACTATCAGGAAAATTCATTAGTATTCTAATTTTTTGAACCACCTATTTTAGTATTCTGAAATTTTGAATAATGAAAATAATTTTACAAAAATACAATATTCACTCAAAATCTAATCTTTTACAGTTCTAATTTTCTTTAATAATATGCAAATTTATTAAAACATCTACTGTTGTTCTTTTTCAATTGTATTATACTGAAATAAAACTAAATGCAATTCCAAATACAAATGAAATGGATTATTGTAATTTTTTGACTGTATATCATGTTAAACATCTGTTAAAGTTATCATAAAGAAAACTTATAAACTCGTGCGAGGTTCTCGACGTAATCTTTGATATTCACTGATACATTTTTTCATTAATTGATTAACTGCATTTTTTTGAAAAACGTGTTTTACCATATGTAAGAACCTTTAAAAACATACCTCATTCATCGCTGAGCCTTTAGTATATGCTGAGAAAAAAGGATGTTAACAACATGAAAAATATATAGGATGGTTTGTACCTATATTCTGCAACTCCTCAATCCCGGCTTTATCCCCTTGTTATTATAATGAAATAAAAATATTTCGTACTTAACATCGTTTTTTAACTTTGACAAAAACAAATTTGTTTCAAAATTACAACATTTCTTTTCAATGCTGATAATTTATATGAAAGAATTATTGATGCAAGCAGCTAGCGCTCATAGAAATAATTTCAACAGTAACAGTGTTCTTTGACTTATTTCACCCTACTATTTGAATTCCTAAGAATAATTTGTCATTTCTCTTTCATATTTTATTTATTTCAGAGAACTAGTGCCTTCTTTTATGTAGAAATGAATAAATAATTGGGGAGGAGGGAACAACGATGTCCTATTCATTCAATTTTTCCATTTATTACAAGGTCTTGCTTATTTTATCCAATAATTTAAGTTCAAAAGAAAAATTACTCGTATTATCTGTTTTATGTAATGAATGTATTCTTCTGCTGTTTATCGAAAAAGTATATAAATTTTCTTAACTTGAGAAAAGATAATTTTAATATTCTTATTCTACGTAACAAATATATACATTATAGTTAAAATAATTTCATAATTATTATAATTTAAAATTGAAAAGGGAAATTGTTTGCATTACAGTGCAACTTCGATTACCCGAGCTAATTGGGACCGCTAGTACCGGGAATCTTGGGTATCTCGGTTAATAGATATTGTGCATAAAAACTCCCCGTTCACGCAAATTTAACAACTCTTAGAATAAAAAACAATAGAACGTTTTTCAAATGATTAAAATAAACATATATAAAGTTATGTTTCACACTTCAACAATTTTATAAGGAAAATAAACTACTAGTAGTAAATTTTAAAAAGCAAATTGAATTTTTTAAACTATACTAAGTTAAACATTGAAAGATGCATTTTCAAAAATAAAACAAATCTGAAGAAAATATTTAAAAAAAATTTAATTACATTAATTTGTTAAATTTACATTATTTACATTAACAGGAGATTCGCGAAAAAAAAGAGCAAACTAAAGAATGTCATGAAACCCAAATGTCTGCTGTGAGAGTTGCCAAACCCCCCCTCTACTGTCGCCATTCAAGTGGTGGGGGGGGGGGGAGATGTATTTGTCCGATAACACAAAACACCTGGTATTCAATAGGGCCACAAGGCCGCTGGAAACAAAGCATTTTTCGCTGTTGATTTCTCAGGGTTCAATGTTTATTGGAAGTTGAGTGCTTTCGGGAGTAGAAGAGCCGTTAGCACGGACAGTGAACTAAAAATTGCTGTCTTTTTCAATTATTAATGCTCATTCACAAAAAAAGAAAAATCAGACTTCGTTATCGGTTTGTTTAACAGAAACCTCGATTAATCGAAGCTCGGTTAATCGAGGTTCTACTGTATCTATTTTAACATGATTTCTTTTAACTTACAATTATGTTTGTGTGTAGCAGTCAAATCTTGTGACTCGTTTTTCCTCCACTTCTTGTTGACATAGAGGCCTGAAATTTAAAATATATATGTATTCCTGAGAACAATACATGAAATGAAATGGACATTCATTTTTTAAAATTCGATCCCTAAGTGGGGGTAACGGGGGGGAGGGGACAAATTTACTTAATGCTACGTTTGATTTCCTATGGAGAAATCAGCATCAGCTTCAAAAATGAGTATTTGTTGAAAATTACTAATGACAGGATACAATATCGCCAAATTTTAGCCAACTTGGCAAAATATGTCCAAATTTGGCGACAAAAATAAGTTTCATATAGGTAGTCAATTTGATGATAGCTGGCTAATTTGAAAAAATTCCCATTTAAATTCATTAATCTTCCATAATCCAGCTCACCGCAACTTAATTTAAACTCCATGCATTTAAGTCTTTTCTACTTTTTAGTGCATTTAAAAAAAAAAAAAAAAAAAAAAAAAAAAAAAACGTATTTTCTACATTTTTGGGAATTTTAATGAAAGCATGTTTAAAAAGAAGACGTACATATATATTTATTCTACATAACTGACTTAATTTATGCCCCTGATGTTTATTGGCGACAATTTATAGAAAAATCCTTACTTCTTTATATTCTTTTGATTTATAGCAGATGTTTCGTTTTCTTCTTCCATTACATTAGCAACAAAACATTTTTCTACTGTATGATAATATATATATATGTGTATATATATACATATATATATATATATATATATATATATATACACTGTGAAACCATTTCTTATCTTTTGTAGCAGATTCCACAATTTTAAACATCCAGATATTACTTCATATAAAACAACACTCGGGGATTTAGTTAGAAAACCTTTAATATAGGGTTCTTGACGACATGATGTACGACACTTTTTTACTCACAAAACTTAAATATCTTTCTATTTCCAAAACATACAGTACTCGTTTCGGAATCATTGGCCACTCGAAAGTGACTGTTCGATATATTCTTTTGTGGTCATTTTATGTTTTCTTAGAATAAGAAGCTTTTTTTTTTTTAACAATGCGTAAAATAATAAATGGTTAATCTATGAATCTTTTATATTATTTTATTATAATCAAATAAAGATATTTCGTACCGAACATCATTTTTTAACGTTGACAAAAACAAGTTTTATTTAGAATTACAAAATTTATTTTCATTGCTTGGTAATTTATATGAAAGAGTTATTGATGCTAGAAGCTAGCGCTCACAGATATAATTTGAACAGTAATAGTATTCTTTGGCTTATTTCGCCCTATTATTTGAATTCTTCCGGATAATTTGTCATTTCTATTTTATATTTTATTTATTTCAGAGAACTGTTCCTTCGTTTATGTGGAAATGAATAAATAATTGGGGAGGAGGGAATAACGATGTCATATTCGTTCAGTTTTTCCATTTATTACAAATTCTTGCTTATTTTATCCAATAATTTAAGTTTGAAAGAAAAATTACTCGTATTATCTATTTTATGTAATGAATATATTCTTCTGCTGTTTATCGAAAAAGCATATAAATTTTCTTCACTTGAGAAATGATAATTATTTAATATTCATATTCTACGTAGCAAACATATACATTATAGTTAAAATTATTACATAGTTATTATAGTTTAAAACCGAAAAGGGAAATTGTTTGCATTATCTACACTGGCCTCCAAAATTAAGGTACAAGAACTGGATGCTTTCGATTGTACACGGTTTGTCGAATATCTACCAACATTATTGACGAATTGTTCTTCAACTTCTGAGATGTAAAGAACATGTTTGATTTCATATTTCTCGGTGAAGATTTAGTCGGGGGTGGGGTGGGGGGGGGTCAATTAGGGAGATAATAATAAATTTAATAATAAAACAGTATTTGCGATCACCTATGTAACAGAAAATGCTGGAAATGTTTTGTCACTGGGTTAAATGACTATTTGGGTTCTGTTCAACGTTTGTGTGCATTTGTGTAAGCATATCACTCATATTCGTGAAGATGTTATTGTACCTGTGAAAAATTCGAACATTTTTTGTTTATAGCATACAGAGTTTTGAATCCAATTTAACACAACTTTCCGAAAACCTGGCAAAGAACAGTAGCAACAGTACACTTCAATTAAAATATGAATATTGAATATTTGATGAGAGATGGGCACTTGTATGAAATAATTTTTAACTGCGCATGCGTGAAAGATTTCAAAATTTTTATTTCATAATTTGGTAGTCAGCTGTTTAGGGCAACTTATATCCAACCAGTCAAATATCGCGAAATTTCACAAAGATAGGGGCGATATAGTGATTTGCTTTCTAAAAATAGCTTTATTATAAGGGATTTTCCATAACTTTTCAATCAGCTCACTATATCTTTCTCAGTTTTCACAATATTTGACGGGACTTTTTATAGAAGTTGCCCAAAATAGCTGACTGGTAAATTATGAAATAAAATTTTTGAAATCTTTCACGCAGTTAAATGTTATTTCATACGAATGCCCATATCTCATCAAATATTCAATATATTCATGTTTTAATTGCAGTCTACTGTTGCTACTGTTCTTTCTCAGGTTTTCGGAAAGTTGTGTTAAATTTGGTTGAAAACTCTGTATGTTATAAACATAAAACTTTTGAATTTTTCACAGACATAGAAACATCTTCACGAATATGATTGCTATGCTTACACAAATGCACACAAACGTTGAACAGGACCCAAATAGTCATTTAACACAGTGACAAACCATTTCCAGCATTTTCTGTTACATAGGTGACCGTAAATATTTTATTATTAATTTTATTATTAGTCCCCTAATTGTTCCCCCGGCTAAATATTCACCGAGAAATATGAAATAAAACATGTTACTTACAATCCAGAAGTTCTAGAACAATTGGCCAATAATGTTGGTAATTATTCGACAAACCGTGTACAATCGAATGCATCCAGTCCCTGTACCTTAACTTTTGGAGGCCAGTGTATCTTTACATGCTTTCTTTGAACTTACAATTATGTTTGTGTGTGGCAGTCAAATCTTTTGATTCATTTTTCATCCACTTCTTGTTGACGTAGAAGCTTGAAATTTGGATTATATATGTATTCCTGAATGCAATATCATTTTAAACATAGAGATATTACTTCAGATAAAACGGCACTCGCGGATTTACTTAGAAAACCTTTAATATAGGGTTCTTCACTATATGATGTACGACACTTATTTATTTACAAAATTTAAATGTCTTTCTATTTCAAAAACATGCAGAACTCGTTTCGTAATCGTAGGTCACTCGAAAGTGGATGTTTGATATATTCGTTTGGGGTCATATTATGTTCTTTTCTTAGAATAAGAAACATTTCTTTTTTTTTTTTTTTTTTTTTTACAGTGCGTAAAATAATATATAGTTAATCTATGTATCTTTTATACTATTTTATTATAACGAAATAAAAATATTTCACGCTGAACATCATTTTTTAACTTTGACCAAAACAAATTTGGCTTAGAATTACAAAATTTATTTTCATCGCTTGCTAATTTATATGAAAGAGTTATTGATGCAAGCAGCTAGAGCTCGCTCACAGAAATAATGTGAACAGTACAGTGTCCTTTGACTTATTTCACCCTATTATTTGAATTCCTTTGAATAATTTGTCATTTCTCTTTTATATTTTGAGATTTATTTTAGCGAATTATTGCCTTCTTTTATGTGGAAATGAATAAATAATTGGAAGGAGGGAACAACGATGTCCTATTCTTTCAACTATTTTATTTCTTACAAAGTCTTACATTTTATACCATAATT
Source organism: Maratus speciosus (assembly GCA_963932465.1). NCBI lineage: Eukaryota > Metazoa > Arthropoda > Arachnida > Araneae > Salticidae > Maratus > Maratus speciosus. The sequence goes on along the minus strand of OZ010795.1, from coordinate 16,784,991 downwards.
TTTGTTCGAAAGAAAAACTGCTTGTATTATCAATTTTATGTAATTAATGTATTCTTCTGCATTTTATTGAAACGATATCTATATTTTTTAATGGGAGAAATTATTACTAGATTATATTCATACTTTACATTTTATTAATTTACGCAGATAAATCAGTCATTTGCAGAATTTTAAAAAGTTCACTGTCTTGCTTAAAAGGCGACAAAAATAATGAAAAAGATATTACAAGTTAAAAATATACATTTTATTTAAAATTTCTTGGTACTTTCAAGCTTTCCACGCTCATCATCAGAGAATATTTTAATAACTACATGTTATTTATTTATACGAATTCACACTTTGTTTTGAAATTGAGAAAGCCATACAAAGCCATACATCGAACATTTGTAGCTGAAAATAAACTTGGTATATTTTTCTTTATATATCACTTATTGTAATAGAAGTTTTTGAAATATGATTTTTTAAAATCGGCTACATCATTTCTACCTTATTTAATAGAGTTTGATTAGGGACAGACAACCCAAATTCATAAACATTCCACTATGTTGGAAAGCGTTAAAAAACAATTAAATATTCTCTGTTATTCGGAACCAATAATGCCAAATGACATCATGACTTTCCCAAATTTTTTCAAATATAGAAACAGAGTCTAGGAGATTCTGTTTGGTGTCATTCAAAAGGAATTTTTTTTTTTTTTTTTTTTTTTTTTTTTTTTTTTGCTCTTCAGTAGCATTTTTTTCTTTCCTCAATAGATCGCAGCAGAGGTTCTAGAGACTGAAAAGTATGGTTTGATTACCCAATAAAACGTGAAATGGAAACATGACTGAAAATAAAATATTATTCACATTTTTTTTTTTTTTTAACGTTACAATTTTTCAATTATAAGTTACATGTTTATGTGTTTATAATTCAACAATTGTATTTTTATTTTAGTAACAATGCATATTAAATATATATGAGTCCAATTGGCATCACTGGGATTAGATAGATAATTGCAACTATTTTGATTTCTTTGTATCTGATTCGGCAGTTTTTGAAAGGAAGGAAGTTTCCTTTACTATTTATGTCAAAGCGAAAAAAAATAGTTTGTATCATTAGAAAGAGCCATTTATTTACTAATGAATGAGTATCTTTCTCATATAGAGAATGAAAAATCTGATGAAGAAGACAGTGAAAGTGCACGCAATCTATCAAATTCAGATGAGATTCCCAATTCAAGTGCCAATATTCTTGATCTGTATACAAATGACTCACTCGGTCCTATTACTGTTTCTTTAGGTAATAAAGTAGTTGAAGTTGAAAATGTAAATCAATTACAAGATAAGTATATTGAAGAATTCCCTGATCAAGAAAAAGTAAATTCAGAGAACAATGGTAACTCAAATAAAAAAAGGCTCAAAAGGAGTAAAAAAGTTTCCTGAGAAACTAAAACCATACACTATTTGACACGACATTTAGAAAAAACTTTTCATCTCCTCCTCATGAAATTTTTAGTCCTTATGAGTACTTTAAATTGTTTTGTGATGACAAAATTAAAGATAAATTAGTCTATCAAACAAATCTTTATTCTTGCCAAAAGACTGGAACTTCAGTAAATACAAATGTACATGAAATGGAACTGTTCCTTGGAATATATTTTCTGACTGGGCTTGTCTCAATGCCATCATACAAATATTATTGGAGTGAAGTACACGTTATCCACTGATAGCTGACTGCATGACAAAAAATAGATTCTCAACTTTGCGTACCAGCAGCACTTATGGACGAGCCTCTACAGCATCTGAGCCTAACTTTAAGGACACGTTTGCAAAAATAAGATATTTTCGGAAAAATTTGACTTGTGTAGTTTTTGAAATTAACGAATAATTCTTGATGCCTTCAAAAGTTTGCATACGATATTTCTATAAAGAAAGAAGGCATAAAAAGCTTTCCAAGTAGCTCAATTTTTTTTCCATTGTTGGTAGTTCTCTTGGAAACCGCTGGGAAACGGTAGATATTGAGAGACTCCCTAGTTTCTAGAATATCCGAGTAGGATTCTGAACTGCAAACGGATTGACCACTGTTGGTAAATAGTTTGTTGGCCAACAGGACATCAAGGAGGACATTTCTTACTGAGGGACAACGTGGGATAACAATTAAGCAACAATTTGACCACATTGGAATGATAATTTTAAGCTAATTGGCTTAGACTGTCTTTTTATTAAATGAGTTGTTTTAATAATAACTTCTTTTACAGTGTAAAATAGAAATCCTGTACCTTTTTCTCCAAAACCTTTCTAAATTCACTCTAAGTGGTGATGTTTTTGTTATTTGCCGTGTGATTTCTATATTCTCTTTCAGTAATAAAATATAAAAATGTTTTATACTTAACAAAATAGTATAATGTATAATAATGGGCTTTAATGTCAGGTAACAGTTGTGCGGCTTTCTGCATTTTTTTTAATTTTAAATATTAATTGAACACAATAAGAACACAACATTCATATATGTTATAATCTGATGCCAGATACATATCATAATTAACGGGTATGTCGACACTGTAAAATATTCCTCGTCAAAACGTAGCCATTTTAAGTGTAACGTGTTGGATGAAATCAAAGTCATCCAACGCTATTTATAGATGACGATCCCTTAACTACATTATGAAGCATTCTCACTTGTAAAGATAGAGATATCGAGCAGGGCAGGTGCTTTCGCACTTCCACAGGCATCCTGGGAAGAGTCTAGCAAATTCAATTCCTGCGGTGACATATACTTTCCGAACGCAGCCAGGGATTATGTGGTCAGCGAGGGGAGTGCCCAAACCATTCTGCGTTCACAACCCAGCCACTTAGGGGTGGAAGGTGACCAGAAACCCCTTCCCTTCGGGATCCGTCCCGAAGGAGCGGAACTCTGAGGAGTCTTTATGGCTATTACAGAACTAGGTCGTGACTGTCGTTTCGAGGAGAGTTTGACGTGGAAACCATACAGGATTTTTTTGCGTTTTTCTCATTTGAACGCAGACACACCTATGTGGACAAAGAAGGGGGGTGCCCATTCTTCCGTGTTTCCAACCCGGCCACTTGAGTGTGAAAGATGACCAGAAGCAGACTTCCTCGAGGGACTGGGTGCTGCTATGTTTTTTTGGTCGCTATACGAATAGTCCAAAGTCGTCGTCCGAGTGACCACACAGGGTTTTCAAGGTCTTTCTTTGTGTGTATCCTAAATTAGGGTCGTCTTCTCTGAATACATTTTTTGTTTTGCAATCCGGTCATTGGTGTATACCGTCGTAGTACACTACTGCGATCTGAGCTCTCGGAAAATTTTTGTGACGTAACACCCTTAAACAGTGATGGGTGGCGGCTGGTGCCTTATCTACTGTCTTGGCAATGTGCCATCTTTCCAATATCGGGTTCTTTCCTTTGGTACTGTTGGCTACTGTTTCGGCTTGTCTTGGTTTTGTTTATACTGCCGATTATGTGTCATTCAATGTTGCTACTGTTTCTTCTTTGGTTTTGCCAAATTCCTAAAAAATTTCTGAGTGGTAAACTTTATTATAACATTCTTAAAGAAATATTTTTGAATTAATGGTGTTTTTACCATTCATCTAATGGAATGTAGTAGACTTATATTTTATGATTATTTCTTTAATAAGGAATGTAGATACAAATAATATAATATTCATTTATAGACTCTCATGTTACTTCATTTAATATAACCCTGTATAAGCTATTTGTCTACATTTCCATAATCAGGAGTCCTTTTTTATAGAAAGATGCCGGGTGTCCCAAAAAGGACTAATGATTTTAAAATTCTTGCAAACGGTGACAAATATTAAAAAAATGCAATTTAACAAATTACAACGACCATTTGGAAAATGATTTTTTCAAAGACTAAAATTTAAGACATAAAAAATAGCACGGAGTTGATCCTACTTTTCATACGCCTATGGATTAAACATTAATAGTATTACTACACGTAAAAATTCCAAGCGACGGAATTCGCTGGCAATTCGTACGTATTATCCCCCTGAAACTTATGTATTATCCAAGCATTTCATTGGCCGTTCGGGAAAACGCTTTTCCGTCGTCAGATTTCCAAGAAATCTGACGGGCCAATTTTAAATGAAATTTATTTCTTAAACTTCTAAACATCCCACAATATTACTTTTTATATCATTGTATAGAGAAAAAAATGTACTTTTAAATGCAATTTGTTTGAAAACTGTATCTCAATTTGTTTCTGAGTTATTATTTTTTTTTGTAGTTTTTATTACTTTTTTGTCATAGTGGCAACACTCTGTTGTCCATCTCTGTTGAAAGTAAAGGGGAATACATATTACTGTATAGACCCATCAGAAAATGAATAAATTGATGATTAAACCAATAAAAACCTTCAGATATGCTTTTGATTTCCTACCCTGACGAGGACAATAACCATTTTTCCAAATGGTTAAAAAATTCTTGCAGGAGATGTATGATGTCAGAAGTTTTTTTTCTGTGATTCTTGATTTTAGTTTAAATTTCAAAAAAATAGATGGCGCTACGAGAAATATGTGCTAATTCCAGACCCGATTTTTGGTACTTCAGGATCCATTCAAAACATTTTAATCTCTTTTTTTCGCTTAGAATAGAAAGGCCGAAAAATAGAGACTCGCTTTAGCGCCTATTGCTTGCCGTGTCATCTATCGCTACTATTTGTAACTAAAACTGGGAATTGCAGCACAAAAACTCCTGACATCTTACATAACCCTCTTTCAAAGATTTTTTTAATGTCTGTCATTGTTTGCAAGTTATTGAATTTTAAAATCATCGATCATTTTTGGAACACCCGGTATAAGGAAAAAATAAAAACATAATCACATTCTGTGTCCATCTTAATTTTCTGATTCTAAGTTGTATTAATTACCTTTCTTTAAGAATTAATGTACATTTTTATAAGTTTATTTATAAAAAATCAAATATCTCAAATAAGTTAAAAATTATTCATTTTTATTTTAAATACAAAATAAAAAATATTCTTTTCCGAGAAACTAAAGTTGACATCTGCTAAAAGCTTTTTCTTGAAACCAACTGAAATGAAATATTGAACACTACGAAATTCTGTTTTAAGGAAAATCTTTTTTTCTCTCTAAATTTTATTTACATTTATTATGCACTTTTTAAAATCTAACTTATCATTGTTAAAAAACTTTTGTCATTTCATCGCTAATAGCAACGAAATATTAAGCAGGAAAAAATACCCTGTTTGATTATTTAGTAAAAGGTTTTATGTTTATTTTTTCATTAAATGTTAAACAACTTTAATGTTCAATTAAAAAATTGAATATATCTCTGGGATAAGCTCTGTGTAATCACTTGTTTGAAATTTCACGGTTCATAACAGCTTTCTATCTCTTGTTTGCTTGACGAATATTCCACCAAAAAGCATCGCATAATTCAATAAAATAAAAGCTCTTGTTAGTGAAAATTATTAATAGCATTAGACCAGGAGCTGGCTGCACAAAGCATAACCTCATTGAGTTGAAGGCTGAAATTCCAGGATTAGTTAAAACTAGATTCGCTTATTAAAATACAACTGGTCTGCCAAGTCATATCTCGGTGGAAAATATTTGCAAATTCGATTTTAGTATTGACATATAGGCTTACCATTGTGTTTTCCTGCTCCCACTCCTCCATGTTTTCATACTTCTGGGTGCAGGAAGACACAATGATAAATTTACCGATCAACCAATAAAATCGGTCCTGCAGCTGTTTTCCACCAAGATATGACTTAGCAGACGAGTTGCATTTTAATATGCGAATCGAGTTCTCTAAAACTAGAATTTCAGACATCAGCTAGAAGAGGTGATGGTCTGTGCAGTCGCATTCCGGTTTACATGCTATTATGTGAAATTTTACAGCCGCCAATATTAAATTTGGCGCAGTATCGGAGATTTTTGGTGCTTTCTCCTTAAAATGACTAGTACAGAGTTATCTGTAATGGAAACATGCTTGTTAGATCAATCTAAGTTTGCACATAAGTAGAGCATCCACCAGAAGCTATGAATCCATCATATTGCAACAAGAATCAAATTGCAACTGCATTCCATCGCTTTATTTTTTCGTTAACACTCCACCATATTCTGAATTATTAGATGATAAATGAACTATTCCATGTATCACTATGGTTTAAAAGTTGACATTAACTTCCTGACCAAGTAGTAGATTTTAGGGGGCTCAGGGCTTAAAAAATTTCAAAAAATTGATTTTTTTAAGTCTATCTATTTTGATTATTCAATTAACTCTGAACACAATGCAAAAAACCGCATAAAAATGTTTGCAATTTTACGGAGTTATAATCATTTATGTGACAATCACTTTCAAAGCCGCACCCATTTCATTGCAACTTTAAGTCCCGTTTTCCTAAACTTGATTTTTGACGACTATCCGTAAGATAAAAAGAAAACTATTTGATAGAATGGCTTAATGATGTTATATGCATGCAAAAAAATATTTAACTATAGAATGAATTAATATATTTTAGATACTTTAATATTTTGAGCATTTTTAATGAAAAAAATGTATTTTTTAGGGTTTTTTAAATTTTAAATGTTGAGAGTTTTTTTTTCTTTATTCGTTTGAGTGATAGTTACATCCTTAATTCCCTGTATAGAATAAAGTTTCCTGATCATTTTAAAGCAAAAATTAGGTTCTTATGTCAATTCAACGTTAAGATATCTTCCGGATGGTGATAGGACACCCAATTTTTTTTCGAAACTTGTGTTATATAAATATTGCTATATTTTTTATTTTATTACATTGAAGTACTTCATTTTATAATTTTATAAGACTACAAACATACCTTAAAAATATCAGAAAGTTTAAATTAGTTACATTGAATACTGCTGTTTTTATAAGGATGCGAAGCGAGAGCTCTGTTTACATGTTTTTCGGTATCGATCGATCCTTAAACAACTCAAAAACACAAAACGCCTGGCTCCAGAATTCTTGTTGGTCAATAAATACTAGCCAGCGAAGGGATTTTTACTGCAATTTGTGAGTACCTAGGAACAATGGTAGGGCATTAAAACACGGACTCTATTTCCTAGTCGCGGATGAAAAACAAGGTGAAGCGGTCTTTCCGATAAGCGCGCAAAAAAAGGTTTTTAGAAGGCTGATTAAAAAAAATATGGTAAAAAATTATAATTGCAAACTAAGCAATTTCAGTAGAATTTATATCGGGATGTCAGACTGAAATAAAAATAAAAAAACATTAAATTAAAAATAATATAACGTGAAGTGTTTGCAAAATGAATTTTGAAAAAAGAAATAAAATATTAATTTATGCATTTAGAAAGAAATGAAATTAAAGTAAATTGAGCGATTGGAATATTTTAAAGATAATATAGAATTAGCTAAACTAGGGTTATTTTTAACACCGTGAAAAATCTGTAAAGTGTGATAATTTTTTCAAATAAATTGCATTTGAATAATTTTTCTATTTTACGGTGCATTTCAAATTGTGCGATGTTTAGAAATGGCCAGTTTAGTAATGTTTAAAAGCGAAAAAGAAATTTATGAGTTAGATCATTGCCACGGTCAGTATCCCGTTAGAGGTACACATGGACATGTTTTGATTTATAATTTAGATATTAGTACTATATTAACTTCAAAATACTATATTTTAAGGTGTTCTCAAAATTAAAACGGGATACTTTTAAAGAATGTTTTTTAATTCACTTTTGTTCGGAAAAGCATGACATTCGCAGGTGTTGTTATTCACAAACTATGTAATAAAAGTCGTTTTTTGGTAAATGCAGAAGATGTTTCTGAAAATACTGACAAAGTGGACGTTTTGAAAAAGCTTTACGAACGTAACAGCGAACGAAAATAGGAAAACGGGCCGTCACGTGAGCACAATCCCATATAATTCGATAAGTAATTTGTCAAAAAATGGAAATCTCATTTCGTTTCCAAATAGCTTCAATAGTCAGCTCTGCTAATTTTATGTCTTTACGTTTAAAAATGAATCATAAAATTTCGCGTTGTAGAACAAGGGATTTGAGAACGGCCTTAAATGGAAATATCATCCTTCATAAAGTTTTATTATCTCAGATTTAATTTTACTTATATAAAACAAACAACTATCCTTTTCACCTTTTAATATATATAAAACGCTTACATAAATATATGCGTATATATATGTTTACGGCAACGTTTGTAATCAAATATTTTTAAAGCGCACTCACTTAAAAAAATCTGTAAAAACACAAAAAAAACTAAGTACACCAGTTTAAAGTAAATTTACACCAGTTCTCAGTTAAATGCATTCGATTGAGTTTATCGGTCGAGACTTTTTGTTAATTTACAGTAGTTCTCGGTTAAATGCATTCGATTGAGTTTCCCGGTCATCGTTTTACAGACATTTCCCTTATCTTGTATCTAATTCCCTATAAGGATTTCCATGCCTTTGAATGAAATTTAGATAGAGTAGAGAAATAGTCGAAGCTAATTATTTTCTAAAAGTGGTAATTTTCTTAAAATTTTTATAGATATAATTTTTCTTTAAAAAAAAGCTACATGAAACATTTTCAACTGCAAAAGCATTTCCATTTACAGAGAGAATCATAATACATTTAAATACATTGCTTTTGTAAGAATTGTGATATAAAAATAAAAGTATTCTTGGTAAATTGGTCTGATTATTTTGTACGTATTTTACAAAAAAAGTTATAACTACCGATATATTTAACCAGTTTTAATAAAAAGATATACCTAAATTTTGCATTATTATTATTTAAAAATCCCAGTATATCTTCAGATATTAAAGAAGATAAATATTGAGAAGAAGCAATTTCTTGATAAATAATTCCGTACATAAATGATTAAAAAATTAAATATGATTTTAAAAAAATAATAGGCATTATATATCGGTCCAAGCTGAATTAAAATAAACCGTTTAAGAAATTTTCTAACGATTATACTAGGTTGAGCAAAAAGTTCTCGGAAATTTGTGAAAGTTGCGTTGTTATGCGCAAATTAGCAACAAAAGCAACAAGGAATATTCTTGAAAGTAGAGACCATCCTAGTCCACGCCTTACTGCCATCATTCTTAAAGATTCAGTTTTGTTGGAAGTACCATGGCGGCTTCTTGGAATTGAAAAACTCTTGACATGCTTCTTCAAATTCGTTAAAAGATTCAAATTGACGGCTCTTGAAAAAGTGTTACATTGATCGAAAGAGGCCATAATCAGATGGAGCGACGTCGGGAATATAGGCGGGGTGTGGGAGAATTTCGCCGCTGTCTAACTGTGCAAACTTGTCCTTCGTCCTCTGAGCCACGTGCCGTTTGCTATTGTCCTGCTGAAACAAAACGCGCTTTCGGCGCACCAATCTTACATACTACTGCGCCAATTTGTCGTAGACGCGATCCATCTGTTCGCAATAGAGCTCGGCATTGATGGCACGACCATCGTATACGATAAAAATTCGGGTTAACTATTAGATTAAAATTTTTCCAGAACTTTTTGCTCAACCTAATATTGGAAGCGAAATCATTACTATAGATTTTTCCCCGCTTCATTATAAAAGACATCCTTTATACGCAACAGCTCCTATGGTGCACTCAGTAAGGTGTTTTTCTCCTGCCCAGAGGTTTCGGGGTTACACCCCAGGCCGGTTAGAAACAAATTGCGTAAAAAAATGAATGGTACAGCAGTTCAAATTTACTCGAAAAATTCTGATACTTCGAAGTTCTAAAATTCACTAATTTCAAAAACTATGTTAAATTATTTTCATTAAAAATAAATCGATTTACAGAGTCTTGTGTTTTTTTAACGATGTTAATTTACGGAGTCTTGTGTATTTTTAACGATGTTAATTTACTGTAAATGTTCCGAATAACTTCTCTGTTATTTAACTTAATGTCTGTGATTTTACATAAGACTTAAGATAATGGATTACCAGTAGATTCTCTGTAATTTTACAAAAAAAAATTCACAGTGCACATAATAATTATAAAAAATCCCTTTCTCTAAAGTATTAAAAGGATTAATAAGACTTAAAAAAAGACGTTTTCGCTTTCACCCGAAACACACAAATTTATCACACTGATTATGAGACATCACACTGATTATGAGATGTATCTTAATTATGAGACACCCCATTAGATACAACGAAGAACTGCGGGTGAAATAAATTTCGGCTAAGCTCCAACGCATTACAAGCAGTCACTAGCAAAGTAATTAACTAAAGTCTAATACTGACAGCTGAATAAAAGATATTATGCGGAAATTATGTATGGTAATGTATATTCCTTTTATCGCACCCAATGTTTATTTATTAGAGTATAAATATTCTAGAACTTCGATAAATAGCCTCATTTTAATTTTTACTTTCTTCTTTCTATATAAGAAAGTATCGTAATCGAAATTTTATTTGACTTCACATTTTCGACGGATTTACATGTTTTATGAGTCGCAGATCTCGAAAAACATGTTTATACAAAATGTCTGTCTGTCCGTTTTATAACATCGATAAGTATATGAAGTTATGCATAGAATTAAACCAATTTTTTTTTGTGTATGTTTTTGGCTATAGCCAGCAGGTCCCACGTGAATTTGGGAACAAATCGGCTGCAGGAAGCGCTGTCATAGCGATTTTTCTCAATTTTTCATAGTTCTGTTGTACATCAACTGTTCATGCAGCGACCGGCCATTAACACCCTGCTAACCCCACGATTCTCAAGCAACTCTACAACAGAATAACGGACAACATTCATTTTATGAAATATTATGATCGAGATTAACTCGTTTTAACTCCGATTAGTAAAATGACGAAGAAACTTCAAATGAAAATCAAAGTTGGTGTAGTATTGATGTAATAACACTGAAGGATTAACTTGTTTAACAAATTTTTAGCTCATAGGCTATCAAAGTCTGACAACTAATGTGCCCACAGGTTCTGTAAGTACGTATGGATGTACGTACGTAAAGCGATAACTCGATAGAAATATCCGATTTACTTCAATTTTTTTTCTAATGTCATTCTGATAAGGCGCTTCCCTGATTATTTTCGGGGTTAATTCGTTCAGTATAAAGGTCGGGTAAGGGAGGCTAATCTCCATCTTACATTGGATAAATGGGTTTTTCAGGCATAATTATCCGATTAGCATCAAATTTTGAAAATAGATTCATTCTGATAAGGTAATTCTCTTATTACTTTTGGGGGTTCATTGGTTAAGTATAAAGGGGGAACAGGGGGCTAATCCCCCTTAATTTAGATAAATTGGTTTTTCATGCAGAATTATTCGATTTGCTTCAAATTTGATGTACCGGATTATTCCGATACGGCGCTCCCTTTATTAGAATTGGAGGTTCATTGGTTAAGTATAAAAGGGGGCAAGTCCCTCCCCATTAATTTAGGGAAATGGATTTTCATCCAGAATTGCCAATTTTCTTTCTTTCTTATTATTATTTTAATTATGATAAGGAGCTTTTCTTGATTAGATTTGGAGGTTCATTGGTTAAGTATAAAGAGGGAAATGGGGATCTAATCCGCCCACCCCTTTAGCGAAATGGTTTTTTTCATGCAGAATTATCCGATTTGCTTCATATTTGGAATACACTTTTATTCTGATAAGGCGCTTTCCTGATTAGATTTGGAGGTTCATTCGTTAAGTATTAAGAGGGGAAACGGGGGCTAATCCCCCTTAATTTATTTTTTAAGGGGTATTATTCTTTGATATAAGAGATAATATACAATTAAGGTGAATAGCCCGTGAGCTCAATGCCATTAGTTTAACAGGGCACATTTCTTTTTATTTTATTTATCTTCTCTGGTTAGTTGAATCGTATATTATCACGTCACGTACACACGGCTCCTTGGCATCCCGTTATTACAGAGTAATCTTCAGGTCGATTTTCTCCAAACTTTTATACAAAAATTGACTTACCACATTACATATGAATATTAAATTTCGTCAAAAATTATTCGTAAATTCTTACCTTAAACTGCAAAAAATCTAGAGAATTCCTTTCTGCAGAATATCCCATTTGCAACTGAGACCTGACGTCTATATTCAAAAACATATGTATGGCACTTGATTTAATTCTATGCATTATTTCGTACACTTTTCAATGATACAGTATACTAGTATGTTGTGGCCATCACAAAACTCTTCTATATAAATCTCGTCAATTAAATCATTTAAATAGTACAAGAAATTACATCAATTTAGCACCCATTCATATCAAAGTATATCTGAATTTGAAGTCTGATGAAAATTCGTGCATTAGTTCTTGGGATAGAGCTATAGCGGAAATTCTGGTAAATGTAGCATAGCAGCGCAAACTGTTGAGATATTTACACCAAAACATAAACAGCACTCATTCATATCAAGGTATACCTGAATCTGAAGTTTGATGAAAATTCGTGTATTAATTATTCAGATAGAGCTATGGTGGAAATTCTGAAAAATGCAGCATAGCAGCGCCACCTGTTGAGCGATTTGCACCAAAACATAAACAGTACCAATTCATTTCAAGGTATATACATGAATCTGAAGTTTGATGAAAATTCGTGTATTAGTCCTTGAGATAGGGCTATTGTGGAAATCGTGAAACATGCTGTATAGCAGCGCACCTGTTGAGCGATTTACACAAAAAACTAAAAAGCAGTAATTCATATGCAGGTGCACTAGAATCTAGTTTGTTGAAAATCCGAGCATTAGTTCTTGAGATAGAACGATTGCGGAAATTACAAAAAATGCAGCATAGCAGCGCCACCTGTTGAGCGATTTACACCAAAGTGTATAAAACGTTAATTCCTGTCGAGGAATAACTGAATCTGAAGTTTTATGAAAATCCGTTCATTAGTTCTGGAGATTGAGCTATTGTGGAAATCGGGAAAAATATTTCATAGCAGCGCCACCTGTTGAGCTATTTACACCAAAAACTAATCAGCACCAATTTATATCCTGTACTAACTTAATATAAATTTTTATTAAATTCTGTGCATTAGTTCTTGAGACAGAGCGTTCATAATATTTGTGTCACATACAGACATACAGATAAATTCACAGACAGGTATTTTGTAAAAACATGTTTTTCGGAATCTCTGACACCTAAAACGTGTCAATCCGTCGAAAGATTTCACGAATCCAATACTTTCTTATTGTAAAGATAGAAGAAAGTAAAAATAACTACCGTAATGCAACTGATAATATTTATTAAACAAATTAGATTATTGAGGTTTAAATCTGTTCTGACATTAAAGATAATTTTATTTTTACACTTCTCATAAAAATCTGCAAAACTTAGTAGTTACTATACATTTCGTTGTCCTTAAAATACGTAAATAGTCTTTTATGGTACATAAAATCTTTTCGAAAATAACATTTTACTGTTTTCGTTTAGATTTTAGACAACGAGGCTATAATCTAATACATTTTTACAACGTCTTTATTGAGTTTTCAGGAAACCGGTTTCCATAGGTACGACATGTATTATATACGAATAAATGTAAAAAGCTTATAAACAATCAAGAGATTAAATTTATTAAGTAGATAATAGATTACATCCAATATATAAATACGTTTTTATTTTTTTTATTTTCTACTTACATTTATGATAACTATATTCTCAAAACATTTATAGAAACCTGGAAAAACATTTTATACCTTCGAAGGGCTTTGTCATCAATTGATAGGTATACTTTAAGAACTATGAAAACGTTTTAAAACAAACGTTTGATTACTTTCACAAAGATTTTATAGCGCAAATAGAGGTTATAATCTAATATAATTATTTAACATCTTTATTGCATTTATATTGAAAGAAAATTTATGTGAAAAGTGTATTACAAATGGGGTGTTAAAAAGGATCTGCAAAATTTCTTCAATATGTATTTAGGGTATTTAATCTTAAGAATGAACTCCAATTCAAAACTTAATAAATTACGAGTTGGAACTCGTCGAAATTCGACGAACTAAAATGTTTAGAAAACAATTGCTAGAAAGTATTGAAGAATGTATAATAAACTTACAAAAATAATTACAATAAAAAATTCATCTTACATTAAATGTCTAACTCTTTTAAGTAATAATATTTGTAACCTAATTTTACCAAAATACTATTTCCACAAACTTCAACTGCTCAAATTATTGAAATATTAAAGTGTATTGGAATACGTAATCAAGATGAGTAAATATGATCAAGTTATCGATTGAGGCTCTTATATTTGGTATTACGGTATGAAAAATCAGCAAAAAGAATTTCACTTTGTCACATCATAGAATTTTTTCCCCCATAATATCCAAGTCTTACATCATTTTCACATTCTCAAATTTTACATACGCACTACTCAAATCTGTATTCACCATTTAAAAGTAGTTTAACGCGCAATAGATTATTAATGAATATATTTCTAAAGTTAAAGTCATGTTTGTCCGATACAACTTTTCATGTGAACATGACACGTGGTTCTAATCTCAGTACCCGTGAATTAAAAAGAAAATTCTGTTTTAGACGCATTTGTGATCAAATATTTAGTTTTATCAAAGAAAATGATCGTTTTGCTTTAAATACTAGGGAGCTCTACGAGCTACGCTCGCCAACCCCCGTTCAGACACCGCAGACACTAAAAGCACTCTAATTTGATCGGCTTTAAACAGATTTCGGAAAATTGAATTATCTCTCTATTTTAAAACAAGTAAGAAAAATCATGCGTACAGCATAGATTATGAAACACTTTCCAACACTCCCTGAAAGCTTTAACGAAACTTCGTTACTCAGGGAAATAAGGTAATAAGATAACTAAGTAAACATTTAAAAATCTGATTTCAGTAGTTACCGCCCATAGCCAAATATGTATTCCAATTGTTTTGAACAGCCCTGTATTCGATCTGTATGTTTATATATATATATATACTATATGATGGGAAAATTTAGTTTAGCAAGAAAATGCATAACAGGTTGAAATTCATCTTTCATCAATTTATACTAATAGATGGTAACATACTTGAATACTTTTGTACAGCGCTGTAGTTTACCTAGTACCTTTATTATATGCCACTATTTAGCTAAAATTTAATTCAAACTAAAACACTCTTAAAACTACTGAAATTACATTTCCAGAAATTACCACCCAAAAACGGCCATGTATCCAACTCTTTGCGTGGCCCTGTATATCAGTTTATCTATATTCTACAAATATTTCTTTGTAAACTAAATTCAGTTCGGCGTAAAAATGCATAACTCCTTTAAAACCTACATTTAAGCAATTTATGCTCATACTCAGTAACCTTTACGAATTCATTTCTGTAGCTCTGTATATGAACTATAGCATTTATACGCACTTTATAGTATGCATAAATATAGTGAATAAGTAGGTAAGTGTGATCACAGATCGCACAGAGGGTTTCGTTTAATATTCCTTTCAAAACTTAGAAAGAATTGCTTAAAATACATATGTGGTAGCTCAAAGGGACGTAAGACTTTTTCAAGATTTTATGATTTGTCGCCTGGCCTAAGGTGTTCTGCTATCAGTATGCAAAATTTCAAATCTCCAATTTAATAAGGGGCTCAGTTAGAAAGAATTGCTTAAAATACGCATGTGGAAGCCCAAAGGGTTAAATGTACGATTTTTTCAAAATTTTATGATTTGTCATTTGACGCGAGGCGTTCAGCTAAAAGTATGCAAAATTTCACGCCTCCTACCTAAATAGGGGCTCACTTAGAAAGAATTGTTTAAAATACACATGTGGGAGCTCAAAGGGTTAAATGTACGGCTTTTCAAAATTTTATGTTTTGTCATTTGACGCGAGGCGTTCAGCTGTAAGTATGCAAAATTTCACTCATCCAACCTAAATAGGGGCTCACTTAGAAAGAATTGTTTAAAATACACATGTGGGAGTCCAAAGGGTTAAATGTACGACTTTTTCAAAATTTTATAATTTGTTGTTTGATTTAAGGTGTTCAGCTATAAGTATGTAAAATTTCACGCCTCCAACCTAATTAGGGGATCACTTAGAAAGAATTGTTTAAAATACACATGTGGGAGCCCAAAGGGTTAAATGTACGATTTTTTCAAAATTTTATGATTTGTCGTATGATGTGTGGTGTTCAGCTATAAGTATGCAAAATTTCAAGTCTCCAACATGTATAGTTTCTGAGAACAGGCTCTGTGACAGACGGAGAGACGGAGACAGACGACAGACGAATAGGGTTTCGTCAGATGAACGAAACCCTAAAAAAGCGCATATCATAATTAAAAATGCTTTTCAAGCAATCATTACTAATATACAGTAATTCGGATACAATATAGTATCTGAAATCTTTCCAAATACACCGCAGACAATTTCCCCTATTCCATTATAAACGGAATTCTTTTGCGTGGCCCTGTAAATGAATAATATTTGTTCTTTGCTCCACATATTCTACGGAATGCATAGTTTACTGCACTTGATAAATGCATATCATTTTTTTTTATGTTTGAAAGCATGTAACATCATTAAAAATCAGTTTAAATGATTTTTTCCCATAAGCCGTAATATAACGGAGAAATTTTGACTGTCCCTGTAAATAAATTAAACATGCTACAAACTTCATTTGCAATAGGGTTTGTGCTATGGTAGAGGTCACTAACATCCAAAAATTTCAGAACGATCCGAGTATATTTACGGGAGTTAGAGCGCGGACAGACGGCCAGACAAACCGAATGCATAAACACTTTTCAACTTTGTTGGGAAGTGTTAAAAAAGTAACTTACTCTGTCATCACCGCCGCCGCCGGTTTTGAATTTTTTGTGACCGGAGGTCTTTCTTCGTTAATATAAGATAAATAATGCGTACAAAAATATGAAAATCGGTAGTATTTTATAGAAATGTTTGATAAACACGCTGATGCAGACAGTTTTCAAACTGAAGAATTATTTTAAGAGATATTTAATCCTAAAGTTGGACAAAATTGTTCCATTAAAAACGTTTTATAGGTGCAAAAACTGTGCATGGGGATTTTTTCATTTTTAGATCATTTTATACGTTTGAATTTGCCGGTGTGTAGACTTCATTTATTTTTTTAATTTGACTCTTTTTTGAGGTTTGATTCTATTTTAAATTCAAATTTTCAGCATTTCGAGAGATATTTTTTACGTATTTTAGAAAAGGGTAATATTTTAAATGGTTGCCAACTGTATAAACAGCGCAAACAATAATGTTTGCTTCAGATTAAAAATTTATTGACACGAGACTATTATAAACAGGAAAAAAAACTTTAACATTAGAATTAAATAATTACGTGTAAAAAGCACGACCTTATTGAAAATTATTTCAGAAAAACTATATTTACATGTGAATTTTAAAAGAGAAAGGATATTGTAAAAAAATAAATTCATTAACATGTATAGTTTTTGCTCCTATAAAACTTTTTTAATGGAACAATTTTGTCGAACTTTAGCATTAAATATCACTTAAAATAATTCTTCGATTTGAAAACACTCTGCATCAGCGTGTTTATCAAACATTTTTCTATATTACCACCTATTTTCATATTTTTGTATGCAATATTTTTCTTAATATTATCGAAGAAAGACCTCCGGTCACAAAAAATTCAAAACCGGCGGTGACAGCGATAGTTACTTTTTTTTAGGATAGAGGGATAACATCATTTTCACTCACTGAATCATTTCGGCGAGTGTCTAAAACTCTGTATCAGCATAATGAAAAAATGTTGAAATGTAAAAGATTTATGAGTGAGAAAGCGTGTTTTTTTAAAGGGTGATGTAATATTCTGTTCAAAAATTTTTAAAAGAGCCTTTTATTTGTATTGAGAAAATGACATCAATAAGGATATAAAAAATAAAAATAAATAAACCTCATTATTTCTCATTTCTCATCAACAATGAAAATAATCCAATTGCCACCATTTTGAAGAAATACCATAAAAAGCATATAAAATTAAAAATAAAATATACAAATGGACATAAATTAAAACATATTTAAAATAGCCACATCTACAAATGAACAGCTTTCATTTAAAAAAATAATTATCAAAATTGGTTCAGTATAAAGCTGAAGACTGATGACTTAAAAAACAGCCTGGTCTTTTTAATGTATAGATTCATTCATATTACAGCAGTGATGGAACAGCTGCGCCAATTGCGCCAAATCGATAATACTGCGCATTTCTGCGCAAAAACAATCATTTTTCAATAAAATTGCACCCAACTGCGCCAATTCAATAATAATTTTTGAGCTAAATCGATCATTTTCCACTCAAATTTCGCCAAAAGATTGCAAAAAACAATAAGAATTTGGTCAAAAGATCGCGCAAAACACGCGATGTTTCTCAAATGATCACGAAAAAAAAACGTGAATTTTGCCAAAGGATAGCTCATTTCGTCAGAAAACAAACAAAACGCGGTCAAAAGATCGCGAAAAAACGTGATTTCGTTAAAAGATCACGAATAAAACGCAAATTTTGTCAGGAGATCACGAAAAGACGCAAATTTTGTCGAAAGATCGGGAAAAACACGCGAATTTTTGTCAAAAGATCACGAAAAAACACGCGAATTACGTCAAACGATCGCGAAAAAACACGCGAATTTCGTCAAAGGATCGCGAGAAAAACGTGAATTTTCTCTAAAGAACGCTAATTTCGTCAAAAAACGAACAAATAACGGTCAAAAGATCGTAAAAAAATACTAATTTATTTAAAAAAGAGAATTAAATCGCAAATTTCGTCAAAAGATCGCGTAAAACACGAGATTTTTGTCAAAAGATCGCGAAAAACACGAGATTTCGTCAAAAGATCGCGAATAACATGCGAATTTCGCCAAAGGATCGCGAAAAACACGCGAATTTCGTCAAAATATCGCGAATAACATGCGAATTTCGTCAAAAGGTCGCGAAAAAAACGTGAATTTTGTCAAATGAGTGCTAACATCTTCAAAACACGGTCAAAAGATCGCGAAAAAATGCTACTTTCGTTAAAATATCGTGAAAAAACTCAAATTTCATCAAAAGGTCGGAAAAAACACGCGAATTTTGTCAAAAGATCGCGAAAAACACGCGAATTTTGTCAAAGGATCGCGAGAAAAACGTGAATTTTGTGAAACGATCGTTAATTTCGTCAAAAGACGAACAAAACGGGGTCAAAAGATCGTGAAAAAAAGCTTTTTCATTAAAATATCGCGAAAAAAAACCCCGCAAATTTCATCAAACAATCACGAATAAAACGCAAATTTCGTCAAACGATCACGAATAAAACGCAAATTTCGTCAAAAGATCTCGAAAAACACGCGAATTTCGTCAAAGGATCACGAAAAACACGCGGATTTTGTCAAAGGATCGTGAAAAAAGAATGTGAATTTTGTCAAAGGATCGCTAATTTCGTCAAAAAACGAACAAAACGGGGTCAAAAGATTGTGAAAAAACGCGAATTTCATTAGAAGATCGCGGAAAAAAAAACACAAATTTCATCAAAAGGTCGCAAAAAACAGTAAATTTTGTCAAAAGATCACAAAAAACTGCAAATTTTGTCAAAAGATGTCGAGAAACACACTAATATCGTCAAAAGATAGCGAAAAACATGCTGATTTCAACAAAGGGCCCGAATAATAACACACGAAAAATACGCAAATTTCGTCAAAGGATTGTGAAAGAGTCGCGATAAAAACGTGACTTTCGTCAAAGAATAGCAGAAAAAACGCGACTTCAGTCAAAGAATTGCAGAAGAAACATGAATTTCGTCAAAGAATACCAAAATTATGTTTTGATGCTCCAAAATAGTTATTTTCTGCTCAAAAGTGGCTTTTTGCTGCTCCAAAACAGTTATTTTCTGCTCCAAAATAAGCGTTTTTGCTGCTCCAAAATGGCTTTTTGCTGCTCCAAAATTAGGCCCATGCTGTTCCATCACTGTTACAGGTTTTTTGCACATATCCAAAAGTATTTTTACATTTTATAGTAGCAAATTTATTTGACAAGTTATATGAAAAAACAAGTCGGAAATTGTTTGTCAAACGTGGCAAACGAGGTGCGTTCGTACTATAACTAGTTTTACAAATATTCAGATCTCGCTGCAATAGCTGTTGCATTCTTATGAAAAAGGCACGAAAAAAAATTGATTACGATTCTATAGAATCAATTTAGTCATACGTAAATAATAGTACTCTATCTTAAGTAGTACATCGTCACCCTGGCCACCAACTATTATCACCTATCATGGGATATCATTGAATTCATTACGTATGATGGTATTTAATACAATGAAGAAAACTTTAATATCTTTTTAATCCATTTATGCCTAGCGTCCCCTTTTTGGAACGTTTTGAATTTTAATAAATTTGTATAATTTTCTTCTTTTATGTAACATGAAAATTGTATGAAATAACGATCTATAAATGTCTTTATCTGTTACCGGAAGGTGCCAGCATAAAATGGATATATATTTGCTTAAATGAGGGCTTTTTTTTCGGACTTTATAGATTTCTCATTTTTCAAGATAGCGAAATGGAAAAAGGAAGTAGTTTATTTGTGTTTTTCCTACCAAGAGTCCAAAGTCATAATCTTAGTTTGTAGGCTTCCTTGAAATACGTATATTTTTAAATTGTGAAATTATAGGTTCAAGCCTATTTTTTATGCATTTTTGTAACTTACAAAATATAGGGCGCTAGACACGAATGGGTACCTATTTGTATTAGCCATTTAGGGTACAGTTATTGATGTAAAGTCCTTTTCAAGATGATTATGAAACAAACTGGTTTTAAGTCTCAAATACAATTATTCTTACTAGATTAATATTAACAATTATTCTAATTGGTAAACAAATCATATTAGATGTAAATTTCCAACTGGGCGAAAAATGTCCGGACCAGGATTCGAACCCGGGACCTCCTGGCTGAAGCCGCCAGTGCTCTGCCATCTGAGCTATCCCGGACGATTCTGGTTGAACTTTTTCACCCAGCTAACCTTGATGATTACAGCATCTGGTCTGAAATCTTATTCAGCTCAACAGAATAAATCTCAGGTAAAGGAACTCCAGAAATCGCTGGATACAAAATTACACTAGATTAAAGGTTTACACTAGATTCAAGGTTATCTGGGAATCGTCCGGGATAGCTCAGATGGCAGAGCACTGGCGGCTTCAGTCAGGAGGTCCCGGGTTCGGATCCTGGTTCGGACATTTTTCGCCCAGTTGGAAATTTACATCTAATTATTCTTAGTTTATTATTACTAATACCCGTAAAAACACAAATTATTGTATATAATGTACAATTTAAAATACTATTTTATGTAAATTTAGACAAAACATATAATTATGCATATTACAAATATTATGCATATTATCAAATTCAGTACGTTTACATTTTATCCAATAAATACAAAATAGTTTTAGCGTAATTTCTTTTAGTATTTTTCCAGTTAATTTTGTAACATTTTAAAATGATTTTAACAACAAATTTGAGAATACAAAAATTCAGGCACAAATGGGTTAATATTTTAATACGATTTTCATAAAGGTTGAAATGACTCGACACAATTCAGCAACTATTCTATATATTAAATTTCAAAGTGTTCGGTTGGGTAGTTTCTGCGCTGTT
Source organism: Maratus speciosus (assembly GCA_963932465.1). Classification (NCBI taxonomy): domain Eukaryota; kingdom Metazoa; phylum Arthropoda; class Arachnida; order Araneae; family Salticidae; genus Maratus; species Maratus speciosus. The sequence goes on along the minus strand of OZ010795.1, from coordinate 16,763,434 downwards.
GTATGCGGACAGACCATCGGACCAGACGACAATTCTAGGTGCTATGTATTTATATTATTACGAACGCACCTAAAAAAGAACTCAGTTAATGTATGCCAAAGACAAAGTAAAGTGAACCACCGTGTTACATTATGCAGCATTTCACACATGCAGTACAGGTGCGCCCTCTGGAACAGAATTCTGCTACTGAGTGGTCGTGGAAGGGGAAGTATTAGTCTCTAAATTACTGTCAATAGGTGTTTCATAATAGAAAAATTCAAAGAAGCGTTTGAATGTTTTCACAACAATTTTAGAAATCAGATTTAGATTAGATTTTTAAAAGTTGGATCGCCTCCATGTTCGGAACAAATACCTATTTTTAAATTTTGATTTGCTGTAGGGGAGGGTAGTACACAGTGAGACCAAAATTATTATTACTTAACAAATGGCGACGATTTTAATTCTTTTGAGCTACACAAATACGGTATACATTAATGTATAAATGGTTTTTAAAAAGTTATTTATAAAATCACAGAAGCAACATAACGGAGTATCGAAAATTGGAACTATGTACCACAAGTGGTACACAGTGAGACAATCTATATATTTTCATAAATCATACATTTTTACACTATATCAATCATTTACTGCAGTTTATGATTTCTAATTAATATTTCTAGATTTTCAAAATATTAAAAATATGAGCGTCGGGTGGACAATGGCAGACCTTGGCCTACTTTCTGCAATGAGACACGTCTCACTGTGTACTGCACAACTGTGTATCTCACTGTGTACTTTCGTTACGTTGTAACAAAATGGATGACACATCTGTTACATCAATTTCATCGCTTTAAAAAGTTTGTCGTTTTGTCGAAATAGTCTATTTTTAGATATAGCTAGGTTTGGTTAAGTAAATATATGTCATATTGAAAGAAATAAACTCTAAAATAGACGTTTGTGTAACTTTAACCACTGTAAAATAGAAAAATTATTTATTATTTTAAAGGACGAGTCCCAAACTGCATCCACATGCTGCATAAGATGAGGTCTTTATGTGTGTGTGCCAGCTTGGAGAAAAAGTTACAACTATATGCCAAAGTGGCTGCTGTCTCACTGTGTACCATGTCTCACTGTGTACTACTCTCCCCTATATTTATATAACTTCTTTATTGTGTTTATATTGAAAGAGTATTTATATGAATAGTGTATCTGAGCCAGTCTGTTGAAAAAATCTGTAAAATTTCTTTAAGATTAATGTGGGAAAGGCAGAATTTTATTTTCTAAATTAACTTCTATTCTAGATTTAATAAAATATTCATATTTTAAAGACTTTCTTTTCTAGATAATATAAAATATTCGCATCCATTTATTGTAGCAAATTTATTGGACTACTTATGAAAGAATATTCAAAAATGCAACTAGTTAATATACATACAGAGTGCATTTTGAGAAGAAATATGCGTTTTAAAACTTAACCAGATTTTAGTACATTACGTGGTGTGTATAATTTCTCTAAGGCATATACAGGGATACGCTAAAAATTACTTAAGCGTTTCTGCCTGCGGGCGTAAATTACCTTGGAGACATTTTTTTAATTGTGTTATTTATTTTCCAGCTTAAGCGTATTTTGTTAGTATATATTAAGATATAAATTTATATACAGAGCTATATCAAAAAATTAAATATATTGCCCTCTACGTATGGCAATTAAAAAAAACTTTGAGTTATGCGTCTCTAACCTGCATTAAATTTTTGCTTAATACATGGTGAGCATAAAATTCTGTAGATCATATACAGAGCAGCACAAGACATTTTGAGTCACAATATATGAATTGTAAATGCTACATGAAACTTTTCAGATGCACTTTATAGCTGTATTAAATTTTGACAAACTATGTGACATCTAACAAATAGTAGAGCGACAGTTGCAAAGTTAGCTGTATCAAAGTTAAGGTTAAAGAGATAGGGGTTATTCCACATAAAATGAGCCAAATATTTAAAAAAGAAGTCGTGGCCACATAGTAACCGATTTTAATAAAATTTGATACACAGGTTCAATTCATATAAAAATAGAGCTATGCAAAATATCTTCACAAAAAATAAATTATTTTAGCAGTTTGGACATTTAAAAAACTCATGATAAAGAATGACATGTGTGCAATCTTCCAGAATTACAAGTTTGAAGTTCTGCATCTTTAAAACTATTTAACTGAAATGATTTTTTTATAATATCGTAACCTCTGAAAATTTATCTTCCTATTTATTCAGTAATAATAATCTGGTAACACCATGATTAGTCCTTAATTGGCCGTAAAAATTGAAAATGTGTGAATTTTGAGAAAATCAGAAACGTTATAAAAATCAAAGGAATTCAAAAACATGTATGAAATTGATGCCTGATGTATTATACATGAAGATAAAATTCCCCAAGTTTGAAAGTTGCCATTTATTTCCTTCATCTTCAAAAAAACTTAAAAAAAAATTACAAAATCATAATTTTTCTTCTTATGCATGAGCAAAAATATAAATAAAGGAAATGTCCGACATTAACGATATTGCACAAACATAAAAATCAATAAATTCATGATATGCTAAAAAAAAATTCAAGATTGCCTTTTGATTCCTAACGTAACAAAAATGCGTTCAAAAAGGTAATATCTGTTACATTCCATGAGCTATTCTTCTTTGAATTCTCGCTCGTTTCTTAAAATATTGCACGATTTCAAGCTGAAAAAAATGAGTGCTGCCATCTATTTTTTCTATCTGGATTTAGGATTAATATGAACATTTTTGTTCAAATGAATCATTTTTTTTCTACTTTGATTAAAAATATTCTTCAGGTAAAAATAAGCTGAAAGCAAGGATAAAAATTTCTGTATATAAAATATGCACTTTTATCTATAATATCAAATAATTTAAAAGATTTAAAAAAGCTTTCCTTCACTTTCAAACAAAGGATAGAAATATTGCACTTTACCCTCAACATTTTTATATTTTATTTTTTTCTCATTAAGGAATAAAAAGGCAAGAATGGAAGTTTCGATATTTAAAATATACACATTTAGCTATAGCGTCAGGTAATTTTAAACTTGTCAGAGGTGTCCTTCATGTTAAAATGAACAATAGAAATATTGCACTTTCCCCTCAAAAATTTTCAAAAATATTTTTTTTCTCATTACGGAATAAAAATACAATTTCTAACTTACGCCAATATGTTACTTATCATTCATTCCTAATTATAAATAATTTTTAATATAGTCTTTCTATTCCTAAGGCTAATAATCAAAATTGAAATTTTAAGCATGTAGACAAAACCTCGATCTTGCATCCACTTTTAATGTAAATTTTAATACTTAAATAAGCAATCCTGAAATCTATTATTTTACCTTTACTCATAAATAGATATGACCTACTTACATACTGATTTTCTTTAAAATTTGTGACATCTCTGCCACAGCTGATTTGCTCATTTTGTATGGAATGACACAGTTGATATCTGTCTATTCAGGCAATGACGTGAACTTATGGAAAATAGCAGTGGCTACTATAGGACATAGCATATGGAAGGTAAATCATACAAGATACAAAGTACTTATTTTATATAGAGTTGAAAATCAGGTTAAGATATAAAATATTCCTTCTAGCTTTATTTTCATCCTTCCCTCCTTCTATGATATACAGGCCTGCACAAAAGTATTTGAATTTGTTATGGCCTTATTTGCTAAAATTGGGTGTTGGACCGTGTAATATATTTTCCAAGTTGTTTATTTTAGTATCTTTATTTACCTTATTAATTAGTGAATTTTCGGTACAGTATTCCGGAAATGTTGGAAAGTGTTTTATAATCTATTTGTGACACATCATTTTTCTTTCTTGTTTTAACTTATAAGGTGTAGATTACAAGAATTAAAAGTCTTTTTTAAATTATCTATATAAATTATTTTCCTTTCCGCATGCACAAGATATATAAATATGTTGTTATATCAATTACTTCTATTTACGCTAGACATATGCTCACGTTGATATATTTATGTATCAATCCTAGCTTAAAATGTATAACAGATATGTGGTTATAAGAACAAACAACATGCTTTCATCGAGTGCTGTGAAAATTTTGAATAAATCCGTCGTTTTAAATTTTATTGTTTACATTTTGTAGAAAATGCTCAAAACCTTAAGTATCTAAGCCTCAAGCAAAAGCTGAATTTGACGTATTACGTTTCATGAATAACTATTTTTTTTTTATCTATAGAAAAATGTTAACTGAAGAATTTGAAAACTTTGTGGTGACACAATAGTTATTTCATGTTATGTTAACAGAATAAAATTTTAAGTTTGGTGGGAAATTCTGGCATCTAAATTACATACATTATTCATTATATTTAAACATACGAAAAGTGTATTTTAAATAGCTTATCTATCTCTGGAATGTTTACTTTTCTTAAAGCGGCTTAGTATGCAAAATGCAATACACAGTAGAGTAAAATGTTAAAATTGTTTTGAAAGTAATATTACATTAAAGTGCAGATGCAATTAGAGAATTCTTAGACACATAAAACATTTCTAATGCAAATTAAAATTTCGCAAAACAAAAAAGTAGTTAAGATAGTAATAGTTATGCATAAATGCATAATTATGAGATCTGTATCATATGTATCACAGAATTTTTGTGTTAAGGGGGATTGGGAGGTCACTTTCTTTTTTTTTAAACTAAAGTAAAAATTATTGTTTATTATTAAAGAATAGTATGTATAGGGCTTTAAAATGCACCTGGTCACAATACTAGATGCGAGCAGCACTAAGATTGGTTCCCTTGTAAGAGAACTCTCTGCTTAATAAGCGGACTGTAAAAAAGTCTTTAGGCAATATACAGGGAATTTTCCAACTATCTATATATGAGCCTTCTCACAATCTTTTGACTTTCATGTCCCTGACTAATAATTTTTATTTTAATACACTTTGTGTTTTTTTTAATTTCATATACTTGTGAACATCCCATTGCATGATTGCACAACAATGTTAACGAAGTAAATAAGTTTTGGATGATGTTGGGGGTCCAAACACCTAGGAAACTCCTATACCGTCCCGTGTCCCTGATGCTGATTTTTAAGTTTGGAGCTGTCTGGATAAAATTGTTTCGATAAAAATAATTCAATGTAATTCTTTTCTGAAACTGGAACTATTGTTTTATATAAATAAGTAGCTAAAAATTACCTTGCACACATTTTTAGGGTTGCTATTATTTTTTAAACTCTGTCCCTAGGTTTTAGTTCTTTTACCATCCCTCTTCTAAAATTATACAGAAAATCACTTCAGATGCAGCCACAGAATTTTTTTTCAAGTTTTTTCTCATGCAGAAGTATGCTAGAGAAATAATGTCTAAAATTCTTTGGCAGAAATTTACTAATGAATTTAAATCAGCATTTAAATATCAATTTCAAGAATCATGGCTTTATTGGTAGTCTCACCGTCCCCAAAGTTTATTCCTGCATTTTTCGAGGTAAATTAATATATATTTTTTAATTTAATCCAATGTAAATAACTGTTTCTAAACACCAATGAACATTTTAGCTACCACGTAGTCTTAACTTGATCTGCCTAAAATAGGTGGTAAATTACCTTGCTGTTCCCATTTTTTTCCCATTTCGTCCCTTTTTTCCTATACCATCCCCTTTTTTTTAACATTACCGTCCCTTCTTTAACACCCCTTTAAGACAATGTTATACCAAAGTTTTGTACTAAAAATACTACATTGTCATTATTTCTTATTTGAATGTCCTGTGGGTACTATGCAAATTCATTATAAGTAAAAATTTAGAAGAAAATAAAAAGTTTTAGTGTTAAAATAGTAAGGAAAATTAAACTCGCAAGTTTAACTTAAACCTCAGTTAAATAAAAAGAATTTCGCAACTGACCATTTTTTCTTTATTTTGAATCATTAAGGCATTCGTCTATCAGATTAAAATGTTATTTTAACAAGTTTAATTTCGCCAGATTTTTTTCCCAAATGCCCCATATGTATTACCCTAACGTACGTGACACAGAAATCGCAATTATTTGTTAATTGTTTAATGGCAACGTCCAAATGAAACGCATCTCGTTGGTTATTGAACAGCATTTAATGCATTCTCATACCTATAATGGGGATTACCATAGGGGGATCCTGTTCTGTCGCCAAATGCCGCCAAGTTTGTCGTCAACTTGGCGCTTTATCGTCAAATTTGGCGACCAAAATGAGTCCCCAAAAGGGACGCCAACTTGGCAATATATCTACTATTTTGCCCAATTCCGTAGACTTCCATTGTAAAACAATAAGGTTTATTTGCTTACAGAAAATCAACCAACTGGGATATTTTAATACAACAAAAATTAATATTAGCTTAAGGGATTATATTAACTATTATATTTAAGGGTGTCCAAGTCAATTAAATTATGAATAAAAGTAACCCGATACAATGCTTAGCATGCTTACCGAAACATAAATTTTGTGGGAAACCAAACGGGTCGCCAAGGGCGACTAGTTGGTAGAAATCGCTAAACATGCATTTTCAAATGTGTTATGTGTTTTCCAACTAAACTAAATTTAGCATGTTATATAGAAGTATGAGACTTACAGATCATATACAGGGCTTCAAAAAAAGATTGGAATACCTTTTCGTCTATTTGCAATAATTGTAGAAATCTGGTTTCCAAATGTATTATGCGTTTTCTAAAATGTTTATTTAGGTTCTTCTTTTAATAAGTTAAACGACGAAGTTTTGTTAAAGAATTCGGGAAGTGTTGGAAAATGTTTCATAGTCTATTTTGAAAAAGGATTATTAAAAAGAATAATACTATATCAAACATTTTTTAATAACATTTTCTTCCTGTTGAGTGGTTTTGCTTGGAAATCGCATTATTTTTACCCATAGGATTTAACGCTAAAATGACGATCGTTCTTGCAGTGACTAAAAAGTTAACAGTGACTGATTTTCTTTAATAAAAATGTAAAGAAATTTTATAATTTTAAATACTAAATAAATTAGTAATATTGCAGTTATATTGGAATTAATATTGATATTAATATTGAAATAATGATCAGCCGATATGACATATTTTCACAATTTCCTGTAACTCGAATTATTCTAAGTAATAAAACGTAACATTTTACAGTATCAAACGTTTTAGAGAGTAATCTGATTAATTTAAAATTATTAAAACAACGTTTGAACAGAATGACTGAAACAATGTACAACAATGCTAATCATATAACAATGCCGTCTTCCTTTAATAAAAGTATTAAAAAAATTTAATAATTTAAAATAAAAAGTAAATTTTTTATATTGAAATTATTTTAACACTAGCTAAAGCACCGGTGATGTCCGGAATTTTAAGAATGTTTGTTTTGAAATCGTAGTTTCAAAATTAAACATACAGTATAAAATAAACAATAAAGCCATCTTTACTTCAGTTCCTCACTAAGAATGAGTCTAGGGTCCTAAAACTTTGTGTAAATTCTAATATACATGCATACACTTGTACGTATATATATGGAATAGATTTAGAAATGGCGAAAACAAATTCTGAACCTCAAAATATTAAAATATGCCTCTATTTCCATAATTGGGTTATTATCATGTTTCAATACGGTTTTTCAAATTCATATGACGTTATACATTTACATGCTGACGTCCATTATATTTCCAACATGACGCAATATTAACATTTTATTTAAATTCTTCAAACTATTTATTTCATTTTCATTTTTCACGTGGAAATCCTGCAATAGAAAAGTATTTGTTGTGGTAAGAAATTTACTGTGAATTTTTAATTCTTGGTAATTACTATAACGAAAAATGTTTCAATTGGATAGGAAATAGCTGTTAAATGGGTGTTTTTTTATTAATTAAAAATTAACTATAAATTATTTCGGTTCCGGATTACTTTAGTCGCCTCGGCCGTGTTTTAATACACATGTATGTAACATTTCACAATTATGGCTTCCAAAATGTGGATTTGTATAGAATTACAGACAGGCAGACAGACAAATTTTCATTTTTATACATTAGATTGTAATAATGTCCAGCTATAGTGGAGTAAAAAAACAATTTATAAATCGCTGTAAGCGAAATAATATAAAGAAATAAACGAAAGGTTTACCTATGTTTAACATTTTATAGATTAAGATAGAAGTTTAATTCCGTCATTGATTTCTATATCCCAAGACAACAATACCGTTATGTATTTTTGAAACTTTAAAATGCATCACTTGGGAATAGCGACGATGATAATGATTCATGACCCTATTGCTTGAGGATTTAGTATCGCAACTCCTGTGTATAGAATTAAAATTCTTTTGTTGAAACATTTCCCAGTGGATCGATTACATTTCAAAAGATAAATTAAAATTATTTCCAGCATGTCCTTGGTGTTTTATTTTAAGAAATAAATTTATAGCTTTTCCAAGAGAGTTTTTGAAATTATTCCAATATCTGCGGAATCCGTAACGTTATAACTGAGAAATTTAAATATATTGCCACTTAGGTATTTCATTGTTTTTCAGTTTGGTAATAAATAAGTTTAATAAACGGTGTAGCAGGATCTTTTGGAGCTACTAATTTTACATACAGATTTAACTTTCATAGCACTGTTACTAGAAGTTATTGTCATTTTCGAAATCTTCCGTCTCACAATAGGGCGAAATCGCAAAAAATGCTTAAAAATCAGCAAATCGTGAACGGATGGAATTGGACCGTTCAAATTCTACCTAAACTGTTGAAAGACTTTGTTTATCAGATGTATAAAAATAAATAATAAAATAAAGTATAAGATTCAAAATAAAATAAATGCAGCTCAAACATCCAAAAGACTTAAAAATATTCAATAAAAGTCGTCCGGGGCATGAAATCTGCGCATATTTTGACATATACCAAACCAAACCACGAGTAAAACCAAACACAGGTCCGTATGACGAATTGTTTGTGATTGCCATCGTTCATTGTTAGATATAAAGAGAGGAACAGATTTTAACAAAACATTTTGTTTTTCAGATGTACGGAAAAAGAGATTCAAAATTTTAAAAAAGCAGTGAAAAAATGCTAAATAATTTAAAATTTTCAACAAAGGTTGGCTGGGGTATCAAGATCGGCTTATATTTGACATTGAATCTAATAAAACCAAATCCAGTTCAGTATAACTAATTGTTCGTGAAGCACAGCTGTCTTTCATTCACTGTTAAAAATTTGCAGCATTCTGGCAGGTCAATTGACCGTTTTTTTTCCGAAAACGGTTGCCTAGCCGTAAATTTAACTCTATTCTGACCATATTATTGGCCATTTTATGGTCGGAATATAGTTAAATTATGATTCTGAAACCGTTTTTTCAAAAAACAGTCAAATGACCTGCCAGAATGCTGCAAAATTTTTAACAGTGTTGTTAGATACGAAGGAAGGAGTAGATTTTAACAACACTTTTATTTTTTTATACTAGGGGGCTCCGCCCCCTGCTCGCTACGCTCACCATCCCCCTGTGTAATCGCTTCGCGATTCGATTCAATATAGCGAAGCAATCCCTATTTATTAGCCAATCCCAGACGTAATTGTTTCGCGTTTCCATTCTGGATCGCTTCGCGATACCTTATTTTCTATGCATTCAATTGTTAGATTCCACTTGGTAAAAAACTCTCCTAACTCCTGACAATATTATTTCCTTATCTTCAAGCACATGATCATTATAGATTACAGAGTTCAATAATTGTAAGAATTATTAAACATACAATTATATATATAGTGTTACGAATATTGTAAATAGTTAGTGCTTGTGCTTAAAAATAAAGTAAATAGCTCAATTAAGCTCTACTGATAAGTTAATATTAGTTTTTGTTGCATTGAAATATCTCAATTTGTTAATGTTCTGCAAGCAAGTAAACCCGAGTGGATACCAATGGGAGTGTATGGAAATTTGGCGAAATACCGGAAATAGCGCCAAGTTGGCGGTTAATTTTAGTCGCCAAATTTGGCGATATATCGCCAAGTTGGCAACAAACTTGGCGGCGCTTGGCAACAACCCCCCTCCTGTATCCCCCTTATAGCGTCAGAAAGCTCTAACCAATCAGATGCGTTTCGCGGTATCTACGCAGATTTTCATTGGTCCATTTCCAAATTGTTACTTTTTTTTATAGCTAGAAGGATATGTTATTTTTGGTGGATGAGATTTTTTTTTTTTATCGAATAGGTAAATAATTCTATTTACAATTACCTGCTAAGCGATATATTATAAAGAAAACGTTCAATTTTCCTATGTTTAACATTTTGTACTTTAAAGTTTTATTCTGCCATTAATACACTAGAAAAATGAGACAACAATACCGTTATGTATTTTTGAAAATGCATCTCCTGAGAATCGCGACTATGATAATCCATGACCGTAATACTTGCGGATTTAATCTCGCTACTCCTCAGTGTAAAATATAAATTCTGCGTTTAAAAATTTTCCCAGTGGTTCGATTACATGTAAGAAGATGAATTAAAAATATTCGGAATATGTCCCTGGTGTTTTAAATTAATGAATAAATGTTCTTTGTTCCCCAAGAGAGCTCTTGAAACCATTCTAATAATTGCAGAATTTGTAACGTTATAATAAACGCAATGGCTCACAAATCAAAATGCATGAATTGTCACTTGTGTGTGTTTTAATTATTTAGTGTAGTGAAAGATAAATTTAATAAACGGATTATGAAGAACATTTGGAACAGCTATATTTGGGTCAATATCTGAAAACTGGACAATTTCGTTCCAAAATTTTCATTTTTTTAAATGCATGTACCAAATACCACATACAATTATTTACTATGATACATGCTTTCTTATTTAAATGCTGTAGTGTTTTGAGATTAAGGATGTATATTTCATGCGTAGAATAAACTTTTATAGAAGAAAGTGTCTGTTAAAGTCATAATCAGTGTTTAATAATTGGGACTGAGGTAATGTTTTTGTCTTAAAAGCTGCACAGCCATTTTGTTGAATCACATGTAAATTATTAAATATGCTATGTGACATTTGTATGTTAAGTAAATAAAGTTGCAATAAACTTTTTGTTTATAAATAAAATTAAATAGGGGGAGATGAATGATGCTATAAAAAAAAATACCCATCCCTATTCAGAGCAAAAACTAAATATTTCTAAATATGAAACAAAAAGAAAAACAACTTATCTTCATCCATGGTGGCTAGTTGAACTTCAGTTGCTATCGCAATGGAAATTATTCTGCCAGTGCCAACAAATATCTGGTAATTTAAATGTGTGTTTAGAGGGACTGAGAGGATGGTCAACCTCAGGGACAAATATATTTACTAAAATATTTTACTATACATTCTTTACTAATAAAAGGATAATTATATTTTCCCATACTTTATATTATATATATATATATATATATATATATATATATAAATCACAAATTTGAAAAGTTTGAAATCACAAAAATATGAAGAAATTGATAAAGTTCTAAAGATGATTTAGAAATGAACATATAAAACCAGTATGTAAAATAAGAAACTATGAATGACTCACAGAATCATCAGAGGAGCTTGTGAGTTCATTCATAGAAGATGCGTTATTTCATCCAATTTTGTCGGCATTAAGACTAAAATGACAAAATTTAGCTCCTTATAACGCAAATATTACAGAAAATAGATAATAAAAAGCTAAGAGATCCAAAGAAAGATACACCTCATGCAGGATATTAAAAACCATTAGATCACAATACCTGAATGACATACTAAGAGTCAAAACTACTGCATATCAGCATGGAAAACAAAGTTAAGACTATTTTAACATGTGATCTACAGTTGAGCATCTAAGTGAAACCCATAACTGTGCTGCCATCTGGTGTAAGAAAGGAAAAATGTAAATTGGAACTGGGTTAATAACAATAATGTTTATATATATAGGTATAAATATGTAATTACTAAAGTTAATATTTATAGAACTGTTTACAGCATACATTTAATATTGGATATTTGTACCTGGGGACGGAGACTGAAAATATCATTTCGCTTGTTTAAAGCTTAAAACTAATTATTTATACATCAGTACATGTCCATTTATCATTGGTAATTGTTATAACAAATGGTACAATATATTACATTTTTAAGTTTTTGGTTTTGGTATAATTAATGAAATATTATTGGCAGTGGATGCAAATTGTCCAATTTTCAGATATTGACCCATTTACATTCAGAATACTTTTGTAGCACTGATGCAAAATAGGTGGTCATTTTCGAATCCCTCCTTCGCACAATGGGTCGAAATTGCAAAAACAGCGCTTAAAAGACAGTAAATTGTGAATCGGTGAAGCAGGAACTTTCAAATTTGGTTGGTTGTGTATAAAACGGCCAATTATCAATGCGAGGGATATAGGCCCTAAAGCGGGGAGTGCCCTCGGGGGGGGGGGGGGGGCTTTCTAAGGGAACCTAACCCGTAGTTACGCAAAGAAATCCAAGTTTCGCAGAAAACCACGGAAAACTCCGAACGATTAGGCCGACGGGCGTGATTGGGCTCGAACCCAACATCCCCCGTCTACCAGCTTCGAGAGCACTTTCAAATTTGGACTATAAATACATCTATCTAAACAGGTGAACGGGTTTGTTTATCCGCTTGATCACATAAGATCCAAAATTAAAAAAAAAAAAAAAATGCAATCTGAAAAAAAAAAAAAATGAAAAATGTAAACATCAGTCATCTGGTGTATCAGAATCTGCTTATGTTCAGACACCGCACCGAATAAAACCAAACTCAGGTTCGTGTGAATCAATGTTCGTGAGATATGGCTGCTAGATAGGAAGGGAGGAGCAGATTTTAACAAAACTTTTTTTTTTATGTATGTATGTTATTTATTGAGGGTTAGATCTTTTTTTTTTTTTTTTTTATCTCATAAGAGGTAAAGAATGATATGTACAGTTACCTGCTAAGCCAAAAATTATAAATAAAACTAGAAAACAGGAATTCTGCTTTTTCAGAATTGAGTGTCATCACCGATGAAAAAAAAAATATGTATATAAATATAGGTAATATAAAACATACTTCAGTTTTAAGACTTAAAACACACGCTTTTATTTTATATAAAATGACGTCATTCGCATCCTCTGAAGAATTCCTCATATCCAGTCTTAAACAACATCTAATGTAAAGTATTCATATGACGTCTCTATCGCTGGATAATACGCAAATAAAAAAACAGATGTCATATAAAAAACTCGACAAAAAAAGTCGGCTATTTAAGAATTCATATGCCTTCATTTGTTTGTAATATAGATAATTAAATTAAATAGAGTTTATAATAGCTCCCTGTTTTATCAGAAATCATTCATTTATATTTTTTCAAAATAGCACGTATTTTAATTATTTTTTTTTCAGTAGTTAAAGTAAAATGGCAACAAAAAGATATAATAGTCCACTCTTTTCCAACTATTTTTTCTTTACTTTCTACAGAAATGAAGTACTTGAATTGCCAAAATTAAACAAATGGCATTAAAAACTACAAAAAAATGAATATCTCAAAAATAAATTAAGATGCAGTTTTCAGACAAATTGCATTAAAAAGCATTTTTTCCCCAATACGACGGTATAAAAATCGAAAATGTGCGATGCTTTGAAGTTTAAAAAATTGCATTAGAATATTTAATAGTAGTGCTTTGTTTTACGGCTGGCTTATACAAGGAAACGTTATTTTTTGGAGACGACATTTTATTTACAGGGAGAAAGAAATAGCACATCGGGTGCTAATAAACGTAACATTTTCCCATGTTTAACACATTTTACAGATTAAAAGTTCTATTCGGTCATTAATTTCTAGAGACATCCTAAGACAACAATACCGGTATGTATTCTTGTAGCTTAAAAATGCATCTCCTGGGAATAGAGACGAAGATAATGATTTATGACCGCAATGCTTGCGGATTTAATCTCGCAACTTATGAGTGCAAAATTGAAATTCTACTTTTGAAACATTTCCCATAGATCGTTTACATTTAAGGAGATGTATAGGTAGACTGTATGTGTTTCGTGTAGAAATAGAAGATGTAGAAATGTTCTAACGGGAATTATGAGGAATTATAGAACTGAAATTCTATTGTTTAAACATTTCCCAGTGGATCAATTAATATTAAGAAGATGAATAAAATATATTTCCAATGTGTCCCTGGAATTCTAATATAATGAATTAATTTTTCCCAATAGAGATTAGGAAACTATTCTAATACCTCCAGAATTCATAATGTTATAGCTCAGAAATCAAAATATATTACCACTTGAGTATTTCGTTTTCGTTCAGTTTGGTGGAAAATAAATTTTATAAACGGACTAGGAGGATGATTTGCAACTACTAATTTTTTAATGATGGCTTTTTACATTCCCAGTACTGTTACCAAATGTTATTGTAATTTTCGAATCCTCCCGTCTCAAATAAAAAAAAAGGTCAAAAATCAGCAAATTGTGAACGGCTGGAGTTAGAATTTTCAAATTTGGATCATAAATACATCCATCGAAACAATAACGTCTTTGTTTATCAGCTTTATCAGATGTAAAACAAGTGGGTAAGTGTGATCATAGATCGCACAAAGGGTTTCGTTTAATATTCCTTTCAAAACGTCCAGTACATTTATCGCCATGGAATACCTTCTAAATTTTGGCAAACACATCCTAAACTATGTTAAAGTTTCAAACATATTCGCCTTGTTATATTTCCTAATTTTGTTCGCCGTCCCCCCCAAAATGCTACGATATATCACATGACGGTTATCTGCCACATTTAGAAAAGTGCCCCCCGTGGGGGTGGGGGGAGTGGGCAGATGGTCACCATGATTTTTGACGCGGCCTGATTTTAAAAATTTATGTTATGTTTTATAAGCCATATTAAAGTTTCAAACAGATCGTCCAGTTATATTTCCTAATTTTGTTCGCGCACCTCCCTCAACCCCCCGCCTCCTCGAAATGTGACGCACTCTTCTTCTTTATAATTTATTATCGTGTGTTATAAAGTATCTTAAAGTTTAAAACAGATTGAATTGTTAGATTTCCTACTTTAAATGAAATCGCGGTGTGTTCATTCCACCACCAGGGAGAGCACTGTATTCTTAACAAAAGCGTATCTGAACGAAACTCCTTTACACAACCCATTAGTAGATATGTTACTCCAGGGGGTGGCGGTCTTCAGCAAGAATTTAAGATAATTGTTGAAATTACTATTCGGAAATAGTGCTAATTTAACTTTTGACATATTTATATTTAATAAGTATAAGTAGCATGTATCTGAGGACTCCATCAAAAAACGCACCTGAAACGGTATGAAACAAAAAAGAAATATTTTGCCCCTCCCCCTCTCCCCACCTCCCCGAAATTTCACGCGCCATTTTTTATAAACTTTTTCTAATGTGTTATAAACTATCGTAAAATTTCAAACAGATCGCCTTGTTATATTTCCTAATTTTAACAATAATGTTAGTTCCACATTCCACCACCAGGGAGCGCACTCTATTCTTAACAAAACTGTATCGGAAGGAAACTTCGTTAAACAACCTATAAGTAGATATGTTACTCGAGGTGGTGGCGGTCTTAATAAGAAATTAAGATATTTGCTGAAATTACTATTAGGAAATTGTGGTAACTAAACTTTAGACAATTTTATATTAAATAAGTAGCATATATCTCAGGACTCCCTCAAAAAGTCACCTAAAGCGGTCAGAAATGCTAATTTTTTAAATAGAAATCTAGCGCCCCCCCCCCCCTCCCCGGAATTTCGCGTGTCATTCTTTCTTACACTTTATCTTATGTGTTATAAAATATCTTAAAGTTTCAAACAGATCGACTTGTTAGATTTCCTAATTTTAACAAAAGCGCGTTATGTTAGTTCCACATTCCATTACCAGGGTATGCACTCTATTCTTAACAAAAGCATATCTGAACGAAACTCCTTTACGCAATCTTTCCGTAGATAGATGGGTCGGGATGGTGGCGGTCTTAAACAAGAATTTAAAATATTTGCTGCGGTAACAAACGCTAAGATTTTAAAAATAATTCTAGCTCCCCCCCCCCCCTCCTCGAAATATCATACTCCATTCTTTTTTACACTTTTTTCTATGTGTTATAAACTATCTTAAAGTTTCAAACAGACTGAGTGGCGGTCTTAACCAATAATTCAAAATATTTCCTGAAATTACTATTAGAAAATAGTGGTATGAAGTAAACTTTCTGATGATGAATGAGTTATACTTATCTCATATCGCTGTTCAAAAAGCCCAGGCAAATTATTAGATTTCCTAATTTAAGTTAATTCGTGGTTAAATAAGCGCGTCTCTTCGTTTTAATCGACGCATTTGATAGGAATAAACCGATTAATTAAATAATAATTAATATTTCAGCTTGTAATTAAGATAGGACTCAGATATGGGTATCAATGAAATCAGCGAGAAATTTGACATCGGGATGCCAAAAAATTTAATCAAAAAATTTAATATTTAAAAAGTTAAAATTTCGTATTAAAATATGCTATTATGGAAAACCGCAGCGTCGTCATGTCTACCTGCTTTCCCGCCGAATTGAAATCTTTTTATTTCCTTGTCTTTCCAATTAAAGAAATTAAATTTTTATCGGTCGATTTTTAGTGGATATTTTAACTTATACACATCGCAGAAATTTGAACTTTATACCAAATGAAAGTAGATTTTTTTCTGCGTCTGCTATTCCATTTACAAATTTCTCGGACCATTATTTTCTGATATACGATTTCGCTTTAAAATCTCCACTTCATTTTTCGGCTCAATTTCCTCCGTGGTAACCGTGCATTTGGCTGATTTTACTGTCAACCCTTAGGAGAAACACGGATGATTTCGAGAAAGTCCGTTTGAATTTGCGTTAAAAAGGTGGATTGGTTAATTTTAGAAGCTAATTAGCCCGTAATTCGGTTAATTACCAATTTTTTCAAAGTTTTATGATTTGTTATTTGATGTGAGGTGTTCAGTTATAAGTACCCAAAATTTCAAGTCTCTAACATGTATAGTTTCTGAGAACGGGCTCTGTGACGGACAGACGGACAGACAGACAGACAGAGGAGCGAGACGAATAGGGTTTCGTGAGATGAACGAAACCCTAAAAAGATGCAAAATTTAAAAATATGAATGCAAAAATCCAAAAATTAAAGGAAATCAAGAAAACACATCTGGGGTATATCACATCTGCGTATGTTTGGGCACTGAATCGAATAAAACCAAACTCAATTTCGTATGACTCAATGTTCTTGAGATATGTCGGTCATTGTTAGATATGAAGGGAGGAGCAGATTTAAAAAAAAAATATATTTATTTTTTTACGTATGTATGTTATTTATAGTTTGTTGGATTTTTTTCTCCAATAGCAGGTAAACAATCATATTTACAATTCCCAGCTAAGCGAAATATTATAAAGAAATGGACGTAACATTGTCCTATGTTTAACAATTTATAGAATAAAGGGTTTATTCCGTCAATAATTTCTAGAGACATCCCAAGGGGCAACAATACCGTTATGTATTTTTACTCTCTTCTATCTTTACAAGAAGAAAGTATTGGATTCGTGAAAATTTTCCACTTCCGGTTTTTGACGGATTTATACGTCTTAGAATGTCCTGAACAGGATTTGATGGTTTTTAGAAAATGTCTGTGCGTAAGTTTGTCTGCGTGTGTGTGACACCAATTTTGTGGGCAATCTATCTCAAGAACTAATGAACGGAATTTAACATAACTTTAGATTCAGTTAGTCTCTGATATAAAATGGTACTGATTATTTTTTGGTGTAAATTGTCCAACAGGTGACGCTGCTATGCTGCATTTTTCACGATTTCCGAAACAGCTCTATCTCAAGAACTAATGCACGTATTTTTATAAAACTTCAGATTCAGTTAGTCCCTGATATAAATTAGTGCTGTTTAGTTTTTAGTGTAAATCGCCCAACATGTGGCGCTGCTAGGCTGCTTTTAATCACGATTTCCGCAATAACTCTATCTCAAGGACTGATGCATGAATTTCCATCAAACTTGAAATTCAGTTGGTACCTGATATAAAAGGGTCCTGATTAGTTTTTGGAGTAAATCGACCAGCCGGTGGAAGTGCTATGTAGATTTTTATGATTTACACAATAGTTCTACTTCAAAAACTAATGCACAGATTTTCATCAAACTTCAGATTCAGCTGCAACTTGACATAAGTTGTTGTTGATTAGATTTTGATGTAAATTACCTAAACGGTGGCACTGATATGCTTAATTTTCCAGGAAATATTAACATGTATGAGATATGAGAAAGTTTTGGAATTGCCACATCCGACTAGCTTAATTTAAAAAATGCATCTCCCGGGAATCGCGTTATATATCTTATTCATGGTGGGTTAGATTTTTTTTTTATTTAACAGCAGGTAAACAATCATATTTACGATTCCCAGCTAAGCGAAATATTATAAAGAAATAAACGTAACACTGTGCTATGTTTAACATTTTATAAATTAAAAGTTTTATTCCGACATCAACTTCTAAAGACATCCCAAGACAACAATACCGTTATGTATTTTTGAAATTTAAAAATGCATCTCCCGGGAATCGCGACGATGATAATGATTCATGACCGTAATGGTTGCGAAATTAATCTCGCATCTCCGGAGTGTAAAAGTGAAATTCTGCTGTTGAAACATTTCCCGGTGGATCGTTTACATTTAAGAAGATGAATTAAAAATATTCCCAGAATGTCCGTAGGCTTCTTATTTAAGGAATAAATTTACATCTTTCCCAAGAGAGTTCATGAAACCAATCTAATATCAAATGTGAAAATGTGAAACTATGTCAAAAAGTCCTTCCGGCCAGTACTGGGAGGAAGAGGTAGCTTTCATATTCCTTATTTTTTTTAAAGCCAGCTTATATTATTCAAACACACGGAGCTCAAATTAGTGGAACCCGATTATAGAAGATTAAATACTAATTTTTGTCAATATTGAATATGAATGAGAATTTCTCGAAATTAGTCAGCGTTATCAAAGCTGGTTTTATTAAAGTCATTTATATTTGTCGCCAAATTCGGTGATATCCCGAATTATATTAATAATTATATTAACCCGAATTATCGGTGATAGCCCGCAATTTTAAAACAACATAATGGTTGCAACAAAGCTCACCAATGAACTTGGTCGAGACCTTAGTAATTCCTGTGCACATGCTCACTCATATCTAAATCGGTTGATATAGACGAGTGCTGTTACAGGCAAAAAATCAGATTTTAAAAAATGTCATATACAATCGAAATTCAAACTACTATATCTCTGTTTTCTTTTAGATAAAGGCAAAACAAAAAATAATCCGGAATCTTTGTAGCAAGCTGAAACACATACGAAAAAAATCTTTTTCAATTTCAATTTTTTTTTTACACTTCATTTTAAATTAATTTTTTTTTAATTTTTAAATGGCCGCCATTTTAAAACAAGATGGCCGATAAAGTTAGCAAACGAACTTGTCCGCGTGAGATTGCTATGTACTAGGCACATGCCTCGTCAAATCCTAATATGTTCATAAATACGCGTGCTATCGCGTGACAAATATCAGATCGTTTCAAAATGTCAGCCATGCTAGAAATTCAAAGTGCTATAACTCAGCCATTTTTTAAGACATAGACGAAACAAAAATGCTCCAGAATCTTTGTATCAAGCTCAAACACATAAGGAAAAAATCTTTTTCAATTTCTAATTATTTTGTATCTCACTTTTAAATTTAAAATTTTTTAAATTTTTAAATGGCCGCCATCTTTAAACAAGATGGTGGACGAGGCTGGCCAACGAAATCGGTCGAGACATTGCTATGTACTATGCACATTCCTTGTCACATCCAAATCGGTTCATAAATACGTGTATTATCGCGTGACAAAAATCAGATCGTTTCAAAATGTCAGCCACAAGAGAAATTCAAAATGCTATAACTCAGCCATTTTTTAAAGATATAGACGAAACTAAAAATGCTACAGAATCTTTGTATCAAGCCCAAACACATAAGAAAAAAATCTTTTTCAATGTCTAATTTTTTTGTGCCTCATTTTAAATTAAAAAAAAATTAAATGGCCGCCATTTTGAAACAAGATGGCGGATGAAGCTGGCCAACGAACTCGGTCGAGACATTGGTATGTACTATGTACACACGAAATTTTATCCAAATCGGTTCATAAATATGAGAGTTACAGTATGACAAAGATCAGATTATATATATATATATATATATATATATATATATATATATATATATATATATATATATATATATATATATATATATATAATGCATTATTTAAAAAGTATTATAAAAAACTGGAATTACCATCTAATATAGATATTGCATATTTTAAATCTTTAACTAACTTCATTATCTATAATAATTATATATTGCAAGGTACTTTATATTTACAGCATGTCGGTATACCACAAGGCGGTTGTACTTCCAGTTTACTCTCAGACTTATACTTATCTCATTATGAACGTAATTTTACTAATAATAATCTACATTTATATCGTTATATTGATGACATCATTTTAATTGATACTGATCAATCTGCAATTACTCGATTTCCAGTTGATTATCCCACTAATTTGGAATTAACGGAAAACCTTTTATCTAACAATACAATTAACTTCTTAGATCTTAAAATTACAATAAATGACAATAAAACAATCACAGATTTATATGACAAACGTAAAGAATTTAAATTCACAGTTAATACATTTACAAATTTTAAATCTTGTCTACATCATTCTGTATTTCGTAATATAATACTTAATCATTTATATAGAATAAAATGTTTATGTTCTTCTCCTCTAATTAACAATAATATTAAAAAACTAGTTTATGATGCATTAAATCATGGTTTTCCAAAGAAATTCATATATTCATTAATATACAATTAGTACTTTTCTTACATGATCTATAAACACAAATTAACACATGCGTAAACAAAATTACAAAAAAATTATAAAATAAAAAAAAAAATATCTATAAAAAATTAAAAATTGTAAAATAATATAAAAAAATATTATAGGTTGGTTGGGTGGGTAGATGTTAGAGTACGGAGGAGGGTGGTGTTGTCTGGATAATACGCAATGGTTAAATATTTAAAAAAAGGGGGGGGGGCTCTTGTATTATTACTATATTTTTGTTATGTATTTTATATGGATGTTGATTTGATATTTTATATGTAAATTGGAGAATTTCATTAATATTATAATTAGCTTAATTATTCATTAATCTAATTTACAATTATTTGTTATTAAATTTTAATTTAATAAGGACAATATCATATTAATTACTAATAGTATGCAATTCTTATAGTGAATAATATACATATAAGTATGTTTAATATAAATATAGTTATACTGTATGCATTAAAATTGGGTAATTATTTTTATTATTATTCCTCTATTCTTTTTAATATTTATTATCGGTTTAATGTTTTTGAATGTCCCAAATTCATACTTTATGGATTTTTATGGATGTCTGAAAATAATCCACATTCTATATTTGTGCTTTTTAAGTAATGGGAATTTAAGTATCATTTAACCTTCTATATACTTCCACATGTTTTTTATTTCCTGTTCATTTTATAAATATCTTATATATAATTCATTAAAAAATAATTTTTATATTATTTTTAATAATTATTTATATTAATTATTACTGAATTTATTTTGTTTTATATCATATAGCTATATGCTATATATTATCAATGTCCTAGAATTATTTAAACTCTTAGTTTAGTTTAAATAAGTTAGCTAATAGAATATATTGTATGCTTTTAAATTTTATTAACAATAGTTTTTAAATACATTGTGTGATTTATATTAGGTTTATAATTCTCTATATATAAGGATTTGTTTAGTTTTGCTGTTTAAACAGTTATTTATATTCAAATGCTTACAAATATTTATCTTGCGATAGATGTTTAATATAAGTAATAATAGATGGCAGCACCAAATTTGTATCTTTCAGATTGCTCTAATTTTTAATTTTTCTAGCTCCATTTCAGGTATAATTTATACACCAGGGGGTATTTTTAGCTAAATTTTGACGATATTGTTAAACTGTTATCTATTAATTTAATAGTGCATTTTAAATAATGTAATTAATATCTATTTATTTTATATTAGATTAAATCATGGAAGACGGTAGTATTTCGAGTGACGCAGCCTTAAGCCTAAAATCGTATCGTATCGTATCGTTAAAATCGTATCGTATCGTATCATAGAATTCGTAGATGGCGGAACTCATATATACAGCTAACTCGACATCAAAGAAAACGCGAAAAGCCGCCTTTTAATAACTCAGCAGATATATGTCTTATTGTTCTGAATTTTCTAGAAGTCTTATATCTGCAGTCTAATCGTATACTGAAATTTTTGCATTTCTACGTGCAGTATATTTTGAGATCTAAATAGCCATTTTTAAAGTGAAAACGTTGGTATAATATCGAGGAAGTTCCTAATTTGAAAATCTCGAAAACGGTTCTAACGATTATGTTTAAATTGATACATAATATAAATGTGATTAAGGCGAGGTGAATAACACTTTTCTTTTTTCTGGGAAAACTCTCGTTCGTTAAATAATTCGATTTTTTTTCTCTCGAAAATGACACGGGCGATTTTTTAAAAATCAAATAAATATGTTTTAGATGAACCAAATAACAATTTACTTGTTTCCAGCAAGACTCTTGTTCATTTTATAATGCGCATGAAAAATCGGACTATATTTCTTCGCCATTCTATGGAAATTTCACTGAAAATGCATGACACTGTATTCATACACACGCTTTCTTTTTAACCACTTTTTAACCACTTCTCACTGGCTGAGTGGCTAAGGGCCATCGTTTACTGACCTTAAGATAGGCAGTTCGATACTCCTAATACGTGTTTTCACATGTGAATTTTTTTTTTTTTTTTTTTTTTTTTTTTTTTTAAAGTCTGCTAGTTGACCATTATTCTCAGTTCCTTTGTAATTTTTTTAATTGCTATTAAGTTAAATAAAATTACAATTATAATGACGCCAATTTGATGATGATTATTTCTTGGCAATTTTTCAACAATAAAAATATTACCATAAATTTTATAAATATATTTAATTTCAATCACTTTACAAAAAATATACATTAATAATTATTATTTGAATATAAATCACACGATCAGAAACGTAAAAAAATAATTCATTTCAGCTCTTCTTTTTATAATATCATTTTTTATTATTATGACGGTCAATCAATATATAATCACTGACATCCATAATATTATTATTATAATTATTATTTTCCTTGCATAAAAGCTATTGTGATGTAATAATTCTTTTATAATAAATAATTTAGTTGAAATGTTTTATTTATAAATATCAATGAAGTTTGATAACCCCGAGACAATTCTTTGCAATATTTACAGTTTACATAATAAGCATATCAGAATTCTGGTGTCGCCATCTTTTGACGCAATTGCGTAGTATTATAGAGAAATGTTTGATAAAAATGTTGAAGTAGACAGTTTTTAAATCGAAGAATTATTTTAAGAGATATTTAATGTTAAATCTGGATAAAATTGTCTCATTAAAAAAGTCTCATAGGAAAAAAAATATACATGGGAATTTAATCATTTTCATTCAATTTAATCATTCAATAGAAACTCGAAGTTTGCAGAGTGCATTTATTATTCTTGCCTAATTTTTTGACGGTTTATTTCAATTTTAAATTAAAATTTTCGGAATTTCCAGAGATATTTTTTACATATTTTAGAAAAGGTTCTTTTAAATTGTTGCCAAATGTTAAAACAGCGCAAAGAATAATATATCCTTTAAATTAAAAATTTATTCACACGTGACTATTATAAACAGAAAAAAATCCTTTTAAATTAGAATTAAATGATAACGTGTTAAAAGCAGGAAAATATTAAACAATACGTCATAAAAATTGTTTTTACACATGCTTACTTAAAATAAAAGAAAATTATAAAATAATCAATTATTTTCAAATTAGAATTAAATGATTACGCATTAAAAGAAGGAAAACATTGAAAATTACGTCATAAAAATTATATTTACACGTGAATATTAAAAGAAAAAGAAAATTTTTAAATAATAAATTCATTGATATGTGTTAAAAGTCGTAAATTTAATAAATTAAGTCATATTGGCCAAAGTGGCCAAAACAGTTTACAAAACACATTGCAAAACATATTGCAAAACAGTGTAAATTAAAAAATATATTTATATGAGAGATTTATTTCAAATTTCGAGATGATATTTTTAACTATAGTTGCTAATTTTAAGGTAGCGCAAATAATAATATTATCTTTCTAATAATAAAAATATTTTCAGTTGAATGTTACAAAGAGAAAGGAAAGTTTGGTGAAAATTATGTCAGATTTAAAACGTTACATTTAAAATCTCTTATTTAAAATCATTTTCTTATAGCGTTGTTAAAAAATACCATAAAGCAAAGACTCTGTTGACTTAGTTCCTTTTATATTTGGTAATTTTCAAATGTTTAACTAATCTTATTTAATCAAGCAGGGAAACAGCAACTAACATTAGCTGATTCGGTTTTGAAATCCCTCAGTAAAAGGGAAACCCGTTTACAGTAAGATCGCCATTGATTTTTTAATTATACAGAGCAGCCTCGATTATCCGAGCTAATTGGGACTGTTAGTAAATCGGAATTGGAAATCTCGGTTAATAGAAACTGTGTGTAAAAACTCGCCGTGCTTGCGAATTTAACATCTCTTAAAAAAAAAATATAGAGAACGTTTTTTAAATAATAAAAGTAAATATATGTAAAGTTCTGTTTCACAGCTTAACAAATTTAAAAAGAAAATCAACTACCAGTAGTAAATTTTAAAATGCAAATTGAAAAATTTACGAAAGTTCACACAGCCACTGGAAACAAAGCATTGTTCGCTATTGACTTCTCAGGGTCCAATGTTTCTTTGGAGTTGAGGGCTTTTGGGGGCAGAAGGGCCTGTATAGCACGGACAGTGAGCTAAAGAGTGTGGTTATTTTTAAAGCTCATTCAAAAGGGGAAAAAAAATCAGACTTTGTTATCGGCTCGGTTAACAGAAACCTCGATTAATCGAAGCTCGGTTAATCCAGGTTCTACTATAATTCAATCTTCCGTAATCTTTTTAAAGCAGATCAAATTAATGGACTTTAGCACAAAGTCACATAGCTGATAACTGCCATGCTTGTTGGCCACCTTTTTTTCAAAAAGTTTGCTTCACCTTATTTAATTAATGAGATATCTCCGATAAAATAAGTCACATTTTCCCGTTCTAAAATACTGGTATCCAAAAATCGTAGCATGTAACTGACACTACAAGTACTCATGGAACTAGACTATTTTAAGTCTGATTTTTATTATAGACTATATAAAATTATTAAAAATATATATTTTGATAGGAACTAGCGGGCTTCGTCCGCTATTTACGTTACGGATATAAAAATCATGTTTTTTTTTTTAGGGAAAAAGAAATAAAAACCTATTTGACGATAGGTTTATAAAGACACATTTTGTATTTGTTATATTTCCGGGGATGAGGAGGGGGGGGGCTATTTTGATTAAATATCGCAATTAGTCTACATGGCAGAAATAATTATGACAGACACTAGCGGCCTTCGCCCCTCTATGGCGCCTTATGGGTCCAGCTTCCATAACTCAGAAACTACCTTTCGGACATCAATGCAACAGATTCCAAACGTTATAATTAACTTAATAATCACCCTATATAGCATTAAAGTAAATTTATGAGTACTGCATACTATTTTTTTATCGTAATTTCTGAAGAGAAAAAATTATTTCGGTTCCATTCTTAGGTACTGGTCTGAAAAATTTTGAAAAAGGGGGGAAGGTGGGGACATGAGACTGCTGTTTGTCAAACAACACAACGGGATCTGGCTTATTCAACTTGGTTTTTGATGACTTCAATTGGAAGGTGGTTTGTTTAAAAGAGTGCGTTCCCTGCCCCATGAAAATAGGAACTATTGGTGCTACATCTATGTAGGGATTTAATAATTATAAATTAACATTTTGGATTTATTAATTTAAGGATAAAGTGTTTTTAAAGGAATATCAAATGAAACCCTCTGTGCGATCTGCGATTATACTTACCCAGTTGTTATAACGACTATCCCGTTATATATGTTTGCATTTTATCCCCCCCCCAGACAGTTTCAATTAAAATTCTGTTTAATAACTTATTTATTTTGTGCACTATAGTCAAACAGTGCAGCCCCTAAATTAAATGCAACATTTAAAAACTAAATCGATTGTATTAACAGCCCTTCACATTTAAATTAAATTATTCTAGGTACTCATCTCTTTAATAAAATAAAATCAGTGAATCATTCTCTATTTTCACTTTCTGATTCTTTCACACATACGCTTTAACCTTGTACAAAATTCGTTACGGCTGACTGTTAGTTTCAAAACGCATTTTAACTTCGGTCATTTCCTTACTTGGGCATGAATATAACTCATCATTTAAAATCACTTTACATGCAATCTACTTATTAGAATTATCTTTGCTTCACACCCTTTTGTTCAGATGTATGGCAATTCTGCATTTTTGTGGTAAAGCGGTGTATCTTTAATCTAACATCTGGTCTAGAAAAATACAGTCTCATGCTTTTTAGCCTAACGAATTCGGTCTGTTGCTATGCCCTTTCCAGATAACACTTTTTATTTTTTACATTTAACCGCAGCTGTATCAATGTACAGATGAGGCTCCGTCTATCATGACTCAGGAATGTATGCAGCCCACAATCTGCCCCCCCCCTACACAATTAATATGGTAGAAGCCTACCGTACATTTTTGGCGAACATACCAGCCAATGTGTCTCTTAGCCCCTGTGCATGGCGCAAAAATACTTTTAGATTGGCGATATTGTAGCCCGCCAAGCAAGAAGGTTGTAACTGTATATTCTGGTCATTCCTGCTTTCTCGCTAGCCTCGTGATGACGTCTTAAAAGAGGCTCCTTATGCTTTTCCCTTGTACCTCTCCCTTCGACTTTCATCATGGAAATAAACTAAATCTTCGTTTACTTGAATTGGAGTTTTTTTAATAGGACCTGGTGTTTTTTAAATTCTCGCAATCTTATAAACGCAAACGGCCATCTCTTCTAGCAAAAAAGGTCTTCACATAAATTGGTCTCCGTGACCAGCTTTTTTCTCCATTAACAAAAAAATGTAAGGGAGAGGTACTTGCTTCTAATCCTTTTTTCTGCATGGACTTCTGGCAGCGATGGATTCCTCCCGGCTGTCGCACTGTGCCCGCTACGTGGATTTCATCATGGAGTGAACCTTTCGCCCTGGACGACTGCTCTTCGCCGTAAAGTATCTGTGCCTGCCTGCTCGTCTGCTTTTCCCCTTTGCCAACCCCCGGAGTTGTGGAATCAGCTGCTCGCTTCCCGTCGCCTAAGAAATTTGCCTGCGTGCATACTTATCTCTCGGACCATTCCCCCGGCCCATCATCGCATCATTCTTGTGAAAGAGTCTACAAAAATTATAAATCAACGGCAAATGTTTCCGCATAATAGCAATATTAGTTATGTCACACCTTCAACAAGTTCCGCGTTGAGAAACCTTTCGAATCTGTGTGAAAAATACTACAAATTATTCATCAGCTAAGTGCAGTGAAGCACTGATTTCAAACAAAAAAAAAAACCCCTGCAAAAACGTGTGCTACCCCCCTCATGTGTAAAGAAAAGGTGATAAGAGAATACTCGCCTTAGCGAGTGCTAAAATTTCCCTTGTTTACTTTCTGTTTACGAAAACGAAAGGAACGTCCGAGCGAGTCAGCGATTGAATGAATGAATCTCGCTCTCCAACCTCCTCAAAATTCTCAAAAGTGTGTTGATTTTTGTTTCTTTCCTCCATACTACAACCAGTTTGTGAAATAATTTTGTGAAGTGCTCAATTATCTAGTAACGTTCTGTTGTGAGGTTTTATAAGTTCTTCATCTTTATTCAAGAGGCAGTTTGTGATAAAAAAAATCTCTCCAAAAAAGTCATTTGCTGCCAAAGAATCGTTTTAGTGATTCACTCTCACGCATACATAAATTTCTAGCAAATGTTTATGATATTGGCAAAGAGGTCATGAAGGTGCAAAAAAAAGTGAAAATAAATACTGCACTAGTCCCTTAAAATAGCACATTTTTAGAGTACGAAAGCATATTTTAATTCCCTCATTTAATTGCTTTCCTTTCGCTTAATTTTCTTTTCAGTTAATTCTGGAAACCTTGTTTTAAAATTTTTAAAGTTGTTTCATTCCATTTGTATGCTTTCTTACTCCATAAGTACTCACAAGTACTTCATAATTTATTTTATTAATATTATTGTGTTTTTGTACAGGATACGAAAACACAGTGATATTGCTATTTTTGATATTTTGTGTTGTCTATTATAATATTTATAAATATAATATAAGTAGTTTTTTTTTCCCATTGCATTGAATGTTCCACTATCTTTAGTTATTACGATATACATTCACCTTTGCTTAACTTTTAATGCATATTAAAATATATATTAATTTTTTTTCTCTCTCAAAAAGAGTTAACGAAGATTATATTTTGTCCCATATATTTTTCTGGTTCGCCTTTCGGCTTGAAAATATTTTAATTTGAGAAATATTTTTAATTTCTGTCCTTTTAGAGAAATAAGGACAGATAGCAAGTTTTTTTTTTCTCTGTTAAAAAAGGATAAAATAAGTTTTTAATTCAGTTGCTTGCTCCTACCAGTTTTAGTTTGAAAGACTTACATGTTTCAGCCATTTAAAAAAAAATAAATAAAATAGGAGCTATTGCGAAATATTTTTCTGTTTCTCTTTTGCTTAAAATAAGCAACGGTATTATTTTTACTTTGGGAAACACAATTTTGTCCCTGGATAAGTTTTCTTTCTCTCTTTTTTTTTACATAAGGTTTAAAAAAAATAAGACCTTTTGTTTATTTTTAAGTTGTGTATTAGTTTTTTTTAATGTGATTATTTATGTGATTATTTTATTTCATTATTTTGTTGCTTTGCATTTTATCTGTTTATGTGTGTTATATTTAGATATATATGCAGAATTTCAGTAACAATTTTTGATTAGAGAATTTGTGTTAGGTAAAACGTTGACCATGTCCGCTAAACAAGTTCAAATCAACATTAACCAATTTGACGGAGATCCGGATTTGCTTAAATTCTTTTTTAACCAAATTAGGTCGGTCGCTGAAATTAACAAATACAGCCCCCAGACTACCATTGCTGTACTTTTAGGCAAGTTAATTGGTCCCGCTCAAAAATTTTATGCTCAGAATCCGGAAATTCAAAAAATTAATGATCTAGATACGCTTGAAAAAGAATTTGCCGCATTTTTCTCACCCCCCAGCAAGTGCGTGGCTGGCGTTGAACTTTCGAGCTTATCTCTTCTGCCAGCGGAGTCAATTAAAAACTTGGCACATCGGTTAAACGTGTTAGCCGCAACTGTCTATTCAGATATTAAAGACGAAAATGCCCGTAACACCATTAAACTTATGAAATTTATGGAAGCTGTGCCAGCTAACATACGAATAAAGTTACAAGAAGAAGGCATCAATGAATATCGTGCTGCTGTTGAAAGAGCACAGACGTTGCACGAAATTCTGCATAACGAAAAGATTCTACATTCCTTACCCTCTGTCAGTAAATCTCAAAATAACATTGAAGAGCAATTGAAGGAACTCTCGGAAAAAATAAATGCACTAACACTCGCACCGCCTGGACCCAAAACTGAAACTAAAAAAAATGACATGCAAGGTAGCCCAAAGTATAACGCAAATGCGATGCGCTATAGGAAAAATTTCAAAACGCGAAATTTCCCAAAACGTTTTTCCCCTCACAAATTTACACAAAGAAAAGTTGCGACTTGTCAACTCTGTTTCCGCAATGGCCACCAGGCACATCAGTGTTTTAAATGGAAAAGAGTTAATACACAGAGAAGGGAAAATTTTAACAGACGCAACAATTACCAGGTTCAGGAAAACTAGAACAGAGACACAATTTTTATGCTGATGATTTTGTGTCTCAACCATGTGACTTAACATCAGCAACATTTCCTATTGACCCTACATTACCAAAGATCTCTAAAGAAAGATTAGTCAATTCAACCGGGTCACAAACTTCAGATCACATTAAAATTGCAAGAAATATCACTACTCAAACAGAAAATGAAGGCGATAAAATTGTTCACATCATTTGTAGTGTTAATACGCATTCTCCATCACTCCCTCTTGTAAAGGCCACTATTGCAAACCATAAAATCACCCTATTGGCTGACTCTGGAAGTAGCATTTCGTTACTTTCACAAAATTTATTTAATGAACTTAAACCTGTATTAAAATACAAGAGACTATCAACAGCCATAAATATTAAAACCGTCAATTCGGATGTTTCTTTTTCTTCATGTATTAAAGCATCCATTAAGTTAGAAAAAAAATCCTTCTCGCACCACTTTTATATAGTGGATATTCCTGAATCCTCCAGTTTTGAAGGCATTCTTGGTTTTGATTTCATTAGTAAATTTAACATTATCATTGATACTTTCAATAAATGCATTCACATTAACAACAACTTGACTATTCCACTAGAAACATCACACACTAAGTCTAAAGTCAGTGAAAGTAATCAATGTAACACCTTATGTGATGTAGTGGCAAATCAAAAAGTTTTCTTAACCCGTAAAATAATTCTAGAACCCCAAGAGCAAACATGGTGCTCAGTTTACACAAACAATATCAAACATGACATAAATTATCTATTTGAATATTTGGCAGATAAAAAAGAATTAGTAGGTCATGATGCCATTATTCAAATGGATAATAAAACTAAACGCAAAAAGAAGCCTGTACAATTAAATCATTTCTTTTCTATTTCACTTACAAATAATTCTGACACTACCATTCATCTCCCTAAACACACAAAAATTGGACATTTATCTGAAGTTGAGGAAATTCTTGACTACCCCTCGGATAATTTGGACAAGCATCATAACTCAGAACAAAACTTCCTAAATTTTATTCAGGCATCTAATGAAACATTAAAAAAGAGGAAAGAGGATTTGGCAGATACCGATTTTGATCTTACACATTTAAGTTCTAATGAAGCAAATACAATGACTAAATTATTACTTAATTACTACCCGGCCTTTTCAAAATCATTAAATACACTTGGACATACTGATAAGATTGTACCTGAGTTGAAATTTATTAATGATTACCCTATAAAAACTCTTCCATTCCCCCTTCCCCAATCTTTGCAAAAAGGTACTTTAGAACAAATTAAAGATCTGCTTGATGCCAAAATTATTGAACGCCACTGTTCAGAATGGTCTTGCCCCATGCTTTTAGTCAAAAAGAAACCAGACGGAACTGGTAAACAAAAATTTCGTCTCGCCTTAGATCTTCGAATGGTAAATACTGTAATTCAAGGATCATCTTACCCTCTACCTAAAATTCAAACCATCATTTCAAATCTTTCTCAGTATCGATATTTTTCTTCTCTTGACTTTCATCAGGCATATCATCAAATTGATTTGCCAGAAAAATTCCAAAATCAGTTGACATTTACTACTATGTTTGGTTCTTTTAGATACAAGAGATTAGTGTTCGGATTAAAAAACAGTGCTTCTATTTTCCAAGCTTTAATGGACTCTTTGCTTGATGAGTTACAATTAGATGGTGTATATACATATCAGGATGATTTCATTGTAGGTACAAACTCTTTTGATGAAATGTGTAATAAATTAAAAAAAATTCTCTCTATCTTAACCAAATATAACTTGACCCTGTCTCCTAGCAAGTGTACTTTTCATAAATCTAGTATTGACTATTTGGGATTTCATGTAGAAAATCAGTCCGTTTCCCCGATTCAGTCAAATATCATAAAAATAACATCTTTTCCCACACCTACAACTAAACGTCAACTGAAAAGACTCATTGGTGTCATTACATTTTATAAGAGTCTAATTCCATCCTTTTCTGAGTTAGTACAACCACTGATAAACCTAACTACTCCAAAAGTTAAATTTAAATGGACAGTTAAACATCAAGAAATCATGGACACAATACAGAAACTTTTCTTTAATTCTCCCATGGTTAGATTACCTGATTGGAACAAGACATTTTATTTAAATACAGATGCGTCAAATGTTGCTATTTCTGGTGTTTTATTACAAGAACATGATCAACAACTTTTACCAGTTGCATATTTTTCTAAATCTCTTAAGCCATCAGAAAAAAAATACCCTGCACTTAAATTAGAACTCATGGCAATTAATAAATCTGTAACCGCTTTCAAATATTATTTATATAACAGACAATTTGTAATTCTTTCTGACAGTAAACCCTTAGAAAAATATAACAAGACTACTAATCCAGCTGATATTATCTCTCGTTGGCTCATGGAGCTTTCAGAGTACTCATACACTTTTAAACATATCCCTGGTAAGAAAAATGTTCTTGCTGACTATTTATCTCGCTGTACTTTTGAAAACAATCAACAAACTCTGGATACTAACCATGAACTTATCCATGACCCTCAACCATTACCTATTGTTGACTATGATACACCAGACAGTAATAATTCATGTTCAAGCGCCACTAAGAAATATGTAAACTATCTTGTATCTGGTAAACAAACAAATCCAGATCCTTTATTAGAAATTTCAAATGAAACTTTTTGCACTGAACAAAAAAATGACACCACCTTGTCCACTGTTTACAAAGATATTCTAAAGAAAGGACCTTCTCAAAAATATCCTAATTACTTCATACACCCTGATTCGACAGTTTTAATGTTAAAAAAAGAAAATAATCTTAACAATACTTTTTCATATCACATTGTTGTTCCTAACTCTCTTAAAAGCAAAGTTTTAACAATCTCTCATTTATCTCACTTTGGTTTTAATAAAACCTATGAGTTCCTATCATCAAGATACTTTTGGAAAGGCATGTATGTTGACACCTTAAATTTTGTAGCTTCATGTGTCAAATGTCTTCAATGTAAACATCATCAAACCCCTCCTGCACCCTTACAACCCACCTACACGCCCAGATATCCTGGCCATACTATTAGTACAGATCTCGTTGGACCTTTTTCTAATGGTAAACATATTTTAACTATTACAGATCACTTTTCAAGACATGTTGAACTTTTTCCACTTAATGATACATCTGCAGCTAAAGTCGTTAAATGTTTATTCTCTTACATAACCACCTTTGGGAGACCTTCTGTTGTCTTATCAGACTTAGGACCCCAATATACATCTCAAATATACAACATTTTAATGATACTCTAGGTATTAAGGTACTTCACAGCTCTGTTTCGAGACCACAAAGCAATGCTCTTTCGGAGAGAATTAATAAATCTATCAAATACTCTGTTAATATACTTTTGCAGGAAGGTCACTCATTTGAAAATGCAATATTTATACACAAGTCGCTCTATAATGGTTCAAAACATTCAACTACATTATTCACTCCTAATCTTCTCCACTTTGGACGTGAACTTTCATTAATTTTTGACACTTTTGATCAGAATAGCAATCAACCTTTTCTAGATAAACATACTGAAATATATAAACTACTTGAAGATTTACACAAAATATATGACAAGGCTTACAATAACATTATAACAGCACAGGATAAAATATATAAACATTACGGTCAGAAAGCTAAATTAAGAACCATTTGTCTCAAAGATATTGTGTACTTAAAATCTGTTGATAAATTCAAACCTAAATACACTGGACCATATATTGTAACTTTCAAACATTCACCTGTGTCATTCTCGATCAAGAGATTGTATGCTGCTGATAATACAGCATTTCGGGTGCACATTGATAGGTTACTTCTTGCACCACCTCGATATGGACATTTATTCGATGCTACAAGTCACTTAAACAATCACAACTTCCCTAATGTTTATCAACCACATACATATAATTTAAGAAACAGAAAATAATATACTTCTGTTTACATTTTTTTCTTATGACATGTATTGTGAAGCTAAGTGTACAACCAGAGGCCTAGGTTGTATGTATGTTGCTTACAACAGATCTTTGACAACATTATGGCTGGCCCATGACTGTTTTCTTCGAAGATCTCTTGTGAACAATATTTTGAATCACTTTACACTCTTTTCATTTTACTGTACACTTTTATGTTATTTACATACACTTAACTATTATTTACAGTTTAACATTTATTTTACATTTCATTCTTTTACGATTACATTTCAGTTAAAACTGATAACTAACACATTTAATAATTGCAGTTATTAAAAAAAAAAAAAAAAAAAAAAAAAAAAAATTCACATGTAATTTGATAACATTTCCTGTAAGGCAACCAGTTAGTTACCTTCTAATTATACGACTTGTGCATTATTTAACCTGATTATGACTTTTTCATTTTTTTATGTCTCTCTTCACTCTAGGATTGTCTACCCCTTTTTGATTTGATATATATGTGAAATATGTATCTATTTTTTTATTTTTTAATTCTCCCTTTCGAATGTTTTGTTCCCGTTCAAAATTATTGCCCTTAGGGTCCAAAACTTCATTGTGTTGAGAGACAAACCCCTTGGAATTGGTGTTCCAATTCACAAAAAATCAATTTTTGCTTGTAAACCGACGTGTGCTCCTTTAGAGGACCGCTAGTGTCTTCGGAGGAGCAGGGACTCATATAAGCGGGCGCTGTATGAGTCTCAAAACTCCATCCTCACATAAGGCTGAAGCCCTAAGCTGACGCCATAATACTTGTGGTCTACACAAGATTCAGGGTGACACCTTTTTCATGGGCGTGCTTCAGGCACCTCTTTTTTTTGTCATCCTATGCTGCATGCATGAACATTACATTTTTTTTAAATCATGTCCAATTTCTTTTAAAATCATATTACAATTGATTATTAGTTTACAATTACACATTTCACTCATTATTATTTACTCTTTACTTCTAGTGTTGCATTTGTGTTTATATATTATAGTTCTATTGTTACTACTTGTGTTTGTTTTTCATAAAAATGATCCGAATCAGGATCAATATTTTGATGATGTGCAGCCAAGGGTCTAGTTACATGCTGCTTAAATATTTGCTGTCAGAGTCGACTCAGTCAAAAAAAATATACCATGGTATGCAATTTTGAAGAAAATTTTACTGAAGGTGGAGATCCATAAACTTAATTTAGAAAATATTAATTCATAAAATCTCTTAGGACTGTTGAACTATTGATGAAAGAGATTTTTTTTTGTTTTCATAACAGCAACTTGTTTTTTTTTTTTTTTTAACTTTTATGTTTTGAAGATATATTTATATGTGTAACTATTTTTCTTGCTGTTTTGCCCATGCACACGGGTCAACAAAAGTTTTTTTTTTGCGGTGTCCCAGGTGATATATATAACGACTATCTCGTTATATATGTTTGCATTTTATTCCCCCCCCCCAGACAGTTTCAATTAAAATTCTGTTTAATAACTTATTTATTTTGTGCACTATAGTCAAACAGTGCAGCCCCTAAATTAAATGCAACATTTAAAAACTAAATCGATTGTATTAACAGCCCTTCACATTTAAATTAAATTATTCTAGGTACTCATCTCTTTAATAAAATAAAATCAGTGAATCATTCTCTATTTTCACTTTCTGATTCTTTCACACATACGCTTTAACCTTGTACAAAATTCGTTACGGCTGACTGTTAGTTTCAAAACGCATTTTAACTTCGGTCATTTCCTTATTTGGGCATGAATATAACTCATCATTTAAAATCACTTTACATGCAATCTACTTATTAGAATTATCTTTGCTTCACACCCTTTTGTTCAGATGTATGTCAATTCTGCATTTTTGTGGTAAAGCGGTGTATCTTTGATCTAACATCTGGTCTAGAAAAATACAGTCTCATGCTTTTTAGCCTAACAAATTCGGTCTGTTGCTATGCCCTTTCCAGATAACACTTTTTATTTTTTACATTTAACCGCAGCTGTATCAATGTACAGATGAGGCTCCGTCTATCATGACTCAGGAATGTATGCAGCCCACAATCTGCCCCCCCCCTACACAATTAATATGGTAGAAGCCTACCGTACATTTTTGGCGAACATACCAGCCAATGTGTCTCTTAGCCCCTGTGCATGGCGCAAAAATACTTTTAGATTGGCGATATTGTAGCCCACCAAGCAAGAAGGTTGTAACTGTATATTCTGGTCATTCCTGCTTTCTCGCTAGCCTCGTGATGACGTCTTAAAAGAGGCTCCTTATGCTTTTCCCTTGTACCTCTCCCTTCGACTTTCATCATGGAAATAAACTAAATCTTCGTTTACTTGAATTGGAGTTTTTTTAATAGGACCTGGTGTTTTTTAAATTCTCGCAATCTTATAAACGCAAACGGCCATCTCTTCTAGCAAGAAAGTCATCATAGTTGTTTTTATATACAAACTGCTATAAGGAAAATTGTAATAAAATAGTAAAAATTAAATCTGCATTAAATTCCATAACTATCTTTTTTTTAATCATTTTATAACTAACCTCAAAAAAGTAATGATATCAATGCAAAAACCCTTGACGGGTTAAAAGTTTCTGACGCAGCACTTTATCTCATGCTCTAAGAATTTTAAATATGGAACTTAAAAATACTGATATCAAATTTTGAGTGACGTTATGCTATTTCTTAAAAAATATATTTGTATTTATTTCACCATTTTATTTTTGTTGTATTTATAATCGCATGTGCAAAAGTTATGTTCAACATGAAAAGCTGCATAAAATTTTATTCGCTGTTGCTTTATCATTTACATCTCTCATAAATTCAAAATATGTGTTTTAAAAGATATGATATAAAATTTAAGTGACGCCTTGATGTGACTTTAAAAGGTTTGTTTTTTAAAATTCAATTTAAATTATTTTTGACTTGGTTAAAATATTTTTTTTACATCTACACAATACTTTTAATTTTCCAATTCACTGTTAAATATATCACTTTCATTGAATCTATACTATGCATTGAAATGTATTTATTTCAATAAATTGATTTATCTTTTGTGTCACGCTATTCAAAATTGTGAGTAAGATTTATGTAAATGGTTTATTTGCGTCAAACTATCCTTTTTCATACATTTCATGTAGTTTGGACACAATGACGCAAAGAAACCATTTACATAAATCTTACTCACAATTTTGAATAGCGTGACACAAAAGATAAATCAATTTATTGAAATAAATACATTTCAATGCATAGTATAGATTCAATGAAAGTGATATATTTAACAGTGAATTGGAAAATTAAAAGTATTGTGTAGATGTAAAAAAAATATTTTAACCAAGTCAAAAATAATTTAAATTGAATTTTAAAAAACAAACCTTTTAAAGTCACATCAAGGCGTCACTTAAATTTTATATCATATCTTTTAAAACACATATTTTGAATTTATGAGAGATGTAAATGATAAAGCAACAGCGAATAAAATTTTATGCAGCTTTTCATGTTGAACATAACTTTTGCACATGCGATTATAAATAAAACAAAAATAAAATGGTGAAATAAATACAAATATATTTTTTAAGAAATAGCATAACGTCACTCAAAATTTGATATCAGTATTTTTAAGTTCCATATTTAAAATTCTTAGAGCATAAGATAAAGTGCTGCGTCAGAAACTTTTAACCCGTCAAGGGTTTTTGCATTGATGTGTTTTACAAGGTTTTTCAAATTTTATTTCAAAATGTATTAACTGCATCCTTTGGTATCATTTACTGTGATTTCTTAACTGTTTTATTCACCTTAATCTTTTTGATATACTGGTAGACATGTGCACATGGATTTTTGTAAAATACTGAAATATTAATCGGTATGGTGTTTATTATTTATATTTTATATCCTATAAATATTTAAATACGTTTTATTGATTCTTCCATTTCATATTATTTGTTTCTATTCTGCTTTCATTTTTAATCAATTCACTTGATTTTAGTGGTTGTTCGGGCACAGGGGAAAATAATTTTTAGCTTTAGCTTATTTTTCCCACAGAAAACTACCATTTTGCTTATATCATTGAATTCTGTGCCCTTGATAACGTAATTCAATGTATAAGCTTTTCAATTTTTGTCGGTGTCCACTTTTTTCTTTTTTCTTCCATAATAATTCTTATAATATATGTATATTTTTTTTTAATACTTACAGCTTTAATTCATAATAATTGACGGTGGTAGGTTATGTTTAATTAATGGTAATATATATATATATATATATATATATATATGTATATAATTTTGAACGGAGGGTGATTTTGGGGTCTGGGGGTCATGATCGGTGAAAATATACCAAAATTTTTCGGAATCGTTTTCCTCCGAACGGCTGCATTAGGTAGCTTTTTGTAATGAAAGCTACCTAATATGAAACCAATCTTATTCTACTATAGAAGTTCGAAATATTGATTATCATCAGTAGAATTTCGAAAAAGATTTAAATTATCAGCTTTTCGAAAATTGCATACCAACTTTCAGAGCCTCTAAAATGAGGATGTATGGGGGTGGAGGAGGCAGGACCATGCCCAAATATTAAAATATAAACAGAAGTTCTCTTATACGTCCATTAAAAATATTTCAAAAATATATATTCTAAAAACACACTCAAAATATATATTAAACATTTAATTGCTAAAAAGGACGTCAAATGTTAATAAAATACATTAAAAGATCTTAATAATTTGACATGTTTCGATTGAATTTACTCAATCATCATCAGAAAAACTAATAAACTCTAAAATGGAAAATGACAATAAACTATTACAAATGAAATTTAAAAATAAATAAAATAAATATTACGCGCGTGATTTTTATTTTATTTATTTATTTTTAAATTTCATTTGTAATAGTTTATTGTCATTTTCCATCTTAGTGTTTATTTGTTTTTCTGATGATGATTGAGTAAATTCAATCAAAACTTGTCAAATTATTAAGATCTTTTAATGTATTTTATTAACATTTGACGTCCTTTTTAACAATTAAATGTTTAATATATATATGTTGAGTGTGTTTTTAGAATATATATTTTTGAAACATGCCCAAATATTTTTCCAGGATTCATTGTGGTCAAACATGGCTGCGTATCTTGCTTACAAAAAGAAATGGCTGCAATTCAGACGTTTGAAATGTCTAAAATTCTGACTTAAGAAGTGTCTGAAAAATATAAGACATTTTAAAAAGTCTGAAAATTGAACACTCCGTTTCAGACATTTCTATTTACAGTGAGGAGCAGATTTTAACAAAACATTTTTTATATATATGTTATTTATGGTGTGTTAGATTTTTTTATTCAATAACAGGTAAACAATCATATTTACAAATCCCTGCGAAGCGAAATATTAAAGAAATAAACGGAATATATTTATATGTTTAACATTTTATAGATTAAAAGTTTTATTCCGTCATAAATTTCTACAGATATCCCAAGACAATAATACTGTTATGCATTTTTGAAATTTAAAAATTGCATTTCCTGGGAATCGCGACGATGATAATGATTCATGACCGTAATGCTTGGGGATTTATTCTCACAACTTCTCACTGTAAAATTGAAATTTAGCTGTCGAAACCTTTCCCGGTGGGTCGATTACATTTAAAAAGATGAATTAAAAATATTTGAAATATGTCTTAGTATTCTAACTAAAGAATAAATTAACGTTTTCCCAAAAGACTTTATAAAACCAATCTAATATTTGCAGAATTTGTAACGTTATCATAATAGTAATAGCTGAGAAATCAAAATACATGAATTGTCACTTGTGTATTTCTTTATTGTTTAGTACAGTGAAAGATAAGTTTAATATACGGATTATAAAGATTTTTTGGAACAGCTATTTTTACATTTAGAATACTTTTATAGCATTGATACAAAAATTATGGTCATTTTCGTATCCTCCCGTCTCATAATTGGGCTAAATTAAAAAGAAAAAGCGCTTAAAAATCACTAAATTGTGAACCGGTAAAGCTGGAACCTTCCGATTTTAACCATAAATACATCTATCCGAACAGGTGAATGGTTTTATTTATCAGCTTGATCAGATGTAAGAAAAAAAGCATCCAAAAAATATTTTTAAAAATGCAGTTCAAAAATCCAAAATTTGTTTTCTATTATCAAGAAAATTTGTCTGGGATATCAAAATCTGTGTTTCTTTGGACACTGAGTTGAATAAAACCAAACCCAAGTCAATAAGATAGATGCAATGGTGGAAACTGATTTATGAAAACACGGTTTTTTTTAACAAAAACTTCTATAAATTCATTAAAAATGAATGAAATTTCATGGGATATGCATAGTATGTATAACTAATAATTTAGAATAATATAATTTCATAAATAATATTAAATATAAACAAAAAGTCAAAAGTTGGATTTTCGTAATATGCAAGCATGGAAATTGATTTATGAAATATCACATTTCATTGGCTATTCTAAAGTAATGTGACAACATTTTGCATAAAATAAGGTAACGTGACATGCACAGTAGACATAAAAAGCATTATATTGTAGAAGTAATCCGTTTCTCTCATACTTTTTACGATGGGTAAACGATAGATGCTGTCTGAGAAAAAAAGTGCTAAAATCGATTCATATCTAGAATTTGGAAAGTCTGTTCCGGAAATTAGCAAATTAATTAAACGAATAGTTGGTGTGATATATAACTATACAAAAGATCCTGCAAAGTATGCCAAAAAATTTTAACAAAAAAGGTAATCCACGATTAAGTAAGAGAGAGAAAAGGGGGATTCTTCAACTTTCATTGAAAGTCGGTCACAGTTCAAAGCAGATTTGTGCAGATATATCCCTTCCTGTTACCTATAGAGGAGTTAGGAAAAGTTTACATTCTTCACGGAGCTTGAGATGGTCGAAAATGAAGCCTGGTCAAAAGTTACTTCTGCGTCCACAAGCAGACGCGTTTGCAGTATTGCGAAAAGCACATGGCAATGGGTGATAATTGGAAGAAAGTCATTTTCTCCGACGAAAAAAGATTTAAATTGGATGGCCCACTTGGTTAGAAGTATTATTGGAGGGATCTCCGAAAAGAACCAAAATCTACATTCAGCAGAAATTTTGGTGCGACAGTTTGATGATTTAGGCAGCGATCGCTTATGATGGCAAAAGTGAGATTGTATTTTGATTACAGTTTAGATTTACAAAATTCATTTCTTCCATTTTCATGGCAATATTATGGTTTAGATTACATATTCATGCAAGGCAATGCTAGCATTCACATTTCAAATGAAATGAAAGATTGGTTTGATGAACAAAATATTGTTCTTTTAGATCATCCGCTTATTAGTCCTGATCTGAACCCCACCGAAAACGTTTGGGGACAACTTGTTCGAATGGTTTATGCAAATGGGATGCACTACACATCATTTGTAGAATTGAAAGCTTCAATCTGTCAGAACTGGAAATTAATTGATCAGAAATGCATTCAAAATCTTGTTTTATCAATGCCATCTAGAATTTAAAAAATTCTGATGAATAAAGGCGGCTTTACTAACTATTAATTTCAATTTAATGTGATATTTCATAAATCAATTTCCACTTTTTTTTTTTTTTTTTTTTTTTTTTTTTTGTTACTAAAATCTAATTTTTGACCTTATATTTTAGTTTATTAATATGTATGAAATTTTATTATTCTAAATTGTTTGTTGTACATACTACGTATATCCATGAAATTTCATTCATTTTTAATGAATATTTTAGAAGTTTGTTTTAAAAAACCGTGATTTCATAAATCAATTTCCACCAGTGTAGTTCGCAATATATGGTTTTCACTCAGTGTTAGATATGAAGAAAGAAGCAGATTTTAAGAAAACTTTTATTTTTTTATTTATATGGTATTTATGGTGGGTTGGACTTTTTTTTCCAATTCTAATAGGTTCAGAATCATACTTACTATTCCCTGCTATGAAAAATCTTATAAAGAAGTAAGCATAGCATTTTCCGATGTTTATCATTTTATAGATAAAAAGTTTTCGAATTCCTGAGTGTAAAATTAAAACTGTTCTGTTAAAATATTTTCTAGTGCATCGATTATATTGAAGAAGATGAATTAAAAATATTTGGAGTATGCCCCTAATATTCATATTTAATAAATAAATCTTTCCCAAGAGAGTTTATTCTAGTTTCTAATTATTCTAATATCTGCGGAATTCGTAACGTTAAGCTCAGAAATCAAAATATAATAGTACCTTGAGTATAGTTAAGAGTACTTGAAGATAAGTTTAATAAACGGAATACTTATTTATAAAGGTTATTGTCATTTTCAAATCCTTCCATCTCACACTGGGGCGAACTTGCAAAAGAAAAAGGCGTTTAAAAATCAGTAAATAGTGAACGGGTGGAGCTGGATTTTTCAAATTTGAACCATACCGAAATGATCATGTACCGAAACAGATCAATGACTTCATTTCTCAGATTACAAAAAAGAGCATAAGATTCAAAATAAAATAAATGCAGTGAAAAAAAAAATAAAAATGTTAACAAAAGTTGTCTGAGGTATCGAAATCTGCCTATGTTTGGACACTGAATTGAATAAAACCAAACCCAAGTACATATTTCTAACTGTTCTTGAGGTATGGCTATCCTTTATTGTTAGATATGGAAAGAGGAGTAGATTTGAACAAAATATTTATTTTTTTTATATATGTTACTTATTTTGGGTTAGATTTTTTAAATTAAATAACAGGTAAACAATCATATTGACAATTCCGTGCTAAGCGAAATATTATAAAGAAATAAGCCAATCATTTTCCTATGTTTAACATTTTATATATTAAGCCTCTGACAGTCTGGCAAAAAGGCAAAATTGTAATGTCGTTTTCTCTGCATTTCGTTTTAAATGCTAAAGAAGATGATTCTGTTAACAGTATATAAAAAACTAAATTACGAATATATATGTAATCCTTGAGAGCATTATTCATTGTTAAATGTATTAAAAATACATTAAATCAATAGAATTATATTAACTTTAAATAACGCTCATATTGCAGTGAAACCTGGAGCTTATTGAACGTATTAACACGGGCTTGTCAGTGAGAATTAAAAGTTTTATTCCGTCATTAATTTCTACAGACATCCCAAGACAACAATGTCGTTATGTATTTTTGAAATTTAACACTATTACTACCACGATTTTGTGTATACCTACTTCTACCAAAAGGTTTCTTTTGAACCTTTGTGTTTGGATGCAAATAATTGCACAAAGCTGTTTCAAATTATCCGTTAAATATAGATAATTTGAACAATTTATTTATTAATACATTAATGCGTATCTATTAGAAATTATTTAATCAGGTTGTAATTTCTACCTTAATCCATGAATCTACAAAATGTAAATATACATATATGTAATCAAACCTGTTTTACGTCAACAGGAACAATAATTGAAAAATATTATCTTTATTTTTTTTCTTCTTATTAGAAAGACAATCAAACATTCTGATATTATTAACTTAACAAACTTTCAGTCTCATGTATAAAAATTCGATCTTTGTAATAACAACAAAAAAAGAAAAAAACCCGTAATCATAAATACAGCAGTGTAATAATTCTTACTTTATTCAATACCACAGCTTTTACACGAATGGAAACAATAATTCACAACTATTGAGCTTACTACCAGAATTAGAGAACTAAACGGGTTATTTATTTTTTTAGAACTCGTCACTGCAATGATCTACATTAAAATGGAACATGCTGGAAAACAAGCAAATATCAAAGTTATTTAGCAACTCCTGTATTTTCCATTAAAACTGTAATCGGGATTCTCCAATCTGATTATAATTGATAGGATGCTGTAAAATGGTGTTTATATTTCCGTGTAAAATGGTTTAAAATTAGAAATTATAAAATCCGTAGAAATCATAAATTATAAAATACTTAAGATGTCAAAAAACAACTCATGGTAGAAATAGGTATACCATATGTACATTTTTAAATCCAGGATGAGCCGGAAGAAAATGATACTGCTGAATTAAAAACAAAAATGTACGAAAAGTCAAAAAATTAATTGTGGAGAAATGATTAAATTTAGAGAATAAATTTAAGTTA
Organism: Maratus speciosus; assembly: GCA_963932465.1. Lineage (NCBI taxonomy): Eukaryota > Metazoa > Arthropoda > Arachnida > Araneae > Salticidae > Maratus > Maratus speciosus. Next base: position 16,719,307 of record OZ010795.1, on the reverse strand, counting down.
AAATCTATAAGGTGTCTTTTGACACCTCCTGGCAGTAATAGTGTTAAAGTCAGTCTAGGGATCACGACAAAGATAATGATTCAATAACATAACGCTGACGGAATTAATCTCGCAACTTCAGTGTGTAGAATTGAAAGTCTGCAGTTGAAACAATTCCTAGTGGATCACTTACATTTAAGATGATTCATTAAAAATGTATGGAGTATGTACCTAGTGTTTTATTTTAATGAATACATTTACATTTTTCCCAAGAGGGTTTTATGCAACCTTTCTAATACCTGCAGAACTCGTAACGTTGTAGCTCAGAAATTAAAATATTCACTTGCGTATTCGATTGTCGCTCTGTGCAGGGTTGGTTGGTTGGTTGATTGATTTTTGACGGCCAATTATCTGCACGAGGGATATGGGCCCAGGGGAGGTGCCCTTCGTGGGGGTCTTTCTAAGGGGACCTAACCCGTATTTACGCATGGAAATCCATGGCTCGAAGAAAACCACGAAAACTCTGAACGATTAGGCCGACGGGCGCGATTGGGTTCGAACACAGCACCTCCCGTCTACCAGCTTCAAGAGCAGAACCTCTCAGCCACTGATGGGGCCTCTGTGCAGGGAAATAAGATTTATGAAAAGATTATAAATATGATTTGATACTATTAATTTTACGTACGAATTTAACTTTCACAGCACTGCTAGTAAAATTATTATCATTTACGAATCCTCCATTCGCACAATGGACCGAAAACACAAAAACAACGCTTACAAAGCAATAAATTGCGAACGGGTGTAGGTGGAACCCAATTTGGACCATAAATACATCTACCCAAACAGAATAATGACTTTGTTTATCAGATATAAAAAAATAAGTAAAATAAAGCACCAGATTCAAAATAAAATAAATGCAGTCCAAAAATGCAAGTGATTTAAAACTATTCAACAAAAGTCGTCTGGGGTATGAAATCTGCGTATGTTTGGACATTGAATCGAGTAAAATCAAACCCAGGCCTCTATGATTAATTGTTTTCTATTGTCGTTGTTCGTTGTTATATATGAAGGGAGGAACAGATTTTAACAAAACTAATTTTTATGCATATTATTTAAGGTGGGTTATCTTTTTTTATATAAAATAATAGGTAAGGAATCATATTTATAATTCCCTGCTAAGCTATGTATTTTATAAAGAAAACGTAGTTTTTTTCCCCTATGCTTAACATTTTATAGATTAAAAGTTTTATTCTGCCATTAATTTCTGCAAACATCAGACAACAATACCGTTATGTATTTTTGTAGCTTAAAAATGCATCTTCTACGAATCATAACGATGATAATGATTCATGGCCGTAATGCTTGCGGATTTAATCTCGCATCTCCTCAGTGTAAAATCGAAATTCTGCTGTTAAAGCATTTCCCAGTGGGTAGATTACATTTTAGAAGATGAAATAAAAATATTTCCAGCATGTCCCTGGTGTTCTAATTTAATGAATAAATAATTTACATCTCTACCAAGAGGTTTTATCAAAACATTCTAATATCTGCCGAGTATTATATTATACCTCAGAAATGAAAATATATTGTCAAATGCGTATTTAATTATCGTTCAGTGAAAGGAAAGATGAGTTTATAATAAAAGGAGTAAAAAGATAATTTGGAACTAATAATTTGCATACAGATTTAACTTTCACAATGCTAATACAGAAAGCTGTTGTCATTTTCAAATCCTTCCGTCGCGCAACGGGGCGAAATCTCAAAAATAAACACTTAAAAATCGGTGAACGAGTGGAGCTGGAAATTTCAAATTTGTGCAATAAATACATCTACCCAGACAGGTGATTGGCTTTGTTTATCATCTTAATCGAATGTTAAAAAAGGCATAAGATCAAAAAATTTAAAAAGTTTTAATACGTAAAATAATAAAATAATAAAATAAGTAAAAAAAAAAAAGTTTTAAGTAAAGTTGTCTGGGTATCGAAATCTGCGTATGTTTGGACACTGAATCGGGTAAAACCAAACCTAGGTTCGTAAAGCTCATTGTTCTTTAGATATGAATGTCGTACATACATACAATAATCTGTACCGGAGGGCAAAAGCCCTCCGGTAATATCCTCTAAGCTAAAAACTTGCAATACGACAGTAAATATATTTTTAACTCTTCATTTCGGTTGCCGCCTAAAATGGGATTTAAGTAGTCCCCCTAAAGAAAATTATATAAAAAATGGCAATAATATGCGGAACATTCTTCTGTGAAATTGGCATAAAAAAAACCTATAACTAATAGGATTATAATTCAAAAATGGCCCGGCAAAACCCGGCACGCTTTTAAAAAGTTTCCAATAAGTTTAAACTAGATCCAAAAACCCTTTAAAATAACCCTTTTACAATTTTAGCGTCTTTTTATTATATTAAAATCTAAACTATTCAAATTAACACACTGTTTAAAACTAAACTCTGACCATTCTTAAACACGTAAGCCTTATTCAATTTCAGTTCAACAATTCATTCAACCACAAAAAAGTTACATTTAAAAATCACAGCAATATCAAAAAGCAACCAAAAAACGTATTCTTTCAATGAAGTTTTGTCTTCAATTGTGGCCAGGAGCCACCAGATATGGCTCATGTTCCTGAAATAGATATAGATAGAAACGACAATTTACCAGCTATTGAAAAATATTATTTTTATAATTCTTGATGAAATTTTAAATTTTGCATTTTTGGCCAGGATCTTGGGTCAAATACTCCACTGTGCGTCGCACAGTGGGGCGAAATCGCAAAAATAAGCACTTAAAAATCAGCCAATGGGTGGAGCTGGAAACTTCAAATTTGCACTATAAATACATCTACCCAATCAGGTGATTGGCTTTGTTTATCAGCTTAATCAAATGTTAAAAAAAGGCATAAGATCAAAAAATTTAAAAAATGCAATGCAGAAATCTAAATTTTTTTTTAAAGTTTTAAGTAAAATTGTCTGGGATATCAAAATCTGCGTATCGGGTAAAACCAAACCTAGGTTCGTATGGCTCATTGTTCGAGAGATATGTATGTCGTTCATTGTTAAATATGGAGGGGGAGCAGATTTTAGTAAAACTTTAAATTTTTTTATATTTTTACTTTCTTCTATCTTCAGTAGAAGAAAGTATTGTAATCGACATTTTTTTCACTTCCGATTTTCAATGGATTTACACGTTTTAGAGGTCAGAGATCCCCCAAAACATGCTTATAGAACTTGTATGTCTGTCCGTGTGTCCGTCTATCTATTAGTCCGTGTGTCGCCATTCTACCATTAAAAAGTATGAAGTTATGCATAGAATAGAACGAAATATTTTGTGTATGTTTTCGGCCATGGCAAGAAGGTTCTCACTGAAATTGGAAAGATCCCATCGGAAGGGGGAGCTGTAATAGCTATTGCCGGAAGGGGGCGCTGTAATAGAATTTTTATGCAATTTTCAATATTTTACCATCGAAAAATGTATGAAGTTATGCATAATACTAATAAAAATACTTATAAAACTAATAAAATGAAATATTGATATTTGTAACAACATTTTGAAATATTAAAATATATGAAAATTAAGAAAGTAATAGGATTGTCACATCCAACTAGTTTAATTTTGGTTGTTTCATGTTTTTTTTCTCCAACAATAGGTAAAGAATCATATTTACAATTCCCTGCCAAGCGAAGTATTATAAAGAATTAAACAAACAATGTATAGATTCAAAGATTTATTCCGTCATTAATTTCTACAAACATCAGACAACAATACCGTTATGCATTTTCGAAACTTAAAAATGCATCTCCTGGCAATAGGCTACGTTGATAATGATCCATGACCATAATGCTTGCGGATTTAATCTCGTAACTCCTGGATTTAAAATGGAAATTCTGTTGTTGAAACATTTTCCCCAGTAGACCGATTACATTTCAGAGGATGAATTAAAAATATTTTCAGTACCTCCCCAGCGTTTTAATTCAAGGAATAAATCTTTCCCAAGAGAGTTTATGAAACCATTCTAATATCTGCAGTATTCGTAACTTTATAGCTCAGAAATCAAAATACATGTATTGTCAATAAATGAAAATTGAAATTCTAGCGCTATATTTACGTTTAGTTAAATAATTAAAATGTAAAGCACGAATGATTGTACAAAAATTAATTTTAGGTGCATAAATATAATATTATTCGAGAATTGTACAGAAGAAATCATTATAATTTAAATTTAAATGTTGTACGTCAGATGAGATGACAGATATTTGCTGGATAATAGATGAAAGCTCGTTTTATTGAAATTTTGAATAACTTTATTTGGCATCTCATTTGACGTACAGCATTTAAATTTAAATGTATTTTGATTTTTTTTTAAATTTGTATTTTAAATACCTTTACATTATATTTATGCACCAAAAGTAATTGTTGTACAATTATTTGTGCTTTATGTATATTTTAATTACATATATTTCGCTTAGTATAGTGAAAGATAAGTTTAGAACTAGAAACATGACTCGGAACAACTAAATTTACATTCGAAATTCTTTTATAGGACTTGCACAAACAGGTACTGTCGTTTTCGAATCCAGCCATTCGCGCAGTTGCGTATTTGAGGCAAAATCCTAGCCAAAATTATTTTTCATGTGTTTTACAGTTAAAATTATTGCTCTTGACATAATATTAGCAAATGCACTTAATTAATGTTACATACAAATAAAAATATGCATTTGAGTACCTAACAAAAATAAATACTATATAATACAAAGTTTACATAACTTTTTACTCTTTATAAGAGGAAAGTAAGTGTTGATAGTGCTGATTTACTTACAATGTTTAATTAAATGGGGTTAATTTTACTAGACGCAAACTTTTAATTATTTATCTCAAGATATGTATTACATACATATTATTTGCATTTATTATTTACCGAAGTTGAGTTGTAGTATAGGGATTCTAGTTTTTGAGTGTTATTAAGAGTTTACTAAAATAATTTATATTTACAAATGGCAAGGGTATGCGGAGAGTTATTTTTTAAAAATTGATCTTCAAATCTCTAAGCAATACGACTATATTTCAAAAATGGTCCGGCAAACACCGCACACATTCAAAAAGGTATATATTTAAATCAATATACCTAAATTAGAGGCAAAAAGGCTTAAAAAGAATACATTTTAATTTTTAATTTTTTATTTTTTATTTTTATTTTTAAATAAGACTATTGAGTTCACCAAATCATACAGCGACAAAAAATACATTTAAACATAATAACAAAATTGAAATGTAACAATAAAGTAAGTCTTCTCGCAAATAAACCTCCTATTCAACAGAATATAGGAACCACTGGATAAGTATTCGTCTTTTAAACATTTCCTAAACTGTTAACTGCAAAGATCATATCAGCAGTATAAATAAAACAGATAGAGCTTGTTAATTGTGTATTCGTTAATCATGTAACTTAACGTATGGTATCAAATGCCTGCTCAACCCCATACCCCCACCGTTAACTCAGTTTTACAATAGTAATTCTATAGAATTTAGTATTTTAAAACTTATACCTAAGTATATATGTATTGATTTCTTGATAATTTCATCAATAATTAGTTAAATAAGAACACGGTGTGCATAGCATTTAAAGTTCATTTACAGAAACACACAATATAATTCATTTACAGTATCAAACTATGCGCAATGATTGCTAAAAGGCGTTTTCCGCTGTGACATATGACATTTAAATGCAACTCATTTTTTACATACTATTTAGTGTGTATAAAGTATGAATTACGATTTCCTTTTATTGACGGAAATTGTTGGAGGGAAATGATCAACTGTATTTGCGTTTCAAGGCTGAACTAAATTTCCATACTATGCAGTACATACGCAAAACTGTAGATCACTTGCAAGTCTACACATAAGATTTCGAATACTTTCCCACATATAATTGATAACTGGTCAAATTGTATTTTAAAATATGTTCCTCGTTTTCCACTTTCCTTACTTACATCATTCACCTTATAACGCTGAAGTTTGCTTGCACTACTCTAAATTTGCTGGGATGTTTTTAGGGTTTCGTTCGTCTGACGAAGACCTTTTCGCCTCACTCCACTGTTTATCTGTCCGTCCGTCACAGAGAACGATCTCAAAAACGGTATAAATTGGAGCTTGAAATTTTGAATGCTGACAGCTGAACACCTGGGATCACAGGACAAATCATAAAATTTTGAAAAAAGTCTTAATTAATACACGTTTTAATTAGAAACCCCTACTGGCGACGTTAATGGACTTACGAAATTAAGAAATTCTTCACCAAAAATATGCTGCTAAGTGATTTCAGAACTTGGGAAATAAAATTAGATTATATCTACTTGCAAACGTTACAATACAAACTCTTTCCTCATTCGATATAAAAGAAAGTAATAAAACTAAAAATGTTTAAGTCGAAAGAAACAGTCAAACTGAACCAGTTCTTTTAAAATTCTAAAAATGTTTAGACACGGGAGATTTGCATTTTAAATTCGAAAGGCAATTTATTTTTTTAAATAAATAAAGCAAGTCGGAAACAATTTTGGGATATCTTTAGAATGGTCTGTTTTTTTTTTTTTTTTGAAAAAAGGAAAAATATATTTTCTCTTGATCCGAAATCTCCTGATCGTTTCTTTTGAGATTGTACTCTTATTGAATAAATTTAGTACGTTATATTATTTGAATGTGGTTCATTAAATGAATAGATCAACTATTGTTTTTAATTATACATTAATGTTAATCTTCAGGGGACAATTTTTATTTATTGTCTACAAGGTATTTACTAATTAAATTAATTACTGATGAATGTGATTGCTAAAATAACACTGAAAACAGATTTTTAAAAAAAAAATAAAAATATCATTTCATTTAATGATGCGATAAATATAATTAATTAAATATCTGAGATAATAACTAAAATAACATTTATATAATATTTGAATAGCAGATATTAATGAAAAGGTTTTGGAAAAAATTAAAAAAATAAACCTCGTAATTATTAAAATGCTATTTTGTAACATGTATTCATACCGTCACGGATCTTTCGAGTTATTTATGAAATTTTTGTTTTCCTCCTGTGAACTTATTTGAAATAAAATACAGAAGCAAAAATTTTAAATATGATAAAATGCGAAACAGAGCGCAATGTTAGTTTAATTATTATTACCAAATATTAATGTATTAATACTCATGATATACCAAAAATCTTGATTATTAAATGATAATTAACACAACATCCACTGTTCTTGAATTCCCGATAAAGTATTAATCAATTGAAGATAATTCATCAGGCCTAGATTATTAGATATTTACATAAAATTATTTCTTAAGTGTTACAATACAAGAATAATCATAGTTTTTACGGACTGCCTTGATATCAAGAACTCATGTATAGTGTCAGAAGTGTACGTTAACCCCTTGGGGACGAGCGTGTTTTACAGAATTTTTAATCTTTTATCATCGGTTTTTCAAAATAGAATTTTTTTGCCTAACTGAATTGGGAAAATGCCGGATTAAAGAAGGCAAAATTTACAATAAAAATTCACTGGTGAGAAAAATCGCGGATTCTGAGCACCTTATGCGGCATGTATACTGGTCGCTCGTCCCCAAGGGGTTAATATTTGAAAATTCATAGTTGCTGTAAATCAAATACACAGACTTTCACCATTCAAAAACTACATTCATATACAGAACGTAGGTACTATTCCAGTTGAATGACACATATCTCGCATTTCTCCGAAACCATTTGATGATAACGCTGTGTGGTGTTCCTTCACCCCACAGTGGAGTATTTGACCCAAGAGCCTAGCCGAACAAGCATCTATATATATATTTCTCTTACATAGCGCTAAAAAGGGGCTGTATTTGTAACTTTCTATTTGGCACCAGCCAAAGCGACGATTCTCAGTGGTTAAGTTACGGTCACATGTCCCAATCCACTCAGAAAATCAAAAACCAGACAGAATCTGTATTTTAACGCAAACCGTTTGAGAAATACATGAATGACAATTGTTATTGGTCCGTTTTATTGTGACGTGAGGAATTCAGCGAATCAGCTTTTTGATCAAAGGTTGTATTTAGACACAGGCGAAAATGTTTTGTTTACAGTTCGATAGCGTGATACGTAGCATCTTTTATAGCTTCTTATTATATTTTTAAATTAATTTAAGACGTGATTTTCAATACTATAGGCAAAATGAAAGGTGATGGACCCCATCTGACACTAACATGCCATTTAAATTTAAACGGCGTCAATTTCCTGTTCGCTTAGCTTTCTCAATGATGATCAACAAGTTACAGCACCAAACTTTTGATAAATACATTTTTATTTATATTTTCAACTAAATTTTCAATTACTTTTTTATGAATTATTTTTCATTTCAAAAATTTGTAAATTTCATAATGTTAAAATGATTTAAAGCCTTTGGCAGCACCACTTAAATGCATTTATTTAAATTTTCGATAAAGATTTGCATGACTTTTTATACATTAAAAATATTTGTAAATTTCATATGTTGCTTGCTTGGATCGTATAGTGGCCCGATTGAAAATATTTTTTATTGTGTTTTTTGTAAGGTTTTAAATTAATTCTGTTTCCAAGGTACATTTTTATTTACATTTTCAACAAAGTTTTCCACTACTTTTTTACATTAAAAATATTTGTAAATTTAATACGTTGTAATGATTTATGATAGCACTCATTCTGGCTAGAGGTAACATAAATAGTGGCGAGCGCACGAAGCGAGCTGTGATCACTACGCGATCCCAATATGAATTGCATAGCAATTCATGGGGGTTGGCGAGCGTTAGCGAGCAGGGGCCTGAGACCCCTAATATCTTTTATAACAACTGATTAATTTTTGTATCGTTCTATGTCTATTTCAGAAGCATGAGTCAAATCAAGCAGCTCATAGCCTCAGTTGAAAACGCGGTTTCTTTTCGAGAAGACGTGCTTTATTGTTACGTTTCAAGTTTGTTATTATCTTTAAATATTTATTTTTTGTAGCTTTATGAATTTTTTTTTAACTCCATAGCTTTATTCTTAATATAATAAAATAAGATTTAAAATTGTGTTCTTTTTTAGCATTATTAGTTCTAATTTAGATATATTGATTTAGATATATAGATTTTTAAAGGCTTGCAGGCACTTTCCGGGCCGTTTTCAAAGTATAATCGTATTGCTTACACTTATAAAGGCCAATTTTTTGAAAAAAAAGTCTTCCGCATATTGTTGCAATTTTTAAATGCAACTTGTTTGGATTATCTATGAATGACACTAAAAAACCAGATTATGTATTGTATAACCAACTTTGCTAAATACTAAATGCAAATATTATATACAGTGCGATTAAAAAAGTTTACAAAATGACATGGCAAATCAGGCCTATAACAAGGAAAAAAAATAACACGGGAACATAATAGTCCCAAACCACTTATTTAGTCATAAACACAGAGTGTTCGATTCAAACAGAACCCGAGTTGACGGTCATAATTTCGAGAAAAATAAAAACATTGTAATAAAAAGGCAACGATAGGTACAGTCGTGGAAAAAAAAAGTAAACATCCCCTAATAACTCCTCAACAAATTACCGTAGACGAAAGTTACTGGTACCGAACGATGGGAAAAAGAGTCTACTTTTAAATGATGCATATAAAATTTGCTTAGGGGGTCATCTACATATTAAAACGAATCCAAACTTCATTTTTTTTCAATGGCAATACCCAATTTTAACGAGAATTTCAAATCTTCGGTTCAAACTATACCTAGACACCAGATTTCAAGTCATTTGAATGATAAGTTTTTGAATTATAAACATTCGAAATTGAGTGCTTTTAATGTTAAATTACATTTTCATATTTTTATTTATATCTCCCGAAATTATGCTCTTAAATGTGCTAATTTTTTTTTGTAGCAATAATACTAATATACCCAAACATAAATACGCTGAATTTGCAATTTTTATAATTTTGTGGTATGAATTATGAAATTAATATTAAAAAAAAACATGAATTACAACCTACAATTTTTTGATGGATTTAGATTTATTAAGTCCTGCTTTATGGAAAACCAAAATTTCACATTTTTCTTCCAAGTAGTTTTCAAATTATGCTTAAAAAAGTCCTTCCGGCCAGTGCCGGGAGGAAGAGGTAGCTTTCATAATCCTTATTTAAAAAAAGCCAAATTATATCATTCAAACACACGAAGCTCAATTTAGTGGAAACCGAATATAGGAGATCCAATACAAATTTTTATCAATATAATGAATGAGAATTTCGCGAAATTAGTCAGCTTTATCCAAGCTGCTTTTCTTTGAAGTAACATATATTTGGCTGCCAAATTCGGCAATTTCTTAAAGTGCCTGTCATTTCAAGACAACATGGTGGATGAGGCTAAGCAGTGAACTCGGTCGAGACCTTAGTAATTGCTGTGCACATGCTCACTCACATCGGAATCGGCTAATATATAGGAGTGCTGTCGCATGCAAAAAATCAGATTTTTCAAAATGTCACCCACAATAGAAATTGAAACTGCTATATCTGAGCCATTTTTTAAGGTAAAGACAAACAAAAAATGCTCCTGAATCCTTATATCAAGGTCAAATACTTAAGAAAGAAACCTTTTTCAATTTCTCATTTTTTTGCACCTCACTTTAAATATATATATATATTTTTTAATTTAATGGTCGCCATTTTGAAACAAGATGGCTGATGAATCTGGCCAGCGAACTTGGTCGAGGTGTTGATGTATACTATCCACATGCCTTCTTACATCGAAATAGGCGAATACGTGTGTTATCGCGTGACAAATACAAGATCGTTTCAAAATGTTAGCCATACTAGAAATTCAAAGTGCTATAAATCAACCATTTTTTAAGATATAAACAAAAGAACAAATTTTCAGAAACAAAAACTGCTCCGGAATCTTTGTATCAAGGTCAAACACATAAAAAAAATCTTTTTCATTCTCCAATTGTTTAATACCTCATTTTGAATTTTAAATTTAATTTAAATTTTTTTTTAATGGCAAACCTTTTGAAACAAGATGGCGAATGAAGCTGGCCAACGAACTCGGTCGAGACATTGGTATGTACTATGTACAGACCAAGTTACATCCAAATAGGTTCATAATTACGCCTGTTGTCGCGTGACAAAAATCAGGTCGTTTTAAAATGTCAGCCACAAGAGAAACTCAAAATGCTATTACTCAGCCATTTTTTTTTAGATATAGATGAAAGAAAAACTGTTCCGGAATCTTTGTATTAAGGTCAAACACACACAAAAAAAATCTTTTTCACTTTCCAATTTTTTTGGTATCTCATTTAAATTTTTTTATTTTTTAATTTTTTTTATGGCCGCCATTTTGAAACAAGATGGCGGATGAAGCCGGCCGACGAACTCGGTCGAGATATTTGTATGTACTATGTACACACCAAGGTACATCCAAGTCGGTTCATAAATACGCCTGTTATTACGTGAGAAAAATCAGGATGTTTCAAAATGTCAGCCACGCTAGAAATTCAAAATGCTATAACTCAGCCATTTCTTAAGATATAGACGAAACAAAAACTGCTCCCGAATCTTTTTATCAAGGTCAAACACATAAGAAGAAAATATTTTTTCAATTTTTAATTTTTTGATACCACATTTCAAATTTAAATTTTTCTTAAAAATTTAAATGGCCACCATTTTTAAACAAGATGGCGGATGAAGCTGACCAACGAACCCGGTCGAGACATTGGTATGTACTATGTACACACTGAATTACATTCAAATCGGTTCATAAATACGCCTTTTATTGCGTGACAAATTTCAGGACGTTTCAAAATGTCAGCCACGCTAGAAATTCAAAATGCTATAACTCAGCCATTTTTTAAGATATAGACGAAACAAAAACTGCTTCGAAATCTTTGTATAAAGGTCAAATACATAAGAAAAAATATTTTTCCATTTTCAATTTTTTGGTACCACATTTCAATTTTTAAATTTTTAAAAACATTTTAAATGGCCGCCATTTTGAAACAAAATGGCGGATGAAGCTGGCCAACGAACTCGGTCGAGAGATTGGTATGTACTATGTACAGACCAAGTTACATCCAAATAGGTTCATAAATACGCCTTTTATCGCGTGACAAAATTCAGGACGTTTCAAAATGTCAGCCATGCTAGAAATTCAAAATGCTATAACTCAGCCATTTTTTAAGATATAGACGAAACAAAAACTGCCCCGGAATCTTTGTATAAAGGTCAAATACATAAGAAAAAAATATTTTTCCATTTTTAATTTTTTGGTACCACATTTCAAGTTTTAAAATTTTTAAAAATTTTTAAATGGCCGCCATTTTGAAACAAAATGGCGGATGAAGCTGGCCAACGAACTCGGTCGAGACATTGGTATGTACTATGTACACACCAAATTTCATCGAAATCGGTTCATAATTACGGGAGTTACAGTGTGACATAGGTCAGATATATATATATATATATATATATATATATATATATATATATATATATATATATATCAATTTTGAACGGAGGGTGGTTTCGGGGTCTGGGGGTCATGATCGATGAAAATATACCAAAATTTTTTGAAATCGCTTTCCTCCGAACGGCTGCAATAGGTAGCTTTTTTGTAAAGAAAGCTACCTAAAATGGCAAAATAGTGGTTTCAGGGACCCTCTATGATAGAAGTGAGCAGATATTTTGGAATTTTTCCTGCTGTACTATAACCTAACAGGCTTCATTGACTCCTTGAGTGACGCTTAAGGTGCCTTGATCAAGAAAGGGGCTCTCTCGGTTAACAATCGAGTACGGAACTTCAATTTGGATACAGCCCTTAAAATACGCTCGTTTTAAAATAATTAATTTCTCGGAGACTTACGGTAGGAATTGCATAAAAATTCGTTTTTAGGCTAATTGAAGGGTGTAGAGTTCATTTATGCTGTCAGAATTGTGTACTGCTATTAAAAAAAAAAACAAAGTTATGCTTCGTTTTAATATGTAGACGGCCCCCTAAGCAAATTTTATATGCATCATTTAAAAGTAGACTTTATTTCCAATTGTTCGGTACCAGTAACTTTCTTCTACGATAATTTGTTGAGGAGTTAGTAAGGGTGTTTACTTTTTTATCCACGACTGTACCATCTTTTGTGTGAAATGGGATAACATCACGAAAAGATATGGAAAAACACGTTGCTTAAGCAATCGATGATACCGTAAGAATATATCACCACAATCCAAAATGAGGGGCGTCTAGTGCATACTGCTGGCGCGTATAATGCAAATTTCTACTACATTTGTTGGGTGTTATCACATTTACAACAAAGGTGAGAATGTCTTAAATGTTTTATTATATATATACTTCAGTTTTCTGAAAGTTATTTCTCTGAACCCAAATTGAGTTAGGATGAAACTCCCTGTATTTGAGAAAAATAAATGGTTTTCTATCCTATGTTTCTATGTGTTTTTTTTTATTCTTATTTTATGCCTGATTTGCCATGTTATTTTGTAAACTTTTTAAAATCGCCTTGTATATTAATACGTTGGTTTATATAAATAATTACAACTTTACACATAGCAAAATTCACCACATTTATTAAACATTACTTGTAAAGAAAACAACTCTACCAACAATTACTTTCATCTTAGAAACAGTAAAAAGTTAAGTAAACTTTGTATTCTATATATATATGTATTTTATTAAATGGTAGTTAAAAACAGTTTTTGTAAGCAAGTAAAATTTCTCACTGAAAGGTTAAATAACGCTCGCAAGAAGAATGCATTGAAAAATATGTGTAAATAACAGAAAGCAGAACTAATGATATACGGCATTCTGTGAAATACCATTTAAAGAAAAACGAAGAGAAAAGAAAAAGATTAAGAATAAGAAGAAAATTTTGTAACCTATACGGAATCAATTTGAAAATTTACGCTTTCTAAAGAGAGGGATGGTATTTTAGAGACTGCATGAATCTGAGAACATTATTGATAAGATGAATGCGTTTAGTATGTACATTGTACACTGAAAAAAACGACATTTTTACTGTACAAAGTACTGTTCACCTCGCGCACAAACTCGACCACAGTCGAATGTGCTGTATCTTTCTTTGGTTTCTTGACTATATAAACATGAAAAATACTGTAGCTGGGTAAAATTAACAGCACAATGTGCTGGCAATTTTACGCAACTACTGTATTTTTTTATTCCTTATTTTTTAAAAGTTCCTTATATTATTCAAACACACGAAGCTCAATTTAGTGTAAACCGATTACAGGAGATTCAATACTAACTTTTATCAATACTAAATCATTATGAATGAGAATTTCGCGAAATTAGTCAGCTTTATTCAAGCTGCTTTTATTTAAGTTGGTTGGTTGATTTTTGAATGCCGATTATCTACACTAGGGATATAGGCCCAAGGGGGGATTGCCCTTCGCGGGGGTCTTTCTAAGGGAACCTAACCCGTATTTACGCATGGAATTCCATGGCTCGAAGAAAACCACGAAAATTCCGAACGATTAGGGCGATGGGCGCGATTGGGTTCAAACCCAGCAACTCCCGTCTGCCAGCTTTGAGAGCAGAACCTCTCAGCCACTGGTGGGGCGCTTTTATTTAAAGTAACTTATATTTGATTGAAACATTCGGCGATATCTTGAAGTTCCTGCCATTTAAAGACAACATGATGGATGAGGCTAACGTTGAACTTGGTCGAAACCTTAGTAATTCCAGTGCACATGCTCACTCACATCGGAATCGGTTGATATATACAAGTGCTGTCGCAGGCAACAAATCAGATTTTTCAAAATGTCACCCACATTAGAAATTGAAACTGCTATATCTGAGCCATTTTTTAAGATAAAGACAAAACAAAAAATGCTCCAGAATCCTTATATCATGGTCAAATACTTAAGAAAGTAACCTTTTCCAATTTCTAATTTTTTTTGCACCTCACTTTCAATATAATTTTTTATTTAATTTAATGGCCTCCATTTTGAAACAAGATGGCTGATGAAGCTGGCCAGCGAACTTGGTCGAGACATTACGATATACTATCCACATGCCTTCTTACATCGAAATAGTTTAATAAATACGCGTGTTATCACGTGACAAATATCAGATCGTTTCAAAATGCCAGCCATGCTAGAAATTCAAAGTGCTATAATTCAACCATTTTTAAAGACATATACGAAACAAAAATTCCTCCGGAATCTTTGTATCAAGGTCAAACATACAAAAAAATCTTTTTCATTTTTTAATTTTTTGATAACTCATTTTAAATTATTTTTTTTTTAAATGGCAGCCCTTTTGAAACAAGCTGGCGAATGAAGCTCGCCAACGAACTCGGTCGAGACATTGGTATGTACTATGTAGACACCAAGTTACATCCAAATCGGTTCATAAATACGCCTGTTATCGCGTGAGAAAAATCAGGTCGTTTCAAAATATCAGCCACAAAAGAAATTCAAAATGCTATAACTCAGCCATTTTTTTAGATATAGACGAAACAAAAATTGTTCCGGAATCTTTGTATTAAGGTCAAACACATACAAAAAAATCTTTTTCATTTTTCAATTTTTTGGTACCTCATTTTAAATTAAAAAATTTTTAAAAATTTTTAAATGGCCGCGAATTTAAAACAAGATGGTGAATGAAGCTGGCGAACGAACTCGGTCAAGACATTGGTACGTATTATGTATACACCAAGGTACATCCAAATCGATTCATAAATACGCCTGTTATTGCGTGACAAAATCAGGTCGTTTCAAAATGTCAGCCAAGCTAGAAATTCAAAGTGCTATAACTCAGCCATTTTTTAAGATATAGACGAAACAAAAAATGCTCCGGAATCTTTGTATCAAGGTCAGACACATAAGAAAAAAATATTTTTCAATATTTAATTTTTTGGTACCACATTTCAAATTTTAAATTAAAAAAAATTTAAATGGCCGCCATTTTGAAACAAGATGGCGGATGAAGCTGGCCAACGAACTCGGTCGAGGCATTGGTATGATGTATGTATATGGGAAGTTACAACCAAATCGGTTCATAAATACGAGAGTTACAGTTGGACAAAAATCAGATATATATATATATATATAAAAGTGCTGACCATATCTGTTGCTATGAGTAGGGTTTTATGGGAATCTAAAACCACAACTCACACATATATATATATATATATGTGTGAGTTGTGATTTTAGATTCCCATAAAACCCTACTCATAGCAACAGATATGGTCAGCACTTTTCCATGAGAACTTGTTACCGCAGAACAGCAGATGTTACTGAATTTGCTGATATGCAGTTTGCATTCTCTTCGCCTGGAAACAAGTAACAACCGAGAGCAGATTTCATTCTGACGCGGTTGATGTTAAACGTATCTTTCTCGCTCTAGACGAGAGTGGAGGCCGATATGGAATCTCGACGATTCTGCGAGTGCGTATTCTGCTGAGAAACCCCCTACCCTCCCGTACTTGTAAATATAATTTCTATTTAGTATGTAAAACTATAACCTAGAATCATTAAACTCCTTTTTTCATTAACTAAGGCCTTATCCTTATATCATCCTTATATTACATGGGGGCTCTAGGCCGATTTGAATCCAAAACGAATTTAAAAAGTAAAATCCCCTAGGCTTTATTACCGATCAGAATTGGAGAACTTCCTTCTCAGTCCCGTTATCAACATTCATATTCCAGCAGACGTGATTCATCCCCTTAGCCATCTGGTTGAAGCTCGTTTATTTTCATTTGTGCAAGATAGTTATCGCTGTACAAGGAATGAATCTTTGACTGCAAGTATATTTTTTTTACGGATCATTAATTGGATTACTTCAATATATCGTGGTGAAGAATTTATTTTTCAATTGGATAACTCCTTTTGAAGTAAGTTTATTTTTTTCTCTTTCCTTTCTTGCCTTTTAATATGGAATTACAAGAAATTGACTTTATTAAAAGCCAGATGAAATCGGCTAAAACAGATAAAATCAAATTATTGCATGAATTTATATTTGGTTGCGATAAAAATCGCCAGAATAGAGCGAATTTAAGGAAATTTAAAGGTTTTTCTTTTACTGACAAAAGCGATGAGTATGAAAATAAACTCAAAGTAATTTTGGACGATTACGATCAGATACAATTGATTACTATTGCTAATATCTTATCCATTGACATCCATGGATCAAAGGAAGATATAGGGCAACGTATTTTAAGTGCACTAGTTGATATGTCGGCTTTGAAAGACACGTTTACGGCAGTTTCCGAATCGGATACAGAATTTGATGATAGCCACAATAGTAGTGGAAGCACTTTTTTATCTTCGCCTTTGGCAGTACAGCCAGACCAGGCGCGTGTACACTGTACACACTCCGCGCCCAAACAGACAATTTCTTTCCATGACATTGATCATTTAATTACACCGTTTAGTGGTGATAAAACGGAAAACGTTCAAACATGGTTTCAGAGATTTGAATCTCTGGCCCATTCATTTCAACTGTCCGACATACAGAAATTTGTGTTTGCTGAGCGGGCATTAAAAAGTTTAGCATTATTGTATGTACGTAGTGAAAATAACATTTCTTCATATGCATCACTCAAAGAGGCATTGTTTCGCGAATTTGGACAATCAGCTTCGTCCGCCCAGATACATCAATTACTAGCCGCTAGAGGCTGCCGCCCAAACGAAAACGTATTGGAATATTTTTTGAAAATGAAAGAAATAGCACAAAGAGGAAACATCGATGATATATCTTTAATTCACTATATAATTAATGGGATTAACGATACACCACATAATAAAGCTATATTATTCGGGTGCGCCACGCTTGCCGAATTTAAAAACAAGCTCCAAATTTTCGAACGAATTTGTGAACAGAGTTCTAAATTTTATCAATCAAAGTCACCGACTACACCCAACACTCCTAAGATTAACCAGGCGGGAAAAACTGCAAAATTAACTTGCTGGAATTGTTTAGCCCCAGGGCACCTATCTACTCATTGTGTGCATTTAAATAAAGGAAAAAAGTGTATGAAATGTGCACGTTTTGGTCATGTTTCCAGCCAGTGTACAGAGCAAACGCCGGAACGCAAGCGTTCGACTCAAGGCACCTCCCCTTCACGCAAGACGTCGCCAAGCCGAGACGAACAAATCCACGTAGTAGAAATGTGTCATTCTCATCCGCGCATGCAGAAACCTGTAAAAATTTTTAATTTACAAATAACTTCAATCTTGGACACTGGAAGCGTACTGACGATACTGAGAGAAGACATTTATGAACAAATTGGATCCCCAACCCTCATCGGAGCTCCTGTACAATTGTCGGGCATCGGTAACCGTGTTATTCAACCTATAGGATCGTTTTTTACCAATATACAAATAGACGGTAATACTTTTTCTACTTCTGTTTACGTAGTTAAGTCTTCTCAGATGCCCATGCCACTTATCATAGGAACAGATGTCATATTTCAGGGTACTCTCACATGCGACAAAAACGGAGCTACTTTAACTAAATCTCCACCCACAAGTATTTTTATAAGCTGCATTACTGTCTCTGATAATGCATCTGCAACGAAATCTCAAGATAAATCCGATGTACATCCATTTCCTGATGCAAGATGCACTACGGAAACATTTGTTTCAAATTCTTTCTCCCAAGACCTAAAACCGCCGAGAGTAAATAAAGATTTTTCGATAGAAAATATTCCTACTGACATCGAAATTGACCCAGTGATTGACTCAGCACATCTGAAACATCTCGCAACATTATCGCCAGACTGTTTTCCCTACGATTTAAATGTCTTATCCTACAAGATGTTCATGACTGTGCTCGTCTTATTGACCATCTATTTATTACTGTTTACGTCTGCCAACGGACTCATTTATCAGCATTCGGCGTTCCATACATCCCAACCATCTCGAGATTCGAGTGACGTTACTAATTGGACCGAAATTCTGCGTGTCCTTATCATTCCTTTTTTATTTTTTATACGCCGACATTTTGTGAATTCATCAACGAGAAAGAGAAAAAGTAGACTTAAATTTCCAAAAAGAAATATGCTTCACGTATATAGGTACTAGTGCAACCAACGAATTTATCATAAATGTGTTTTTATTATTACTACTATTTTTTTTAACTGTGTTTTTATATATTCTGTGTTTGACACCCATATATCTGCTTATTTAAGAGAACATTTATATCGTACAGACTATTAGACTGCTACTATCTGTGACTTTCTTAGTAACTTTATTTCAATATCTTCGTTTTTTTTTACGATTACAGCAAGCATCCACGATCATTTTTTTTTCTAGACGAAACATTAGAATGAGATGTTTACCAGTGTAACTCACCATTTCAAGAGTCCAATCATTGATGGAAATCTTCAACACAGAACGTTTTTTTTTCTTCTTCGTATTTTTGTGTGTCATGCCATTCTACAGTGCGATAAACTTCAAGTGTTTTTTTTTTTTTAAGTTATCGCGTACCAAGCATTTTTATCAACAGTTTTTTTTTTAATTATTCTTAGTTTGTGGAATATGCAACAGATTCTTTATTTTTTTCAGCTTATATTAACAGAATTTATGTGCCTTTTTTTTCGAAGTTCTGTTCAACATTTTTTTTTAAATCTCTGAGCGATATATACCTGCTCAAAACTTTTTTATTGAACCCATGCGGTGATTTTTTTTTTTTGCGCATGGCAAGTTATCTTTCTCTCGGACTGCAAATGGTGCATTATTTTTTTCATTTGCCTGTTTCGCAACACGTGCTTTTTTTTATATTGCGTAAACAACAACTTTATTTAAGATGACTATCTACACAGCACTTTTTTTTACAAGAAGAAAAAGAATATTGTTGTATTTATACTTTTAAAACTGCATTTATATTTTTAAAACTGTATTTTATGTGTAAAATTTTTATTGAATTGCTATATATATGTATGTGTCCCCCCCCCCTCGCATATATTTTTTACAGAAGTAAGAGCTGGCTGTCGAAAAAAAAACCTTTTGGTGGGAAATCCTTTTTTTTTTTTGCTTAGACGAGGCAAACCTCTTTTTTTTATTTTTTATTCCCGAATGACGTTGGGATAAAGATTTTTTTTACGAAATTCTTCCTAAGATGAGGCAGATTTTAGTATGTTTTCTTGATGATAATATAATGGGCAGACGGCCTTTCAGATTATATTTTTCATCCCTGATGATGGCTCACGAGAAAGACGGTCTCATGATTGATGTTATCCTGAGATTTTTTTTATTCTTTTTTTTTCTTTGGAGATACCCCACGGCAGCTCAGCATTAATTTACATAAAATTTAGACTTAAATTTTTTTTTATTATTATTTAGCTCAATTCTCTTAATTATTTAATGACAATTTTTTTCCTTTGGATTTTAATTATTTTTAGATAGTTTGTTTTTGTTTTTTGACATATCTTGTTGCTTATTTAACGCGCTGTCGAGGTCGACAAGAGGACAAGATGGCCGAGTGTGAGTTGTGGTTTTAAATTCCCATAAAACCCTACTCATAGCAACAGATATGATCAGCACTTTTCCATGAGAACTTGTTACCGCAGAACAGCAGATGTTACTGAATTTGCTGATATGCAGTTTGCATTCTCTTCGCCTGGAAACAAGTAACAACCGAGAGCAGATTTCATTCTGACGCGGTTGATGTTAAACGTATCTTTCTCGCTCTAGACGAGAGCGGAGGCCGATATGGAATCTCGACGATTCTGCGAGTGCGTATTCTGCAGAGAAACCCCCTACCCTCCTGTACTTGTAAATATAATTTCTATTTAATATGTAAAACTATAACCTAGAATCATTAAACTCCTTTTTTCATTAACTAAGGCCTTATCCTTATATCATCCTTAGATTACATATATATATATATATATATATATATATATATATCAACTTTTGAACGGAGGGTGGTTTCGGGGTCTGGGGGTCATGATCGATGAAAATATACCAAAATTTTTTGAAATCGCTTTCCTCCGAACGGCTGCAATAGGTAGCTTTTTGAAATGAAAGCTACCTAATAGCATAAGATAGCTCCAAAATACATTATCGGAATAATTTTAACCACAAACTGCATGTAATAAAAACGCATACTACAAATATTACCATAGTTATTAATTGGAATGGCATGAATAGAATGGCATGTAATGCCATTCTTTAAGAAATACGGCATTTTTCGGAATTCTAAAGCCTTATCCTATTTTAAAACCTAATCCTCTCTGTTTAAATTTTTTACGTTAAAATTATTTTTGTGTAATACTTTCTAAACTATTTTTTAAATCCCACACAAGAAGTGAATAAATATTGTTATGACACTTAACTGAAACTTATGATAATTTATTATTATAATTCCCTTCTCTGAAAGACTTATGATAATTCTTTTTCAAAATTTGTATTGCAAATAATTCTTCTGGAGTTATTGTCATTTAATGACAATTTTATAGAAAGAAGGATTTAAAATCACACAAAATGATATTGTTTACGAAAATTTCAGCTTATTATACAGAACGAAGATTTAAATTCTCAAAATTCTAATCTCTAGCACAAAATTTTAAGCGCAGAGACATATAAAATGAACTGATAGTCACTTTTGAAAGTGCATGGAAAATCTTCATTGAGTTTTAAATATTTTGAATACGATAAAAATTAAGTAAAATTCAAAAGACGCGAGAAAAGAAATTGATATTACATTAAATATTTATTTTCTTTGTATTTACTGAAAGTTTTATAGGAAGTAACAGACGCATATAGATAAAAAATTACATTTTGAAGAATCATATCTGTTCATCGTTATCTCTATTTAAATTGCATGACAACATACCAGTTAATCACCAAATGGTGACGATTTAAAAGAAAATGCCCAGAAAAAAATCACGTATTTGCATAATCGCGTACATTTATTTATGGTACTTACGTTATGAAACTATATTTTTTATAGTGAATAGGAATATAATATAAAACAAAAAAAACTAAATAAAAATATATTTCAGAACTTTGAAAGATAAAAAATATTAAGAAATTTTAAAATAGTAAATTAAGGCGTGTTTAAGAAAAAAGCCAGGGACAAAAGGGTTAAAGTCCAAAAAAATTAAAACTTTCGTCAACTTTTTTTTGTTTTTTTTTACTATTTTAAAGGTAGATGGCGTTACTTGTCCACTGAAAAGTGAAATATATAGAATGCACAGATGTGATCACGAGGTTTTTACGTATGTGCAAGGCGTTATTTACAGTTTAAAGCATTTTAAAGTAAGGAATACATTTGTGACTGCCAGGACCGAAAGGGTTAAAATAAGAATGAAAACTGCATGCATTGAGTCAGAAGAAAATACATCTTGTGAAATTAATTTACAGTGTGCTTCTACCCAGCTAAAAATGAACTGCAGTGAAACTTTAAAAAAAATGTAGTTGGAAGACTGCGGTGATTTGGCACAAATCCCTGCAGTGTTTTTGAAGTCGACATAACTATAAATTAACCGCAGTAAATGTGTAGTTGATAACTACACACTCACCGCAGTCAATTTATAGTTATGTCGACTTCAAAAGAACTGCAGGGATTTGTACCAAATCACCGCAGTCTCCCAACTACATTTTTTTTGCAGTTTGACTGTAGCCTTTTAAAAATTTATTAGAAAATATGGGGAGAAATGCCGGATGTGCATAACATAAATAAGTCGTATTAGGCCTTTCCAACAAAATGCCACATGATGGGTGACTCCAAAATTTAGAAAAAGTGCCCCATTGGGGGGGGGGGCAAAGTGGGGGGAGGGAAACCGGATGTGCATAACATGAATAAGTGGTATTAGGCCTTTCCAACAATATGTTACATGATGGGTGACGGCAAAATTTAGAAAAGTGCCCCCCTTAGGGGGGGTGGGCAAAGTGGGGTGAGGGAAGTTGGATGTGTGCATAACATGAATAAGTGGTATTAGGCCTTTCCAACAATATGTCACATGATGGGTGACTGCAAAATTTAGAAAAGCGCCCCCCTTGGGGGGGAAGTGTGGGGAGGAAAGCCAAATGTGCATAACTTGAATAAGTAGTCATTGGCCTTTCCAGCAATGGGTCACACGAGGGGTGTCGGCAAAATTTAGAAAAGTGACCCCTCAGGGGGGAGCAAAGTGTGGGGGGGGGGAGAACCGGATGTGCATAACATGAATAAGTGGTATTAGGCCTTTCCAACAATATGTCACATGATGGGTGACTGCAAACTTTAGAAAAGTGCCCCCCTTGGGGGGGGGCAAAGTGGGGTGAGGGAAGCCGGATGTGCATAACATGAATAAGTGGTATTAGGCCTTTCCAACAATATGTCACATGATGGGTGACTTCAAAATTTAGAAAAGTGCCCCCTTGGGGGGGGGGCAAAGTGGGGTGAGGGAAGCCGGATGTGCATAACATGAATAAGTGGTATTAGACCTTTCCAACAATATGTCACATAATGAATGACTGCAAAATTTAGAAAAGTGCCCCCTTGAGGGGGGCAAAGTGGGGGGAGGTAAACCGGATATGCATAACATGAATAAGTGGTATTAGGCCTTTCCAACAATATGTCACATGATGGGTGACTGCAAACTTTAGAAAAGTGCCCCCTTTGGGGGGGTGGGCAAAGTGGGGTAAGGGAAGCCGGATGTGCATAACATGAATAAGTGGTATTAGGCCTTTTCAACAATATGTCACATGATGGGTGACTTCAAAATTTAGAAAAGTGCCCCCCTTTAGGGGGGCAAAGTGGGGGGAGGGAAACCGGATATGCATAACATGAATAAGTGGTATTAGGCCTTTCCAACAATATGTCACATGATGGTGACTGCAAACTTTAGAAAAGTGCCCCCCTTGAGGGGGGCAAAGTGGGGTGAGGGAAGCCGGATGTGCATAACATGAATAAGTGGTATTAGACCTTTCCAACAATATGTCACATGATGGGTGACTGCAAAATTTAGAAAAGTGCCCCCTAAGGGGGGGGGGGGGAAACCGGATGTGCACAACATGAATAAGTGCTCACAGGGCTTTCCAACAGTATGTCACAAGGCATGATGGCAAAATTTAGAAAAGTTCCCCCTTGGAGGGGGGGGGGCAAAGCGGGTGAGGAATGTTATCTATTCAACCGTTTTTACTTGTCACTTATGGCTAATATGGGTTTAAAACTTTACGTAAACTTATATTGATTTAATAGCTTTCCTTTTTACATTTTAATGCTTATAGAACTTCTTTATTTTAAAAGCAATACCTTCATCACCTGAATATAATGTTAATTGTTTCCTATAACGTAAATTAATTTAAAAGAACTGACATTAAATTTAAAGTGTTTCATAGATGGCGTTAGCCGTTCCGTAGTCGAGTATTCTCGGATCTACCCTTTTTGTAAAGTGGAATCGTCTCCAGTTCAAAGGTATAAATTGCGTTTCCCTAATCAATTGCCGCGCTCTCTCTTTTCTGTTCATTTCTTTAAAGTTATCATTATGATTTTAATATGTTTGACTTTAAGTTACAGTAAGATATTTAGTTTGAGTTTTACGATGTTTTTAGAAAACGGTTTTAGCTATGATTTAAATTTAAGCTGTTTTGAAAAGCTCCAGGTGTATTGAAGTTAATCCGGTTTTAACCAAAGTTATTTTTAGTGATTCACTTAGCTATTTTAAACAAAGTTGGCTCTGAATATTTTTCAACTTAAATCTGTATTTTTATAAAGTAATTGAATGAAATAGAATTCAAATAAAGAGCTGTCGTCAACAATATCTGACTTTTCTATGAATTAAACATACAGTTTTGTAACAGGTATCTTCCACAGTACATTTACAGTTCCTCTGCTGATAGCAGTATAAGTGTATATCAGACCTGTATTGATACAGGCTAAGAGAAGAGGTTATGGGCAACCAATGCCATACCTGGATAATAGAAGCGTGTTGAATTTAAATAAGAAGAGTCATAAATTTTAGCCCCATTTCAAAGACATTTGTGTTTGTTAAGAAGGGGGGCTGATATTTTTTTTGAAGATGGCGAGTATGCAAGTACAGATCGATAAGCTTGGAGCTTTAAACTACTCAACTTGGCAAATGGATATTAAATACCTTCTGTTGGAGAAGAATGCATGGGATATTGTTGCTGGAATTGAGAAGGAACCTGAAATTGATGCCGATAAGGGAATTACAGCAAAGGATGTGAAAGATTTTCATACTAGGAAAAGGATTGCTTTATCCACAATCTATTTAAATATGGGAAAGAACTTTAGGAAAATCATAGAGAAAAAAGATAATCCCAAAGATGTATGGGATGTATTAAAGAAACATTTCGAGCCTGATAATAGATCACGGCATATGTTCCTGTTTTCCGAGTTCATGTCCTGTAAAGTAAAGCCAGATGAAAAGATAGATTTATTTGCTGCCAGGTTAAATAGAATTGCCGATCAACTGAACGACCTTGGTCATCCTGTTGAAGAGGTGTATAAATCATTTCAACTCCTGCGTCATCTCCCAAGCCATTTTGACAGCATAGTGCAAGTTATATTACGTTGGAAGGAGGAAAAGTTTATTTTCAATGATATTCTAATGGAATTAATCGCCGAGGAATCAAGATTAGCCCTGCGAGATTTAGACAAACGTAAAGAACTTTTCGTTGAGACTCAACATATACAGAAAAGTAGACTTCGATGCTTTCGATGTGGGAGCCCAAACCATCTACAGAGGGATTGTCGACAACGCCGAAGAGACTCTAGAAGTTACAATCGTCGTGTTCCATCTGTTTCTAGTGTGTCTGATGCCTCCGAATCCAGTTCCGAACGTGCCCAGTCTCCAGTTAAGAGAAACAGGAATCGCAGAGGCAAAGCGAAGGAATCATCATCAAACTCTAACAGCGTTAAACAAAAAGGTAAAAACAATCCTTTCTTGTTTTATATTCAGGCAAATTTGAGTGGTAGTGAAAGCGAAAATAGCTGGTTATTTGATACCGCAGCTTCACACCATTTTTGCCGTGATAAGAGTTTGTTTTATAAATTTAAGCCTTTAAAAGATGAAAAAATGTTTGTTGCTGTAAATGGTGTTACTTTTCCGATAGAAGGAAAGGGAAATGTAAAGTTAAAGTTTGGCCAAAGGCTGTTTTTCTTTTCTGATGTAATGTATTCCCCTAAACTAAGGAAAAATCTTATTTCAGGTCCAAAATTGGATGTAAAAGGTGTAAAATTTACTGGTGAAGGTGGTAAGGTGGAGGTGTCCAAAGATGGTCAATATTTATTTACTGCTTTTCTTAGGGATGGTACTTATCATTTGTATCCTAAAATTCCAAGTTTAGTTCCTAAAAAGGTTAAATTTGAAACGTCCCATCTATCTAAAGATGATTTCAGAATTTGGCATCGCAGATTCGCGCATGTAAGTCCAGATTTGATAGAAAATACGGCCAAAAATGAAAGTGTTAGAGGTCTTCCCCGGGTTAAATCAGGAAAATTTTTTTGCGAAATATGTAAACTTAGTAAACATAGACGTACGTCATTTAAATCAATTAATAGGATTAGATCTAAACGTCCCCTCGAGTTGTTGTTTATGGATGTCTGGGGGCCTGTAAGAGAGAAAGGAAGAAACGGAGAGAGATATTTTCTCTCAATTATTGACGATTTTTCGCGTAAGGCCACAGTTTTTCCCATAAAGGAAAAATCCGAAGTGTTTGGAATTGTTCGCAATCATGTGATCCGGGCGGAGAGATTTCTCGAAAGTAAAGTAAAGTACATTCGATCAGATAACGGCGGGGAGTTTAAAAATGATAATTTTAGGATTTTCTGTGAAGGGAGAGGCATTAAACATGAATTTACGGACGTGTACTCCCCTGAACAAAATGGGACTATTGAGAGATACAATCAAACGATTGCTAACGGCATCAGATCAATTTTAAGTGAAAGTGGTTTAAAACGAAGTTTCTGGCCGGAGGCAGCGTTGTATTTTACGTATACTTGGAATCGCATTTGTCACAAATCTCAGTCGAAGACTCCTTTCGAACTTTATAGTGGCTCTAAACCATCCGTTAGACACTTAAAACCCTTTGGAGCTATAGCATATATAGGTGTTCCCAAGCAACTTAGGTCGAAACTTGATGCAAAAGCAAAAAGGGGGGTAATGGTTGGTTACGCCTTTAGTACTAAAGGTTACCGGGTTTGGCTACCTGAAGAAAACAAAATTATTGAAACCATTAATGTTTCTTTCAATGAGGAATTCCCAGATAGTGTCCGGCGCAGTGGAGTCGTGATGGGTTCAAAAGAAATAGGATCTCCTATTTTTGATAAGGAATCTGATGAAGAGTTTGAAGGTGAGGTTGAAAATAATGATACCCCAAATATAAATTATTTCCCTTCGTATAAACCTCCAGATTTATCCTCTTCAGAGGAGGAGAATTCCACAGAGGAAATAAAATCAAGTAAAGATGTTTTGAGGGGGGTTCCACTCTCTGATACTGTTTGGTTAAGAAAAGTTGCCCCGAGTGCTTATGGTAATCGTAACTACATTTACTATTACGAACAGGGAAAAACTGAAAGGTTGAGATCCTTAAACGATGTAGAAAAGTATTGTAAAAAGCATCATCTTAAATTTGAACCTCATATTTTCTGTTTTAAAGGATCAAATAAATTTAAAGGAGTGGTTTCAGGTCGGGAGGATAGTTCTTGTTCAAATACGGAGACTTCTGATATTGATAAGGATATATGACTAGATGACATCAAAATACCAACTACCTATAAACAAGTTTTAAAATCCTCACAAAGGAAGTTTTGGGAACAGGCCATGAGAGAAGAATTGAAAACTATGAGAGAAAGGGGAGTTTGGAAACTAGTTAAGTTACCAAGCGATGCTAAACCCTTAGGTTGTAGGTGGGTTTTCACATTAAAAAAGGATGACAAGGGCAAAATTGTAAGGTATAAGGCCCGCCTAGTGGCACAAGGTTTCAAACAAATAAAGGGGGAAACCTATGATGAAACTTTTTCACCGGTTGTTAACTTTGCCATTAGATTTTTCTTTTCCCTTTTAGTCTCCTGTAAAAAATGGACACACCTACAATGCGACGTAAAATGTGCTTATTTATATGCACCTTTGGCCGAAACAATATATATGTCCCAACCTCCAGGATTTGTGGAAAACGAAAATTTAGTATGTAAATTAGAAAAAGCTTTATATGGTTTACATCAGTCTGGTAGAGTGTGGTATTTTGAAATAAATAAAATTTTGCATGATATAGGGTTTGTTAAGTTTGAATGGTGCAATTGCGTGTATAGTTTTGATGATAACATTATCCTGCTTCTTTATGTAGACGACATAGTAATTTTCGGTAAAAATGAAAGAGTGGTGGAAAAGGTTGTTAAACTTTTGACTGGTTATTTTGATCTTAAGATACTAGGTAAAACCAGAAAGCTATTGGGTGTAGAATTCGAGGAGGGTAATGACTATCTAGCAATACATCAAATTCCATATATTGATGAGATTTGTCAAAAATTTAAAAAGTTTGAGTTCCCTATCACTTCACTCCCAATAAGCAAAGGTGTAGTTTATTCAAAAACCCAATCCCCTCAATCCGATAACGAAATATTTGAAATGTCTAAAATTCCATACAGAAGTGTTTTAGGATGTTTGTCGTTTTTATCTAATAGAACCAGGCCCGATATTGCTTATGCAGTAAATATATTTAGCCAATTTCAAAATAACCCTGGATTAGTACATTGGCATGGATTATTAAAGCTGTTGGGATATGTTTGTTTTACTAAATCTTTAAAATTGAATTTGAATTGTAAAAATGTACATGTAATTGCATATTCAGACGCCGATTTTGCCACAAACAGGGATGACAGAACTTCAATGGGAGGTCAGTTATTACTTTTAGATAAATCACCAATAATGTGGAGGTCCTTTAAGGAAAAATGTATAAGTTTATCGACCATGGAATCGGAATTTATTGCGATGACAGAAGCTGCAAGAGAGCTCTTATGGTTCGATAGAATAATGGACGAATGCATTGGTCGAAGGATAATTTGTGATAGAAAGGAAAAATCTTTATTATTGGTTGATAATCAGGCCACCATTAGTTTTGTCAAATCCCCCATTGAAAACCACAGAACGAAGCACATAGATGTAAAGTTATTTTTTATTAGAGATTTGGTATATACAAATATTTTTGAAGTAAAGTATGTTAAAAGTAAAGAAAATTACGCGGACATCTTCACCAAGCCCCTTAGTAAATTTGAATTATCAGGGTTTAAATTAAACGTTTTCTTGAATTGTTAAATTTGTTGTTAAATTTTGTTAAATACCCCTCATTGCATTAAAGTGTATTTATATAATATTTATTGTACTAGATAGTCCAGCTTCTGTATAAAAGATGTATTTTAAAGTTTTGACTATATAAGGTTATGTATAAGATCAACTTTTTTGTGTGTAAAAATTGAATTTAGTTTAGCCTTGTGAACCAATTTAAAATCCCGCCGGAATGCAATAAGTACCCTTTGCCCTTCCATTCTCCGGGGCTCGAGCGGCCTTTCGTAACGTCTCGTGAAAGGTGAAAATGTAATCCGGCCAGAGAGTCTACAGGGGATAGTGTCGGACGAAGGTGTAACTGTTGCAGGAAGGCCCCATTTGCGGGCATGTTAAAGTTTAATTCAGTAAGTCCTTCATTTTAATATTGGAAATGCCACTTTAGTATCCCGGTTCACTTGGTGAAACTTAAATATAAGAGTTTAATTATACATGAAGTCGACTTCATTACGTTAACATTGTTGTAGTTTATTGAGATTAACCATGAACTTTATTAGTTTAAGATTTTTTTAGAACTAAATTTGAAATGAAAGTTTAATCTTGTTTCAGTTATTGAAATAGAAATCTGAATACGTAATTTGAATTATTGACATGTAAAAAATCTGCATTTATTATATACAGTGGAAATATGAAATTATAAGTTAAACATTTATAGAGTATATTATGTGTTATGAAAGAGAATGAAATCATGGGCCCATGTATGATGAAGGATGAAAGATGATGGATGAATGTGATAATAAAGTTTTGAATATGTATAATTTTTCAGAAATTTATATTGAAATATATTGATTGAAACTATATTGAAACTATTTTTAAAATGAAGTCACGTTAGATGTTGTATTAAAACGATTTGCTTTTCAGAAAGATTTGAATTTATCTGGTAATGTATTAGGAATATTAATTGAAGCTGATGGACTGTTGAAGTTTAAACCAGAGTTAAATTTTAGATACTGTGGTTGGAAATATTGCATTTTAGATGCATGAGGGTAATTTGTTTCTTGTTATATATTGTTATAAATTTTGTTAATGTTTATAATGTTTAGTAATTGTATGTTACTGTTTAAAAGGCGACAAGTTATATTTAGATAAAAATGTTGGATTTTATGAGAAGATTAAAGATGTAATGGTAAAAGTTCAGATTGAATTTTTGTTTGACCTTTGTAAATTCAGAGCGAATTTTGGAAATTCTAGGGATTTGTTAACTGTTTAAATTTTTCTTTCCCATGAGTGACAAGTGGGGGGCCTTGTTATCTATTCAACCGTTTTTACTTGTCACTTATGGCTAATATGGGTTTAAAACTTTACGTAAACTTATATTGATTTAATAGCTTTCCTTTTTACATTTTAATGCTTATAGAACTTCTTTATTTTAAAAGCAATACCTTCATCACCTGGAATATAATGTTAATTGTTTCCTATAACGTAAATTAATTTAAAAGAACTGACATTAAATTTAAAGTGTTTCATAGATGGCGTTAGCCGTTCCGTAGTCGAGTATTCTCGGATCTACCCTTTTTGTAAAGTGGAATCGTCTCCAGTTCAAAGGTATAAATTGCGTTTCCCTAATCAATTGCCGCGCTCTCTCTTTTCTGTTCATTTCTTTAAAGTTATCATTATGATTTTAATATGTTTGAGTTTAAGTTACAGTAAGATATTTAGTTTGAGTTTTACGATGTTTTTAGAAAACGGTTTTAGCTATGATTTAAATTTAAGCTGTTTTGAAAAGCTCCAGGTGTATTGAAGTTAATCCGGTTTTAACCAAAGTTATTTTTAGTGATTCACTTAGCTATTTTAATCAAAGTTGGCTCTGAATATTTTTCAACTTAAATCTGTATTTTTATAAAGTAATTGAATGAAATAGAATTCAAATAAAGAGCTGTCGTCAACAATATCTGACTTTTCTATGAATTCAACATACAGTTTTGTAACAGGTATCTTCCACAGCACATTTACAGTTCCTCTGCTGATAGCAGTATAAGTGTATATCAGACCTGTATTGATACAGGCTAAGAAGGAAAGCCGGATGTGCATAAGATAAATAAGAGGTGATGGGGCCTTTCTAACAAGTTACATGAGGGATGTCGGCAAAATTTTGAAAAGTGGGGGGTTGCACCACCTGGAATACATCCTCACTCCTCTATGAAATTTTATATATTATAAATGACATTTATCGGAGGGCTCTGTAAAAAAATCCAATCTAAAAGGATGAAAATATTAAAAAAGTTCAAAAAGTAAGAGAAATAATTAAATTCTTCGATCGGCCGTGGTGAAAATCTGTGAAATTCATCCATCGACAATATGAAAAAAATCGCACGAGTTTTGCAAATCAATCGCAAGGAAGCTCCCGCACATTTCGCCGATCAGTAGAAATAAAATATTGCAAAACTCGAGAATTGGTACCGTGAAAAAAATTGCAAAAATCATTACTCACTCAATGAAAATATTTATGAAATTCCCCAGTCCATTATTGAAAAGCCCCACCAGTGGCCGAGAGGTTCTGCTCTCGAAGCTGGTAGACGGGAGGTGCTGTGTTCGATCCCAATAGCGCCCGTCGGCCTAATCTTTCAGAGTTTTCTTCGGACCTTGGTTTTCCAAGCATAAATACGGGTTAGGTTCCCTTAGAAAGACCACCCACGGAGGGCACTCCCCCCCGTTAGGGCCTATATCCCTCGTGCTGATAACTGGCCATCATAAACGCAACCAACAACCATTATTGAAAAAAAACAAAAACAAAAAAAAACAGAACAATTCTTCAGTCGGCTGCTTTAAAATATTGTGAAACTTGTCAACCTGTTGCAGAAATCAATCGTGAAATTCATCAATCGAGACAAAACTCACAAGATTCTTCAGTTGGTGGCATTAAAAAATGTGAAATTTGTCGACCGATTGCAGCTGAAAAACTGCTAAATAAGTCACATTAACTGATAATTGAAAACTAGTTATTGCATATAATAATATTTAAAAAAAGGAATGCATAATAACATTAAATGGGGGGAAAATCGCAAAATTCAATCTGTCACAGGAAAACATTGCAAAATTTTATTGATAAAAAATAGAGCTGTACTGAGTACTCGGTAAATACTGAGTATTCGGCATACTCGGCGAAATTTTGGCCGAGCACTCGGCCAATATCGAGTAGTTGTAAGAATTTCAAACTGATCAGTAAAAAGTTATTCGAATATCAATGTATAATATATGTAATAATTCATAAAACTATTTACTCAGTATTTAACAATATGTGTACAAAATATAGAAAAAGTTAAGCAAAAACCCCTCATAAAATAATTCAAGATTAAAATTTAGTTTCACACATACAAATAAAAGTAAGTTTTTCTTATTGCACAACTACTCGGTATTCGGTCGAGTAGTCAGTGGCCGAGTACTCGGTACTCGGCCAAAGTACTACTCGGTACACCACTAATAAAAAAGGAGTCTAAGCAAACCAATTCAAATTATTTTTTGTGAACAAGGTACACGAATGCAAGAAAAAAAATTTAGGTGCCAATGGGCAGTCTCTCACCACTAAATTTTATTTGTTATTTTTTGTCTAATATTTCACCTAAATTTTTTGTAAGAATTTAAGTGAAGAGAACTAATAAAATTTAGTGGTGAGAAACTGCCTGCTGGCGCCTAGATTTTTACACTTCTGTTCTGCGAGTGCCCTTTTTTAAAAATTCGCACACAGCAGTCCTTTTTTCTAGAATCATCACTATCCTAGTGTTGATTCTAGATAAAAAGGGCCACTGAGCGGAAATGTTTAAAAAACAGCACACTTGTACCTTGTCGCTTGCAGGGAAAATCTGAAAAAGTGGTCTGAAAGTCTAAATTCATTCATCGACCATATGATAAAAATCCCACGAGTTTCACAAATCAGTATCAAGAAAAAACTACATTTTACCAGTGGGTAGAAATATAATATTGCAAAATTTGTCAATCAGTTGCATGAAAAAAAAAAAACTGAAAATAGTCATTAAGTCGTCAGAAAATTTGATGAAATTTGCCAGTTGATTGTTGGACAAAAAAGAGAAATCCTTTAGTTGGGGATTTTGATCAAAAATTTACCTTAACACTTTGGCTGCCCCCATTTTTCAAAATCTGTTCCCAGGCACCGAATGCGTGACTTAGAGATCTGCACGGGCAGTCCCGTGGCCCCAGAGTTGATTTCAGGGGGTGGACGGGGGGGGGGGCTCTCTTGCTTTGGAAGGAATGTGTGTGTCCCCTCCCCGGACCACCCCCTGAAATCAACTCTGGGGCCACGGGTCTGCCCATGCAGATCTCTTAAGCCACGCATTCGGTGCCTGGGAACAGATTTTGAAAAATGGGCGGCAGCCAAAGTGTTAACGTAAATTTAAGGATATTGTCATTGGTTTAACATTAGCTTGTGAGTATTGTAACATGACAGTGTACTAAGCTCATTAAATATCCTCCTATGCAAAAAAAAAAAAAAAAAAAAAAAAAAAAAAACATTTAAAAGAAAAATTAAGGATATTGTCATTGGTTTAACATTAGCTTGTGAGTATTATAACATGACAGTGTACTAAGCTCATTCAATATCCTCCTATGCACAAAAAACATTTAAAATAATTAAGGATATTTTCAGTGGTTTAACATTAGCTTGTGTGTATTGTAACATGACGGTGTACTAAGCTCACACAAATCAGTATCAAGAAAAAACTAAATTTTACCAGTGGGTAGAAATATAATATTGCAAAATTTGTCAATCAGTTGCATGAAAAAAAACTGAAAATAGTCATTAAGTCGTCAGAAAATTTGGTGAAATTTGCCAGTTGATTGTTTGATTAGTTGGACAAAAAAGAGAAATCCTTTAGTGGGGATTTTGATCAAAAATTTACCTTAACACTTTGGCTGCCCCCATTTTTCAAAATCTGTTCCCAGGCACCGAATGCGTGACTTAGAGATCTGCACGGGCAGACCCGTGGCCCCAGAGTTGATTTCAGGGGGTGGACGGGGGGGCTCTCATTGCTTTGGAAGGAATGTGTGTGTCCCCTCCCCGGACCACCCCCTGAAATCAACTCTGGGGCCACGGGTCTGCCCATGCAGATCTCTTAAGCCACGCATTCAATGCCTGGGAACAGATTTTGAAAAATGGGCGGCAGCCAAAGTGTTAACGTAAATTTAAGGATATTGTCATTGATTTAACATTAGCTTGTGAGTATTGTAACATGACAGTGTACTAAGCTCATTGAATATCCTCCTATAAAAAAAAAACACATTTAAAAGAAAAATTAAGGATTTTGTCATTGGTTTAACATTAGCTTGTGAGTATTATAACATGACAGTGTACTAAGCTCATTCAATATCCTCCTATGCACAAAAAACATTTAAAATAATTAAGGATATTTTCAGTGGTTTAACATTAGCTTGTGTGTATTGTAACATGACTGTGTACTAAGTTCACACAAATCAGTATCAAGAAAAAACTAAATTTTACCAGTGGGTAGAAATATAATATTGCAAAATTTGTCAATCAGTTGCATGAAAAAAAACTGAAAATATTCATTAAGTCATCAGAAAAATTTGTGAAATTTGCCAGTTGATTGTTGGACAAAAAAGAGAAATCCTTTAGTTGGGATTTTGATCAAAATTTTACCTTAACACTTTGGCTGCCGCCCATTTTTCAAAATCTGTTCCCAGGCACCGAATGCGTGACTTAGAGATCTGCACGGGCAGACCCGTGGCCCCAGAGTTGATTTCAGGGGATGGGCGGGAGGGGGGGGGGGGGAGGGCTCTCATTGCTCTGGAAGGAATGTCCCCCCCCCCCCGGACCAACCCCTGAAATCAACTCTGGGGCCACGGGTCTGCCCGTGCAGATCTCTTAAGTCACGCATTCGGTGCCTGGGAACAGATTTTGAAAAATGGGCGGCAGCCAAAGTGTTAACGTAAATTTAAGGATATTGTCATTTGTTTAACATTAGCTTGTGAGTATTGTAACATGACAGTGTACTAAGCTCATTCAATGTCCTCCTATGCACAAAAAAAACATTTAAAATAATTAAGGATATTTTCAGTGGTTTAACATTAGCTTGTGTGTATTGCAACATGACGGTGTACCAAGCTCATTCCATATCCTTCTTAATAAATGAAAAAATCATTTAAAAAATTTAAACGCATATGAAAACTCTGTCATGTGGAAAAAAAAAATAATTCTTCGATCGCTTGCAGGGAAAATCTGAAAAAGTGCTCTGAAAGTCTAAATTCATTCATCGACCATATGATAAAAATCCCACGAGTTTCACAAATCAGTATCAAGAAAAAACTAAATTTTAACAGTGGGTAGAAATATAATATTGCAAAATATTACCTTTATTATTTGATTCTGAGAAGTGTCATAATTGACGAAAAAAACTAATTTGGCCCTATTACCATTCAGAAGTGTAAATTTTCTTTTTAAAATAACACAATTCATATGATAGTAAAAAAAGATTGCTTCATTTAAAAAATTTAATATTTTACATAATTAGTGAGTATGTACTCATTAAATAAAAATTATTATTAACACAATGTGTCTAACCTCTTTGTATTACATAAAACTGTTTCATTCCTAAAAAGAAAATAAGTTACTTACCTGTGAAATGTTATGCACTTATTGTAGGTATCCTAGGCAGGCATCAATTTATAATTTGAAGTTCAGTATTAATTTTTTGTGTAACTGAACATCAAAACATACTTTAATACAAAGCACAGATAAGTATCTGTGTAAGATATATAAAAATTCTGAAACTTTTAATCTAAAAGAACATACTGATTGAAGCAAGTGTAAATATGAAATAAAACATTGTTAATTACTATAAATAGATAAGTGCACTAAATCAAGTAAAATCGAACTATCTGGATAACTATCTGGATTGTCAGAAACAAAATTTTATCAAATGTTTTGGATGACATTTGAATTTAATTAATCCTGTTAATATGAAATGGACCTAATTTTTTTTTTTTTTTTCGCATGCATTAACCGTTAATAGTACAATCTCATCTAGATTTGAAATACTAACGATGATTGTACAAAAATTGCGACGGTTTATAAATCGTTATCACTTTATTCAAATTAACTCAATCGTGTGGATCTGAAATTAATTTCTTTCGATTGAGAATGTAAAAATACCCATACAGCCACTTTATTTCAATAAACAGTGGTGATATTTTTCGCCAAACTGCAAAATAAATGAACTTCTTTTAGCAAATCAACGTGGTACTCCGCGCCGATTTTCATAAACAAGCCGGCGTTTCCGTGAGTTGAGGTGTTTCTTTAATGCTTCTCCTGCAGTTGCAACGAAACCATGGGGTTAGACATTCAGCTGTAAGGGGTTGAAATATAAATCATATGTCCAAATGAGAAATTTAAATAAAATAAAGGAAGAAAATTATACTATTTTTTTGTTGTTCTTCTTTGTTTTTATGAGGTAAAAGTGGAAAACTGGAAGTTATATGTATGTCCGATATGGAAGAAAGACAATTTATGCAATATGCAATGAGTAAACCCATCTGTGTTTCTAATTTCTAATCATGGGCGACATATAAAAGAATGGTTGGGCCACTGTCCCTCTCGATTTTGAAATTTATCTAATTAAATTTCCTTTTTCTTCGATTTTGAAAAACATAGTAAATTTTTTTCGAGTAATTTAAAATAAAAGAGGAACTAAAAACTAGTTATGAAGATAGTGGGGCAGTGAGCAAGGGAGACCTATTGCCCCTACCTTGATTTTAAAATTTAATTAATAAGAATTTCTTTTCTTCTGTTTTCAAAAACATTATGTAAATATTTTGAGTAACTTAAAATGAAAATAAATAAGAAATTTTCAGTTAAGGGGTGTTGGTGGTGTTGTTGTTGGTGGTGTGAGTGTGTGTGTGTGTGGGGGGGGGGTGAGACTCATTGCCCCTTCCTGGATTTTGAAATTTAATTAGCAATTTTTTTCTCCAATTTACAAAAACATAGTAAAATTTATTCTTTTCGAATAACTTAAAATAAAGGAACTAAGAACTTTCTGTTAGGGGAAGGGGGCATATGTGAGTCATTGCCCCTCCCTCGATTTTAAATTGTAACTATTTTTTTTCTCTGATTTTTGAAAAACATAGTGAAATTTGATCTTTTCTCTTATCTTAAAATAAAAGAATAACTAAGAATTTTCTCTTATGGGAACGAAGTTAGAAGAGAGCTATTGCCCCTCCCTAAATTTAAAAATTTAATTAATTAAATATTCTTTTTCTTTTGTTTTCAGAAACATAGTAAAGTTTATACTTTTCGAGTAACTCTGAATAGAAAAATGAGAAATTTTACATTAAGAGGGAGGGAGGGGGGGGGGTTGAGAGGTTCATTGCCCTCCCCTCCCTGGATTTTAAAATGTAACTAATAAAAAAAATTTTCCACTTTTGAAAAGTAGTAAAATTTATTCTTTTCGACTAACTAAAAATAAAGAAACTAAGAATTTCCTGTTAGGGGAAGGGGCATAGCTGAGCGATTGCCCCTCCCTTGAATTTAAATGTTAACTATTTTCTTCGCTTTTG
This sequence comes from Maratus speciosus, assembly GCA_963932465.1. Taxonomy (NCBI): domain Eukaryota; kingdom Metazoa; phylum Arthropoda; class Arachnida; order Araneae; family Salticidae; genus Maratus; species Maratus speciosus. Next base: position 16,681,504 of record OZ010795.1, on the reverse strand, counting down.
AAAAACATACTGAATTTTTTTTAATTATCTTAGAATAAAAGAGGAATTAAGAATTTTCAGTTAGGGATAGGGTAGAGGGTAGGAGAAACCTATTGCCCCTTCCTGGATTTCAAAAGTTAATTAATTAAATTTTCCTTTTCTTCTATTTCAAAAACATAGTAAAATGTATACTTTTCGAGTAATTTACAATAAAAAAAATGAAGAAATTTCTCATTTCCCCCCCCCCCCCCTGGCTTTTGAAATTTAATTAATATTTTTTTCCTCCGATTTTGAAAAAAAAAAATAGCAAAATTTATTCGTTTAGAGTAAGTTAAAAAAAAACTAAGAATTTTCCGTTGTGGGCAGGGGCACAGGTGGGTTGATGCCACTGCCCCTCCCTCGATTTTGAAATTTAACTAATTTTTTTTCTCTGATTTTGAAAATCATAGTGAAATTTAATTTTTTTTATCTTAGCTTAAAATGAAAGAGGAACTAAAAATTTTGCGTTAGGTAGGAATGTGATTTTCAATTAAGTCCTTAAAAGTCTTGGAAAGAGTATTAATTATCATTAGTATATAAAAAGTGTGTTTCATAACATGCAACTCTCACAAAATCAAAACAATTTTAAACACTTTAGAAAATTCGGGATATATCACACAATCATACAGCATTGTGTATTGCAAAAGTATCTTACAGTAACTGCTGTTATACTGTAGTTACTATTATAATAATCATACTTACAAAATTAAGACCTGTAAAGTTCTTCAGAAACTGCAGTCAGACTGCAGATACATCACCGAAAATTTTTGTGAATTAATTGCTATAAAATCACTTGAAATTCACTGCCGTTTTACTGTAGACATAAAGTCTTACTATTTTTTTAAATTTTGGGTTGAAAAAATACTTGTCAATAACTGGAAAATAACTGAAGTTTTTTTACTGTTGATATTGCACTACAAAAAAACTACAGTTGACCGTAGAAAAACTTGAAAAATACATCATTTCTGTAAAAAAACTACAGTTCATTTTTAGCTGGGTAAACTTCCCGCAAAGGAAGAATGAAAATTAAATTTATCTTTTAGACTGACGCACATTACGACAATGAGCTCATAAGCCTTTGTTGAAATGCGAAATAGTGTATTTTGCCTTGAAACATTCCCCTTTTAATTGGTGATCTATCACTTGTGTTGTGAAGAACATATTTAATTACACAGATTTCCGATTTAATTTCCCAATTGTATACTACTAATCTGTAGAAACACTATTTTTTTTTCCTTGTATAGCATAAAATTAACTCGTTATGATTACAATCCTACTAAATTTACAATAGCCCATTTTATCAGTAAATTAATTCACAGTGAAATATAGGTGTTTCTAATCTGTATTTGAAATATAGGATTATGATTAAAAGGACGAATAAAATTAATTTGCTAAATGCATTCGAATTAATGCATTTATAGAAATTATAACTTTGTATAAAATGTTTAATATAATAATTAAATCTGAAGACATGTTATTATACTTTCCAGAAGTAAGTATAAATCCAGCCATACTTAATTCCCACAAACACAACTCATATACATGTGGGAGATTCTCAAAAGGTGGGATCATTAAACGTTAACTATATGTAATTTGTCAAATTTTCAAATTTAAGGCCAATTTTTTTTTAATAGTATAGTATTTTGTCTATGAATATAATATATAAATATTTTTAATAGTATGTCTACAAAATTATACACAAACATTAAAAGACAGCGACTATTCAGGAAAATTAATGATTAAAGCATTTAATTAGCAGTTGTGTACGTTACAAATTTTGGACATTTTTTCGCACGTACGTTACAGATTTTGGACGTTGCTTTTAGTATTTAAAAAATTCTTAAGACTACGAATGTAGTAAATGTGTCTGTATACATATATATATGTATAATTAACTTTTTGTTATCCAGTAATAATAATAATAAAATCAAATGCTTTGTTACGTACGTTACTTTCGGACATAACAAAATACAGAAAAATTCTTTATAGAAAAGTCCTTCTATCTTCAAAAAAGCAATAGATCAGCCTGCCATCTCTTAACGAAATTATCAAAAAATCATCCGTTTCCTTTATGCATTCGTTGTTTACCATTAGAACACCCTGGAAAAAAGTTAAAACTCTTTTTCTTGGTGGTACATTGGAGCAGTTAACGTTATGAATGTCCGAAATTGGCCTCTTTAGCATAAAATAATAAAATTTTAAGATATTTATACAAAGCTATTACAATAAATTATGTCATTTTCTGTCTCTGAATAGAATTAAAAACTCAGTGTAAAAAAAAAATAATAATAATAAAGTCAATGATAATTAAAGTTATGTTTGAAAGGCTTAAAGTTATGACGTGTGTCCAGTGCCCACCTTTTGAGAATCGCCCATGTGTGAATATTATGCATGATGGATCAAACGTTTCTAGACTAACATATAAGCGGAGGATGGAAAATATTACAAGCTAGTTGGACGTGCCAGTCCCAAAACTTTCTTTTATCTCATACATCTTAATATTTCAAAAAGTAGATGCAGACGTCAATTCTTCAATATTATTTGTTCAATATTCTACCAACTTTGATTTTCATCTTAAATTTCTGCTTCGGCCCATTATTCGGAGTAAAAGCGAGTTCATCTCGATCATCATATTTATTAAAATCAATAGTTTTTCATTACTCTGTTGTACATCAGTTGTTTGCGAATAGCCGGATTAGCAGGACGCGAGTTCCCGCCCTTGTACAAGCCGTCGATTGAACAATAGAACTACGAAACACAGAGAAAATTACACAAAACCCGCTATCACAGACACCTTTTCCGGTGGAATATTTCAAAAGGAGGAACTGCTGGACATAGCCAAAAACATAAACAAAAAATTTGGTTAAATTCCATGCATAACTTCATTTCGATGGTACAATAAAGCAAATGGTACAAAAATCTCTTTTACAGCGTCCCCTTTCGGCAGATTTTTTTTCAAATTCAGGAAGGACCTGCTTGTCATAGATAAAAACATAACACAAAACATTTGGTTCAATTCTATGCATAACTTCATACTATGCACTTTTCGACGGTACAATAATGAAAATGGCGCAAAAATCACTATTACAGAGCCCTTATCTGGCGGAATATTTCTAAATTGTAGGAGGATCACAGACATACACAAAAAATTTTGTTCTATTTTTTCATGCACGTCGAAAACCGGAAGTCGAAAAAAAATTCGATTATAATACTTTTTTCTATTAAATATAGAAGAAAATAAAAATATATAGTACTACAAAAGAAAATTAACGAAAACATATTTAAGTTCTCAAAAAACATTTCAAAAGGTGTAGAAAAAAATTGACTAAAATAAAATGTATGCATGTATGCATAGATTGAGAGAATAGATGACAGAATATATGATATATGTTATAGAATATATTATATAAGAATATATGATATGTAATTAATTTTAATTCTTTAATGAGAGTTCTATTGCGGTAAAATTCCGCACGTTTAAAGTTTTGTGACAAAATAGGAATAAAGATTAAAACCTTCTTCCCGACTGACACATATTACCACACTCAGCAAACAAGTGTTTGTTTTAACGTGAAAGAATGCATTTTCTCGAAAAACATTTCTATTTTAATTAGGTTCTGTTCACAAATGTCAAGTAAAGTGTATTTCATTAGATCGACATCTGTATTTATTACCCAAGTTATGTGTTACGGAACTGTACAAATAGTTTATCCTGTTTCTCCACAAGTTTGCGGTTACACAAGTGTAATTACACTGATGAATCTTAACGTTTACGATATTTAATTTTATCTGGGAAAGTTTTTTCTTTTGTACTCATTAAACGTCATTTTTTTTAGTTATTTTGCCATTTATAAGATATGACTATTAAACTGTTTACTTAGTTAAATTTGCCTTTTGAATTTACTTTTAGGTAATAAAACTTATAAATAAGTTGTTTTATTATATTAATATTGATTTGTATATAAACTAATACTTTGTTTTACCCTTTTCATGACACAGAAATGTTAGAAGGTGAAAACACAAATTTGCATTCTACGCGTGCTATTTTCAGTACATACGCACAAGACGTTTATTCTTACTGAATCGATTCTGTGAAATAACTTTGTAACTGAGTGCTTTCCTGTACCTCGTCACTTCACCACTAGGATGCACTGTAAGCTGACTCATGGAAAAATTCATGGCGAAAATACTACATCTACACATTTTTTAATTATAAATGTTGGGGTTCTAAAATCAAAGATATAAGAAAGACTTTACTGTATATCCTCCGCACATAATCAGTTTTAAAGGGAATGCAATAATATTTATATAAGGATAAAAAGGAAATTTAGAAAATATTACAAAATAACTAATTATCTATTATTCATTGTATTACTATGTTATGCTAGATAATACAAAATTATAATCAGTCATCTAACACACCTAAACAATGATACGCAATAAGCAAACCGGCAAGCAACTTGGCAATTTTACAAAATTATGTATCTGCTGTTATCATTAAATTAATACTTTCTGCACATATTTTTTCTAATTTATGAATGAAAATTTAATAAATCGGTAAAAAAAATATCGCGAGATTTATTTTCGTGAAACATGTTGGGATAACCATTAACATAACATATTAGATGTAAATTTCCAACTGGGCGAAAAATATCCGGACCAGGATTCGAACCTGGGACCTCCTGGCTGAAGCCGCCAGTGCTCTGCCATCTGAGCTATCCCGGACGATTCTGGTCGAACTTTTTCACCCAGCTAACCTTGATGATTACAGCATCTGGTCTGAAACCTGGTTCAGCTCAACAGAATAAATCTCAGGTAAAGGAACTCCAGAAATCGCTGGATACGAGATTACACTAGATTAATATTAACACAATTATTCTAATTGGTAAACAAATCATATTAGATGTAAATTTCCAACTGGGCGAAAAATGTCCGGACCAGGATTCGAAGCCGGTACCTCCTGGCTGAAGCCGCCAGTGCTCTCTCAGATGGCTCTCGGTGCTAGCTCAGATGGCTTCAGCCAGGAGGTCCCGGGTTCGAATCCTGGTCCGGACATTTTTCGCCCAGTTGGAAATTTACATCTAATATGATTTGTTTACCAATTAGAAAAATTGTGTTAATATTAATCTAGTGCATTAACATAACATTTCTTAAAGTGTTTCATTAAGCATTCCTTTTTGTGTAGTAAAATCTGTATTTGAATTTGTCCGGATAGATAAATTTTGTTTCTACTGCAAGAATGAGGATAGTTAGGGGCTCTATTTTTTCAAACTCAGGAATTTTTATTTTTCATTCATTTCACTAAAATAAAAATTATTGCATCTTCTAGAATTATTCCGAATTTTTCGATTTTTAGGGTTCCGTACTTAAAATGTAACAGGTAAGAGAAATTACGCGTTAAGCATAGATTATGAAACACTTTCCATCACTTCCTGAATGCTTTAACAAAACTTCGTTATTTAGGGAAATAAGGTATATAAGAGAACTAAGTAAACATTTTAGAAAACGCATAAAACATTTGAAAAACACATTTCAGCAGTTACCGACCATAGCCATATATTTATTCCTATTCTATTGAACAGCCCTGTATTTAATCTGTCGGTTGATATATATACTATATAAATGGGGAAATTTAGTTTAGTAAGAAAACACATAACAGGGTGAAATTTCGCTTTCAGCAATTTATACTAATAGATGGAAACATACTTGTATACTTTTGTACAACCCTGTAGTTAACCTAGTACCTTTATTACACGTCACTATTTAGCTAAAGTTTAATTCAAAGTAAAATACATTTAAAACTACTGGAATCACATTTCCAGAAATTATCATTTATAGACGGCCATGTATCCAATTCGTTGCGTGACTCTGTATATCATTTTATATATATTCTACAAACATTTCTCAGTAAACTAAATGCAGTTCAGCGTAAAAATTCATTTAAAAACCCCCATCAAGTAATTTGCAGTAACCCCAGTACCATACCCAGTAACCATTACGAATTCTTTTGTGCAGCCCTGTATATCCATTACAGCATTTATACACACCATATACAATGCATAAATATAGTGAAACATAAAATCACATAACATAATTAAAAATGCATTTCCAGCAATCATCGCTACAGTACTTCGGATACAATATAGAATCTGAAATATTTTGTGTGTCCCTGTAAATGCTATGCACTTCGTATTATACATGAAATAAGTTATAGTAAACCTCAGCGACGTATATCAATTTCATTATACGTGAAGTAATTTAACATAATTAAAATAAAAGGGAAAAAATCCCTCCACCCCTCTATCATTATATAACGGAATTCTTTTGTGTGGCTCTGTAAATGAATAATACCTATTCTTTGCGCCGCATATTCTACAGAAAGCATATTTTAGAGCACTTGATAAATGCATATCAATTTTATTATGTTTGAAAGCAATTAACATCATTAAAAATCATTTGAAACGATTTTTTCCCATAGGCCGTAATGTAACGGAAAACTTGACTATCCCTGTAAATTAACTAAACATGCTACGAATTTCATTTGAAATAGGGTTCGTGCTATGGTAGAGGTCACTAACATCCAAAAATTTCAGAATGATCAGAGTATATTTACGGGAGTTAGAGCGCGGACAGATAGAGAGACAAACCGGAGTCATAAACACTTTTCAACTTTGTTGGAAAGTTTTTAGCCCTTTTTTTAGATACAATTAGTTTGACCCTGGCCCATTGTGACCCAAAATGAACCTCTAATCGAATTTTCTTGAATATGCGACCTTACTCAGTGGTCTTCTAGAGCCCGAAAATGATAGAATGCAAAACTTAGTCAAAATCACTAGAACTTTTTTCTAGATAAAATTAGCTTGACCCACAGTAGCCCGAAAAAGACACACTAGTCGATTTCTCAAGCAAGTGATTTAAACCAATGGACTTCTAAAGGGTCTAATCCAAAAAGGTAGAATATAAAATTAAGTCAAAATCGTTAGAGTCGTTTTTTAGATAAAATCAGATTGACCCGTAGTGACCCAAAAATGAACCACTAATTGAAACTGCTCGAACTTGTGACCTAGCACAATAGTCTTGTCATGCCCGAAAACAGGATACGAAATTTAGTCAAAATCGATTGCGCCATTTTCTAGATATAATTAGAAAATTAGCTTCACCCTGACCCATAATGACCCACATATCGAATTTTCTCGAACATGTGACTTAACCCATTTCTCTTCTCGTGCACGAAAACTACAGGGTGCAAAATTTTGTCAAAATCTTTAGAGTCAACTTTTAAGATAAAATTTACATACACAGACAGACACACACCCGCACACCAGATTTTCTCATATTAGAATATAAGATACGTATAAAACGCTAATAAATAAACATGTTTCATGTTTATTTATTAACATGAAACATGTTAATAAATTTTTTATTAACATTAAAAAAAAATGCAATTTAATAGAATACAACGTTCATTTGGATTTTTTTTTATAAAACGATTGTAAAACGCCGTGGCTAGTGGATTGGAGCCACTCGAGACATAGCCTTTTACTGTCAATCGATTAAAAATTAGATTGTTTCCTTTTTCGCGTTCGTCTTTTATTCTGTAATCGCTTTTCAGGGGCTACATAATCAGTTGAAGACCTCGATTTTCATGGCCTACATAATCAATTGAAGACCTCGATTTTTGCTTTGCAAGACTATTTTCATTTCGACATCGCTCTTTGGCTTTGGATTTTTCCATATCTGATAATTTGCGCCTACTCATTTTGTAACTTTTTCAATTTTTAACGATTTTATGCCTTTCGATGACCTATTCAAACAATTTTTAACGATTTTATGCCTTTCTATTACCTATTCAAATAAAAATTCTTCTAAAAGTAAAGAATATCGTCGAATTTCGTTTAAAAAAATAAAATGCGAGCACCATTTGGACCCATCCTCTACCGAAAACAACAACCATTTCCAAATGGTTAATAACTAACTGAATGAATTTTTGATTAAACATTGTCTTTAAAAAATAAAATAACGGTTTGCTTTTTATGTGTGTGAAACAAATTTCGAAACTTGACAGAAGTTTTAGTAGAGAAAATTAATGAACAATATTTTATTATAACAAGTCAATCTTATTATGTTTACTGTAAATGTTCCATTTCAATTCCCACAGAAACGTGTTTTCACATATAAATATTTTAATAGAAAAGGAATAAATATGAAGTCTCAAAATTTTACGTATCTTTATCATTTGTAGCAATGTACTTCCTTTCATTAACTGTATAGGAAAACAGTGCCAATTCTTTAAATGTTTAATTCTAAAACACGAAAATGTGAGATTCGACGTAAATATGCACAAAGAAACAGTTTTTGATTTAATTAACTACTAACGAAATTCCGATACGATTCTTTCGAATATACATAAACTTAGGAGCAAGATAAAGTAAAACAAAAGAAAATCCTTTGCTGATTAATTGCAACGTGAAAAATTAATGTCTGAAAGCATCTATTGCAGACATTGGATAAGGAAGTTTAATTCTCTAAAATGCTTCTTCTAAAAATATGTTGTTTGTCAGGCATAAAGAATCTAATCTATATAATACATATCAGCCGTTTTTATAGTTTATGTTCCTTCGAAAACATTTTTTTTTGCCGTACCCTAGCAACTGAATATGAATTTATGAAAACAATTTACAACATAGCAATGCATATTGGTTTTAAGGTATTGTCAATACAAGTAAATTACTGCAAAACCATTTCTATACTTTTTTTGCTATGTTACATAGTAAAGAAATTGAAAAAATGCCTTTTAAACTTATGTCTTCCATTGGGAAAAGTTTCCAAAAATTTCAGGCACCAAAAAGAAACTGTTCTATTAAATACTTCTTTAAATCTAAATAACCTATTAGCGTTTATATAACATAACATAACGATTTACATTTGCATAACACAGCGTTTCTTAACATAAAGGACACTTTTTGGATACTTCTTTAACACTTCGTGGGTAACTCTGAAGAAGGTACAGGGTGTCCATAATTAAACGACTCTACCCTAAAGTTGTCTACATACGAAACTATTGGTCAGCAAGTTGTGAAATTTTCTGACGGACATAATGAAGAAATGGGAATTTGTTTGAGCGAAAAAAATTAGTTTAAAATTACGCCACCCAGAGGGCGTTTTTTTAATAAATTACACACTTAGCCACCGCCCACTGAATACTAAGCCTGAGCTCTGAGAAAAAAAACGGCAGAAGAAAAGAGTGTTTTTTTTTTCAGAGTTTGTACGGTCCATTCAATACACCAATATTTTTTTAAAGTTTGTACGCTTTATTGTTGTCAAGGGTCGTTCTGTATATTTGTCTTATTTAAACTGAGGAAAATAAGGCGTAAAAACTTTAAAAAAATCTGTAATTCATAACAAAGACCTCTGGTGGCGAAATTTTGAACTAATGTCTTTCTCTCAAACAAATTTCCATTCCTTCATTATGTCCGTCACAAAATTTCACAGATTTCTGACCAATAGTTTTGTGTGTAGATAACTTTAAAGTTGGATCGTTTAATTATGGACACACTGCATATTATATTTTCGTTTGTGGTTATACAGCATTTTTGTAGAATAAAAAGCATTCATATATTATGACAGTTAGACAATTCGTAATCAATTCATTTTCATGCCCAGCGGTGTGGAAGATTCGTGACCTGTCTCGTGTTAGCTGCAATGTAAGACACCAAATAAGGAAAGTATTATGCATTAAGTGAAAATATGAAAAGCATTTTTTAAATATTAAAAACGCTCTCTTAGGTAAAAACAAGTCGAAAATTGTACATCAAAAGTGAAAAATGAGGTGTTCTTACTATAACTAGTTTTATATCTATTCAGATCTTGGTGCAATAGCTGTTATACTCTTACGCAAAAAAGCATGAATATAAAATATATGACGACTATTTAAGAGTATATTAAATTCAGTCACACGGAAATAATAGAATTCCACCTTAAATAGGACATAGTCACCACGGCAACCTAGAATCGTTACCTATCATGGGCTATCATTGAATTAATTAGATATGATAGGATTAAGTAGAATAACCTCCATGTCAACCTAGAATCCTTACCTAGCATGAGATATCATTGGATAACTACGTATGACAGGATTTAATAGAATAAAGACAGAAATTAATCAATAAATCATATTTTTCTTGTTTCCTTTGTCACATGATCTAATAAAAACGAAGTATCAATTTCAATCAGTCATCAGTTTTTTATAATTCCCTTGAAAATATATATTTGTGCTTTTTATTCTAGAAAACATGGTTACGTTTTATACGTAAAAGCAAACTGCACGGTGACTCAAAAAATTCACTAAAAGAAAAAAAAAAACCTCTTAAAATCTTTTTCTCTGTGTCTGAAGTTCGATATATTCGTTTTTTTATGTCTGAAAAAAGGGATTTTAAAGTTAATCGATAACACCGACGGTTTTTAAAAGGAACGTATTGAATTTTTTCTCTTTCTTCTACATTTTGAAAGATTGTAAAACTGAATATTTTGGAGGTAAAAGGCGTTGAATTTCTAGGTATTTGCCTTGTTTAATCAGATTTCTGTTGGAATTTCTAGGAAAAAATAATAAAAGAATTGTGGAGAACGATTTCACGAAATATTTTGTTAAGGGCGTGTCAACGATTACGAAGTCCCATATAAAACTGATGAAATTGAAGTAGCTTTTTCTCGGTAACTATTGAATAGATTTCAGTACTTTTTTACGATTTTGACAATAGTTCAAATATAAATTAATCGTTCAGCAAGTAATAGAAAAAAAACAACAATAGTTATCAGATTTCAAGAAGAAAGATTAATGCCAGGAAAATATCTGACATTCATGCGTTTTATTGAAAGATGTTGTCTAAATAAATTGAAAAACGCATAACGCATTTGTAAATCTAATTTCTGCTGTTACCATGAATAGTCCTAAAAATATCCGTATTTGTTTTGTGCAGACCTGGAGATGAAATATAGATTTGTATGTATACTACTTAGCAGTATGTTATGTACGCTAAAAGTTACTTCAATTAAACGCATAGCACACTTGAAAATTTCCATTCAGCAGTTTCTGTGAATAAATGCTGTTTGAGAGTTTTGTACAGCCCTGTATATGATCTGTAGGCTATACACACACGAAGTAATATGTAAAAAAATTAATTAAATTAAAACGAGAGTACCACAACTAAAAGCCCACTTCCAGCAGCTATTCTTTTGTGTGCTGGAATTTAAGTATTAGTTATATATAATAAAATATTACTAATATAAATAAAATATTAGTAAATGAATGATAAATTCTGAGCACACATAATTCTACCGCAATCGCCTTCTCGTACATCTCAATTATATACATATACTAGTGTGTTCTGCCCCCTACGAGCTACGCTCGTAAACCCCCGTTCAGACACCGCAGACTCTAACAGCATGCTATTTAGATAGGCTTTAAAAAGATTTCGTAAGATTGAATTATAATTTGAATCTGACGTAATTTTCACCAAACTTCTCTTTCTCTTTTTAATATTCACGTAAAAATACTTTTGTTAGAAATGAAATATTATGATCATCTTAAAATATCAAATAAATGTCTCGCGCAATTTTTAAATTTAAACTGTTTTGCAATATTATTTTTTGTTCATTTTACGTAATAAGTGTAATGTGACGTAAATTCCCCTATTTAAGACTTCTAACACATGTTAATGAATTTGTTATTTTATAATATTCTTTTTCTTGTAAAATTCACGTGTAAATATAGTTTTTATGACGTAATTTTCAATGAGTTCCTGCTTTTTATATTTTCTGTTTATAATAGTCACGGGTAAAATAAATTTTTAATTTGAAGCAAACATTATTGTTTGCGCTGTTTATACAGTTGGCAACATTTAAATTAATACAATTTTCTAAAATATGTAAAAAACATCTCTCGAAATGCTGAAAATTTGAATTTAAAATAAAAATAAAACCTCAAAAAATGTATCAAATTAAAAATCTAAATGCAATCTGCACACTGGGAAATTCTGACGCATAAAATGATCTAAAAATTATTAAATTCCTATGTACAATTTTTGCTCCTATAAAACTTTTTTAAATGGAACGATTTTGTCCAACTTTGGCATTAAATATCTCTTAAATAATTCTTCGATTTGAAAACAGTCTGCATCAGCGTGTTTATCAAACATTTCTCTATAATACTACTGATTTTTATATTTTTGTATGCAATAGTTTTTTTTTTAATATTAACGAAGAAAGGCCATGCTTAAGCATTAAAATTGGACGCCGCTCTGCCGGGAATATCTACGCAGATTTTCATCGGTCCATTTCCAAATCAAAACTTTTTTTTATATATAGAAGGATATATATATATATATATATATATATATATATATGGAACGAAATTGATTCCCATTGGCTCAATACTAATTTTTCCCCCCATTCCCCCAGTTGAACTCCCTTCATGAGCGATCAATTTCTTTGAAGGTAATGAAACAAATTCGTTCTTTCCGGGTCACTTGAAGAAGGTTTTAATCAAAAAAATAATTCCGGAGAGCGCATTATTCCTCATACCTCTAAACTAAGTTTAGAATATTTTTTTTTTATTCCGGTAACTTTTAAGTGTTTAAACCCCTTTGTGCCTTTTTTAGGCAATGAATTTAAATCTGATGACAAATTAAGAATGATCGTCAATAAACTCCCCTGCCCTATTCTTTCAGGAAACTCTAAAAAAAAAATAGATAAATTAATGAAATCGTCATTATTTGTTCCTGTTAAAAAAAAATTGCATTTATTGACTGAACTTCGAAAGGACTTGGAAATATCAGTTATAAAAAATAAAACCGTATAAATCAAAGCAAACATCAATGTATTCATTTTTTAAACTCTGCAGTACTTAACTTCTTTTGTTTTGATACTTAAATTTTCATATTTTTTTCTTAATGGGAAAAATAAATTTTAGTAACATTAATTGTTACCTTTTTTTCAACAATTAAAATCTAGATTTAAACATGACCCCCATTAAGAGACCACCTCTCGGAGAGACCATTTTTTATTGGAACGGATCATGGTCGATTTAGGGAGGTTTTACTGTATATATATTAGTGTCATTTCATTAAAAAACTCCGCAAACGATTCCCTCCCCCCTCCCTACCATATACCGTAATGGGACTTGATTCTTTTGGGTGTCCCTGTAAATGAATTGTAAATGCTACACTCTTCATTTTCAATACCGAACATGTCAAAGTAATATCCAAAAACATCTACGAATTTCTTGACAATCTCACTTTATTTACAGAAGTTAGAGGACGGCAGACAGACAGATGGACAGACATACCGGATTTATAAACACTTTTTAACTTTGATGGAAAGTGTTAAAAATAAGAGTAATAAAATGAACATTCCTGTTTATTATTATAAGTCAGAAAAAAATTTTATGTATATAATACTGGAACATGATAAGAATTAAATGCGTGAAAAACGTTACGACTATAGAAATCTTTTTAATTTAAAAGATTACGAAGAAATATTTTCAATTAAACAACTTCAATTTTACTAAAAGGAAGTACAATACCTTTTAAAAAAATTTTAAATGATAAAAAATCATCTAATTTATTATAAAAAATTATTTTTTAAACACAAAAAACGAGATTTAAACTGTTTATAATTGTAATAAAGACAAAACCCATTAAACATTGTCATATGTAATCACTTTAAATAAATGCCTTTCAAAGTATCGTTAATGAATTCAAATATATTACAATCTGTAAAACATCATGTTCTTTATGATCGATGAATTTCATAGACGGCAATGATTTATTACTTTATTTTTAAAGCAAAACATAAAGTAAGTAAAAACATGTATAATGATAACTTATAAACAGATTAATGTAAAATAATGCTATAAAGTGATAAAATATCATTTATTAAGATTGACGATCGTTTCATCGCACCAACGGCGACATTTTCAAAATCATTCACGACAGAAAATATTTTCACATAATTTAAAATAATAAACATAGTAAATAATGTCACGAGACATGATGCATAATGAAGTATTGCAAACATAAAATAAATTAAAATTAAATTAGTTAATTGTGAACGTTATTGTTATTGTTTTGCTAAATTATATAAAAACTAATCCACGTTCACAAATAACTAATTTAATTTTAATTTATTTTATGTTTGCAATATTTCATTATGCATCATGTCTGGTGACATTATTTACTATGTTTATTATTTTAAATTATGTGAAAATATTTTCTGTCGTGAATGATTTTGAAAATGTCGCCGTTGGTGCGACGAAACGATCGTCAATCTTAATAAATGATATTTTATCACTTTATAGCATTATTTTACATTAATAAAGTAGGTATTGAATTATCCGACTAAAAGTAATTTTAACACTTTTTTTTGTCTAAATTTTATTATCCCTTTTTTTTTTTAAGTGAAAAAGTTCATTTTTAAAAGTATGTTTATTAAAATGTTATCCATCGGATTTAATTTACTTTTAGTTACTTAGTATCTTGGTAAATGTCATTAAATTCTAGAGTTACCAGATTTATGCATTAACTAGAACAAAAACGTCGTACTGTTTATATAGTGAAATATGTGTAAATAAGCAATTTGGAAAATGCGCATCTCATATAAAAATCCAACTTCTGCTATTTCCATCTATAGTCGAAAAAATATCCTAATTTTTTCGAGAAGCCTTGTATAAAATCAATCTAATTGTATGTCTAGATAATATGCTAAAAGTTAGTTCCGTTAAACGCATAGCGCTGTTGCAATTTTCCATTTAGCAATTTCTGTGAATAAACGGAAATGAACGTGAGAACTTTTGTGCAGCCTTGAATATGATTAATAAATTTCTACTACCAATGGGGAAAAGCTTTATTTAAAAATGCATACCACCTACTGATATTCTTTTGGGTGAGTATTAACGTCTCTAAAGTAACAACCAGGCCAAATTTTAAGTTTCTATCCCTAACAATTTAAATAGTATTTTACAATGCTTTTAGAACCTTTTTGAGGTTTTTTCAACCTTTCAATTTTCAAATTTTTTGGAAATCTTTCTTAGCGAATATTTGCATCTTTAAAGTAACGCCCATGCTAAATTTCAGGCATCTATATCAAAATGTATCGCATAAATTGCAATTTTAGAACGCTTTTTCGCTCCTGCACTTTTTTAAATTTCGAATTTTTAGAAAACTGTTCAGTTCGATCATTTACGTCTCTTAAGTTACACCCATACCAAATTTTAAGATATTAGCTCTAACAATTCAAAATAAATCATAATTTAGTACATTTATAGAAATTTCTTCCACTCTTCTTTTTCCTTCTTTCCCTTTTAATTTTTTTTAAAGAAACCGTTTATAGCAATTATCAACGTAACCAGGTTTTTGCCACCATTAATTTTGGAAATAGGTACGGTAGTTCTAAAGGTTACCCCCTACAAGCAAACATTGCTTCTTTATCATACTAGTATATATAACAATTAATGTAAAATATAATTTCATTACATTTTTAAAGAAGAGATTTGATCTTTCTTCTTACACGAACTAGTTATTTTTAGGTAGATTTCGTGAGAAACACTACCTATTACATTCTCCCCTATGCCGGAATTTCTGAAAAATTATTGCAGTTCTACGCCGACTATGACCCCTAGAACCCAAAATCACCGCCAGTTATCTCTCATGCTGATTTAGTTTTTGTTGGTGAAATGAGTACTTAACTTTGTAATGTACCCGTGCCTGTAGACCGAGCCGGCAGTTTTTTTTTTTTTTTTTTTTTTTTAATTATGTATATTTTACACATACATAAAAACAAACGCATTTTACTATGTATCGTGCACAAGCTAATTTTTCAAGAACAATACAAAACATGTTTTCTTTTAAATTTTTCTTTAATTCTTGTGAAATATAATAAAGATTTCGCGGATTTAATGGGTGACATATGTATATATTATGGTGGTAGCACGGAATTCTCAGAAATGCACATAACTATCCAGTGAATTCATCGAATATTTTATGGAGGTCGTAAATTCCATTATTTTTCTAACCACATAAGGTTTGTCGATAAACAAGGAAATAGCTTGACATTTAGTCCCGCATATAAAGTCAAAATAGATAGACGTAAATTTTGAAAAAGAATGTACACTATGACGCAAAAGTTTAGACAATGACGTCATTCAGCTTTAAAATGTAGAATTATGACGTCAGAATTACAAAAACCTGTAAATATATTCAAAAACTGATTTAAAATGCCATGTACAAAAGACAGTCGTTTTATTTGCTATAATAAAAATATTTTTCATAAAAATTCAAATGTGCTTGTCGCAAAAGTTTAGACACTATTCTAAATTTCTTTGAATATTCGCTGGCATATGCAAATTTAGAATCGATGATGTCACAAATTTGGAGTACTTAAGTTCTGCAAACGATTGCGCTTCATAGTCGACATGCCGAGAGCTAAAGAAATTCAAGTGAATGAGGTTTCAAGGATTTGGCAGTTGAAAGGTGAAGGGAAGAGCGTTTCTGAAATTTCTGCTATTATTAATAGGTCAAAAAATCTATTTATCGAGTTTTATCGAGTGGTTCCGAATATAAAGCAAAATGTCGGTCTGGGAGGCCACGTGTGACAAATGTACGAGAGGATCGCCTGATACAAAGACTAGCGAGTACTCAACAAATGAGCTTACGTGGAGTTCAAAGCTCATCGGGACTCTCTGTATCAAAGGATACGATTCGTAGACGAATTTTGGAAAAAGGAACAATCGTTTATAGCAAAATGCAGAAGAAACCAGCTCTAAAACCACATCATAAGTTACAAAGACTTATGTGGGCTCGAAAGCATATGTCATATGGAGAGAAATGGCAGTCAGTCATATTTAGCGATGAAAAAAAGTGGAATCTGGATGGTCCAGATGGTTGTTTATCGTATTGGCATGACTTGCGGAAGGAACCTCGACGTTTTTTTAGTCGCAGACAAGGAGGGGGCTCGGTGATGGTTTGGGCAGCCTTTTGCTATAATGGACAAGTATCTCTGACCTTCACCAGTGGTCGTCAAACTTCACAGCATTATACACAGACATTAGAAGAAAACCTACTGCCATTTGCTGAGCTTCTAGGGGGTCCTCAGTGGGAATTTCAGCAAGACAATGCTTCAATTCACACTGCAAAACATTCAAAATCTTGGTTTAATTCCCATAATATAAGAGTTCTCGACTGGCCAGCATGTAGCCCAGATCTTAACCCTATAGAAAACCTTTGGAGCATCATGTGTCGCAAAGTTTATAGCAACGCTAGACAATACTCTTCTGAAAAGGAACTTAAGACATCTATTGAGAATGCATGGTACGATATCGATCCACAAACTATGCAAGATTTAGTTTCTTCCATGCAATCTCGTGTATATGACGTAATACATAAGCATGGATGCGCAACCAGGTTTTAAAAATTGTTTATTTCGATTTTATTTAATTTGTGTCTAAACTTTTGAGACAGCAGTTTATTTTTGTTACCATTTAATTTATTGCAATATGCACAATTCCACTTTTCTTTGTTATAAATATTGTTTATATGTACAGCACATTAATTTCAAGCAGTGATTTGAAAATTGAATAAATATTTTTCAAAGTATGTAAGAATTTCTTCATTGTCTAAACTTTTGCGTCATAGTGTATATCAATACAATTTAACATTAAGACGTATTCAGAATAATGTATGAATACGTCTTAAATGTATCACATTAAGTATAAAACTGATATTTAGAAGAAAATCTTTAAAAAAGTTATTTTTAATGGAATTCCATTGACAAAGATCATATAAATCGTTTGTATGTTTACACTTTCTTCTAATTGGATTCGTGAATTTTTTTGAATTCCAGTTTTTGACGATTTGCACGTTTTAGGGGTCTGAGGTCCCGAAAGAAAATAGAAAAAACATACATTTTTACAAAATGTCTCTCTGTGAGTCTGTCTACACGACGCAAATTTTGTGGACGATATATGTCAAGACTAATGTTCAGAATTTAATTAAAATTTAGATTCACCTAGTCTTTTATAAAAAATTAATGCTTATTAGTTTTGCTATAAATCGCCTAAAAGGTGACGCTGCAATTCTGAATTTTTCACGATTTTCGCAATAGCTCTACCTCAAGAAATAATGTACGGATTTTCATCAAACTTCAGATTCAGTTATTCAATGATATAAATTGTTTCTGATTACTTTTTGGTGTAAATTGCCCAATAAGTGGCGCTGCTATAATGCACTATTCATGATTTCCTTAATTGTTATATCCCAAGAATTAATTCACAGATTTTCATCAAACTTGAGATTCAGATATATCTTGATAAAATTTGATGCTGATTACGTTTTGGTGTAAATCGCCGAAAAGGTAGCGCTGCTATGCTGCATTTTTCACGATTTTTGCAATAGCTCTATCTCAAGAATTAATACACGAATTTTCATAAAACTTCAGATTCAGGTACAAATTGATATGAGTAAGTGAGAATTATGTTTTGGTGCAAATCTCCCAACAGGTGGCTCTGCTGCCGATTTCTGCAACAGCTCTATCTCAAGAACTAATGCAGGAATTTTCATCAAACTTGAGATTCAGTTAGTCCTGATCTAAGTTGGTGCTAATTAGTTTTTGGTGTAAATCGCCCAACAGATGGCGCTGCTATGAATAATTTTCCGGATTTTCGTAATAACTATCTCAAGAGCTAATGCACGGAATTTCATCAAAATCGAGATTCAATTAGACGTTGACATATGTTGTTTTTTTATTACGTTTTAATGTAAATGGCGCTGTAGTTACCGCTGCTATGCTGCATTTTTCAGGATTGACACGGTGTTAACGATTCTCATACCTTAAGAACTCATGCACGGAAGTTCATCAAACTTCATATCCTAATGGACCTTGATGTAAGGTTGGCTCTGATTTGGGTTTCGTGCGAACCATATTTCGTGTAAATCACATTCTCGTATAAACCATACTTTCGTGTAAACAGGTGGCGCAAGTAGGTTGCATTTTTTGCGATAGCTCAGAAACTAATGCAGGGAATTTAATCAAAATTTACATTCTAATTACACTTTCATATTAATAGATTTTTATTAGTCTTGGGTCTATACAGCGCAACAGGTATTGATGTTATGATCTTTGGACTGGGAATTCTTGCAGACATCTAAGAGAGTGGATGAGCGAAATTCAATTATCTGAAAGATGCGTTGCTTCTATCTTCTTTAAAAAATCACATAATTTAATGAACCTATATCTTTAGAATCCTGATTATGGAGATGAGCACAAAGTGTCATTTAGTTTTGGCACTGGGATAGCAAATCTTGAAGAATTTACATGTATGAGATAGGAAAAAATTCTAGGATTACTACGTCCGGCTAGTTCATTAAATGTGCGTGTTTCGAATGGATGGTCCGCTTATCATACAGTTTTTTAAAAAGGTCTTTGTGTGCAGATGTTCCTCTTTCAATATTATTATGATATTAAAATGTTATGTTTATCTGTATATCTGTTTACACATCTTTGTTTAGCTTTATAGACTTTATTCTATGTAAAAGTTGACAAATTGTCACGAATTCTGTGTATGCTGTTTTAGTGCATCTTCACTATTTTGAAATAGTCGTGAAAATTTTTTTAGAGAAACATCTCAAGCGTTGTCATATATCATCGCCTAATGCACTATATAGGCAACCATGAGATTTAAAATAAATGTAGTTTGGAGAACTATATTAAAGAAACTGATTTTACTCGAACCCGTCTAATCCCGTGGATCGGGTCGGAACAAACAGACAATTCTTTTTTTTTTTGTTTTCGTTCGTGTTAGGGTCGAGTTAGGTTGCCTATTTTTCTGAGGATCGGGCCTTTTTTTTTTTTTTTTGTAGTCCAGGTTGTCGTTTCGGGTCGTCATTTGAAAAGTTTTTTAAACCCATGTAGAATAAACGCTCTTGTAGTGCATGAGTTAACTTTATATCTTAATCAATGAAGTTTGCAGCATTTGTTTTTACTGCTAGCTTCTTAGTGCCACAAGTAGAAAATCCACATCACGATCGATGAAGAAATGACAATGACGGATCAATTGCTGCCGAAGCTCCACTCTTTATAGTACTAATCAGTTACAATAGAATGACTGATTACCAGCACTGCACAGAAAAATATGCTGCACACAGTTTTAATCAGCAGAACGAAATGAAGAAAATCCTTGTTGTGTATAATTTTACAATGAGTAGAGCAGGCGAAAGGAAGTCTGGATCCAGAAACTATTGTTAAAACAACTACTAGTACAGTCACCCTATTTTAGCATAGAAATTGATCCGTAAAAATATGTGTTAAACAACAGTTAAACACCTTTTTTTTAGAAATAGACGCAGTCAGACAGAAGTGGACGCTAAAAAAGATTTTATGTTCGAGTGATATTTAAACTTAATGAGCTTATTATGAAGTTTTAAAAAACAGACTTTATTCTACATAGTAACAAGCGATTTACAATGAAAATACTAGGGAATTTTAAAGAAACTTTATATTAGTTTTCTAAACCATTTAACTCAATTATTAATTTAAAAATATAAATATCATCATTAAGCGTGTTTAATTTAAAGTAATAAATTTAAGTGTTGTAAAATATTTAAAAACGTCTCAAATATTTAAAAACGAATAGGAAAAACAATTTTTATTTTTATTTATCACAGGAAAGTAGTTCTTTCTAGCTATCTTACGTGAACCTTTTTAGTGGTACCATAAAATTTTGCGGAATGCGCATTTCGATGCAGTTGTAGTACATCGAATATTTCATTTAATGGTCATAAATTTCTTTGTTTCCTATGCCGCGTATATTTTGACTGTAAATACGAATATACGTGGAAATTTATTGCTGTATATGAGAAGAGAAATGAGAAAATGCAAATTTTGAAATTTTATGTACGAAAGTAAAATCTTAAATTCAAGCTAATAAAAAATAGCGCTATAGAAACATTTGAAATGTACTTTATCTTGAAACAAAAACTACATTTTGAATGGAATTTGCAAAAGATATTTCAAGGAATTTTATGTATAGCTTAAAAAAATCAACCATATAAATCAAGTAAGATGATCTATGATGATCGATGACGTATACACTCATCAATAAATTAGCTTATCTTTTTATTGAAAATATCTACCAGAATTCGTTTAAAGAAATTTTTGGTTTTATTTAATCGCATAATGTTTGCGTATAAATAAAGGAAAAATCTGGTAGAATATACTAGTGGATATTTAGAATAAAAACACAATAAGTTGATAACACTCTCTGTCAAAAATGTGTTAGTGGGCTTTTATACATGAACCATACATACACATTATAATGCTACTGTGAAATTTTATGAAACTAGCCGCCCTTGGCGACCAGTTTGGTCTCTTGAAATTTATGTTTGGGAAAGCATGCTACAGCATTGTATCATGTCACTTTTATTCATCATTTAATTTACTCGGATTCCCTTAAATATAATTAATATAATCCCTTACGCTTATATTAGTTTTCGTAGCATTAAAATATCTCAATTTGTTCTTTTTCTGTAAGCAAGTCAACCCTGTTGATTTACAATGGGAGTCTATGGGAATTTGTCGAAATATTAGATATATCGCCAAGTTGGCTACAAACTTGGCGGCATTTGGTGACAGAACAGGGTCCCTCCGACGGTAACCCCCTTTTTAGGTATGTGGATGCATTAACACGTTCACCCCGGTGCGGTGGTTCACACTCGACTATCTCGGAATTGTCAAGTATCCGGCTTTTTGCACACCACTATTAATTTAGGAAAAATGTTGTTAATTTAAATCGCCCAATTGTTCTAATTAAATAAAACAACATTTTCTGTATTAAAATACTGTTATCCAAAAAGCCTGAGACTTGGCAGCTCCAATACAGTCAAGTGTGACCCACCGCGCCGACGTGAATGTGTTACATGCCGTTCAATAACCCCTGAGATGCGCTTCATTCGGGCATTGCCATTAAACAATTAACAAATAATCGCGATTCCTGTGCCACGTACGATAGCGTAATATATATATAGAGAGAGAGATTCACTTTCTATAAAGTCTCGTGTCATCTATTATTTCAAGGGTGTAGAACATGTTAACTAATGATGTGCAATTTCGAGATATTAAAGTTTTTTAAAGAAAGTTACAAACATCATTAAAATGCAAAAAAAAGGCATGACTAATCCAAAGAAAATATATAACCATAATAATAATAATAATAATATGGCCATAAACGAACGCGTGCACTAATTAATTCCAAATTACCCACGATTCCTAAAAGGGATCTTTAGATTTAGAAGCGAAAATATTATCTAGATTTAAGCGCATTTATAAAAACAAAGCTTCTTTTGCTGCCACTGATTTAGGGAAACGTTTCAGAGTCGTTTTTTTTTTTTTGTATAAATCGGTTTCCACAACCCGGAATATGGGATTTTAAGATGCTTCAGGAAGGAGGTAGGGAATACGTCGGAAAACCGATTTTACACAAGAAAGTATGCCCCTAAATATGTACGCATGCGTATGTAGAGGGTGCTGTGTGTACCCAACCTTCCATTGCGTCCCAATCATTCTTTTGACTTTCCTAAAGCTAGTATTATTTCTTCTCCTATTTCCACTTCTCATTTGGACTTCCACGAAGCCTTTTACATCTTTAAAAACACCAAAAATCTCGTTTATGACCTTTATTCAACGACTTCATTATCGGACACCTGGAAACTTCTAGTTTAATTTTGTTCTTTCCGGTTCTTTTAACCTTTATTTAGATGACGTTTGCGGACACTCTTTGCTATGGGAAATTGGTTTCCTGACGTATTCCCTACCTCCCCATGAAATTTAAACAATAAGTTTTGAATCACCCTGTATAGAATTTATGCATTAGAATTAAATTGCAAAAATATTTTATTAATTTTCTAAATTCATACACAACATTAATTATTCTAATTTTTTACTGCCATTTTAACTTTGTACATTTTAACTTAAAAGAAACAATTGATAAATAAAAATATAAAGTGCTTAAATACAACTTCGGCCAGGGGTGGGGGGAGGAGGTCTAGCAGAAGGATTAAACTATAAAATCCCCGCCCAGTGTTCAAGTACAAGCAGGAATTTCTTTCTCAATAAAAGAAATGTAAAACTGAGTAAGTCAATAAATATACGACAGCCTCCAAAATTTTCATGTCAACTTCTCGTGCGAATGAAATTTGTACAAAGACTTGTTTCTTATATGTATAGAAATCTTATAAAAATGTATCTTACGTATATATTTTGTTTGGGATGTAATATGAAAGTTTTTATGGTAAAAGTATTAATCTTCGAAGTATTCATATGGCTACATAGACTGTAAAAAAAATATGACCAGTTTTCCTGTAGGAATCGGGAAAATAGTTGTCCTTATCGTACCGGAAAAATTTCCGACCCAGCTCGGAATAAAATCCGTAAAACATCGTTTTATTGACTATTTCCTTTTTTTACGGATTTTATTCCGCGCTGGTTTGGAAAATTTTCCGGTACGATAAGGGCAACTATTTTTCCGATTCCTACAGGAAAACTGGTCACATTTTTTTTTACAGTGTAGCATTGTTGCCAACAATCAGCGTATTTTCTACGACAAAAAATATAATGCGAACGAATAAATTATTTAATGAAATTATTCTTCCTTATATGTGGCCATCTATTGTCACTTTCTGCTTAATAAAATTTCTGATTTCATTTGATTTAAAAAAAAAAAAAAAAAAACGGAAGTTTGGCACCTATGACAAAGACACATGCAAGGGATCATTTTAGATGTATGGTTAGACTGTTTTTGTTTCACATGCGCTGTAAGGTTTGATAAATACAAAAATAGTTGAAAATTTAGTTTTGCACAATGAAAAACAGATAAAATTGAATTTGGAAATCGGATATATATAAATGCAATTTAAACCATTAAAGATGGAATTATTTTTTCTATTAAAATACAAAAATTGCCTTTCGTACCACTTTTTCAGAACAGAAATATTTATCTTATTTTATAGCAGATTTTCTGTCATTAAAGAAAGTGAAAATTTTTGTTCTAAATTACTGGTATTCAAACAGCAAAAGGGACAGCTATGCTGTGACCATATGGTAACGCTAGTCCTTAATGGGTTAAGATTTGAGCGCATATTGATCAATATATATATTTATTTATATGTCACAATTTAAAATTAATATTCAGAACAATGATCGTTTGAATTAAAAATTTAAAAAATAATAACAATTTGTAAAAAAAGTAATGTTAATTCATAAAATTAAGATTTTCCTTAGATTTAATATCTATCTAATCGGTAAAAAAGCTGGACTAAAAACAAAGAACACTGACTTTGTTTAAGATGCATATAATACAATTTGTATAACAATTTTTAATATATTGTTTATATAGTGTGCCTAAATATTAGCGACATGTACTTAGCCATATCTACTGTCAAAAGTTTCGTTTTCAGCCGAATTTTTGTGCCCGGAAGTGCAGGACAAAATCTGACAACAATCACATTTACAGTACCTATACATTTAACGTCTGAATTTAAAAACCATTAAAACACGAAATAAAATAAACTAAGACAGACTTGAGCACAGTTAAAAAATAAAATTTATAAAGAATATACTTAAAAACAATTAAAATTACAATATGTAAACGTTTCGCCAAGCGACACGCAAGGCATCATCAGTACAAAAAATATCCATTGCAGTTCAAACGTCAGAACAAATCGAGAACAGTTACAGTTAGTTATTTTAAACACAAACAATATTCACTAGGGACAGAACGAGCATCATTCAAAGACTGCGACCGCAATTCAGTGAACCAAGCCTCAAGGAGCAATCTACTATGGTAGTTGTTGCAACCCGATTTCAAAATACTGGCGTCCGCAATGAGCGGAATGCGATTCGTTTGAAGTGAATGCTGGACCATTTTTGGATTCAAATTACCCTTTTTTAAAGCACCAGTATGTTCTTTTAGGTGAATTTCCAATGATCTACCAGTTTCACCAATATAAACACTATTGCAATCTTTACAAGGAATAATATAAACAACACAGGGTAATTTAGACTTATATTGAAATTTATGCTTATTGAAAAAGGAATTCAATTTATTAATAGGTTTAAAAGATCCCCAATATTGAATGATTTTAGAATGCCAGAAATTTTTTCAGAAATGTTCTTAGGGATAATAAGGGATACAGATAAAGGAGCTTGGTTTACTACGTTGAAAAGGGGGGGGGGTAGTAGAATTTACAAAATTTAAAGTATTTTTAAAGATTTTTTTAACAAGACCAATAGGATAGCTATTATTAACCAAATCGCGATAAATTTTACATTTCTCTATTTCAAAATCATTACTGGAACTGCAATATTTTATGGCTCTGAAGGCTAAAGTCTTAATAACGGTTATTTTATGGCTGAAAGGGCATATTGAATTGAAATTAGTATATTGACCAGTAGAAGTAGGCTTTATGTAAACAGTAGTGGTCACAGATTGAGAGATATCAGTCGTGAGTCTTCGGATTAAAATGTCGAGAAATGATATAATGAAATAATGCTGAAT
Organism: Maratus speciosus; assembly: GCA_963932465.1. NCBI lineage: Eukaryota > Metazoa > Arthropoda > Arachnida > Araneae > Salticidae > Maratus > Maratus speciosus. The sequence goes on along the minus strand of OZ010795.1, from coordinate 16,655,889 downwards.
TACCATTTCTCGACATTCTAATCCGCAGACTCACGACTGATATCTCTCAATCTGTCACCACTACTGTTTACAGAAAACCTACTTCTACTGGTCAATATACTAATTTCAATTCAATATGCCCTTTCAGCCATAAAATAACCGTTATTAAGACTTTAGCCTTCAGAGCCATAAAATATTGCAGTTCCAGTAATGATTTTGAAATAGAAAAAAGTAAAATTTATCGCGATTTGGTTAATAATAGCTATCCTATTGGTCTTGTTAAAAAAATCTTTAAAAATACTTTAAATTTTGTAAATTCTACTCCCCCCCCCCCTTTTCAACGTAGTAAACCAAGCTCCTTTATCTGTATCCCTTATTATAAGAACATTTCTGAAAAAATTTCGGGCATTCTAAAATCATTCAATATTGGGGTTTCTTTAAAACCTATTAATAAATTGAGTTCCTTTTTCAATAAGCATAAATTTCAATATGATAAGTCTAAATTACCCGGTGTTGTTTATATTATTCCTTGTAAAGATTGCAATGGTGTTTATATTAGTGAAACTGGTAGATCATTGGAAATTCGCCTAAAGGAACATACTGGTGCTTTAAAAAAGGGTAATTTGAATTAAAAAATTGTCCAGCATTCACTTCAAACGAATCACATTCCGCTCATTGCGGACGCCAGTATTTTGAAATCGGGTTGCAACAACTACCATGGTAGATTGCTCCTTGAGGCTTGGTTCACTAAATTGCGGTCGCAGGCTTTGAATGATGGTCGTTCTGTCCCTAGTGAATATTGTTTGTTTTTAAAATAACTAACTAACTGTTCTTGATTTGTTCTAACGTTTGAAATTTAATGCATATTTTTTGTACTAATGATGCCTTGCGTGTCGCTTGGCGAAACGTTTACGTATTGTATTTTTAATTGTTTTTAAGTATATTCTTTATAAATTTTATTTTTTAACTGTGCTCAAGTCTGTCTTAGTTTATTTTATTTGGTGTTTTAACAATCACATTGCTTCTAACTCAAGATGAAAATTATTTATGGTAATTAAAAAAATGAAACTATTCGACTACAGTTCTCTTCAATTAACATGTCTACAAGTATCAAGTTTATCAATGTTTAAAAATGAGCCAGAAAGTTTCGCGTTGTTGAGTGAGGAAAGATAATATTTCAGAATTGCATTAAGATGCATGTGGAAATACTCAACTTTGTCTCAAATTACTTCATGATTTACATAGCCTAAAATAAAATGTCCCCACCAAAAGTATTTTAAATATTTTCTTTGTTGTTTGCACTCAACTATTGCAACAATTGAACATTTAGTTATCACTTTTTTGCTTTTTTCTCATGTTATCACTGCATTTGTTTTTTAACCTTTTGAACTTGACTTGTGATTCTCATTCACCACTCAATGTATTGTGGCAACTCCAGAGGTGACTCACACTAACCACTCAGTGTATTGCGGCAACTCAAAAAGTGACTTTCAATCACAACTCAAAGTATTGCGATAACTCGAGAGGTGACTCTCACTCCCCAATGAATGTAGTGCGATAACTCGAGACTCACTCCCCAATCAATGTACTGCGACAACTCGAGACTCTCACACACCAATCAATGTATTGCGATAACTCGAGACTCTCACTCCCCAATCAATGTAGTGCGACAACTCGAGACTCTCACACACCAATCAATGTATTGCGACAACTCGAGACGTGACTGACAAGCAATAATACCAGAGTCCTTGGCTGTGAATTTAGACTTTTATAGCTCATTCGATTCGTCTCATTCGATCTCTGTTAGCTCATTCTATTCGTAATTTGACAGTAAGAAAACAAAGACTGCAAAGTCTGCTCTAGAAGAACGCCACAGAGTAAAAGACCCTCAACTACATATTTTTGGCGATACCTGGCCGACAAACTCAGAATCATCTTGGTAAATGTTTCCTTAAATGTCATGCTAACGAAAATTATAGAGTTAAAGAGATGAGGATTCTGATGAAATCGTATACTGGTGAAATCGTATGATGAAATCGTATACTGATGTAATAAATATATTATAAACATTTATTCAGGTAATAAATATCTCAAGTTTATTAAAAAATATATTCTTAGAATAAATAAATTTCTGTGTTTGATTTAAAAAAATTGTCGAGTTGTTGGTTTCCCCATACCAAAAAGGCTTCTAGTTCAAAGGGTTAAATTTACTATAATTCTTATTTTTAATCCTATTCCAAACGCTTTAATTATACCCACTGTTACTTTATTTATAGACTATAGTCATCTTCTCTATTATGGTTTCCTAAGTTTTAAACATTACAGCTAGCTGATCTTAGACAGGACGTAAAATTGATGTCAACTAGGAAAGCCATGAAATGCCTAAAATGTTATACTGTTTAAACATCAAACGTATTCTCACTATTTTATAAAATAACTATTTTACATGCATGCATGAACTGAAATGAGTTTCTTCTCTTATTGTATTTACGAATTGACGAAAGGTTTTCTCTTTAAGACAGTTTAAAAAAAACTCAGACCATTTAAATAGTTGAATGCTTTTCAAGTCAAAGGCATTTGTCCTTTCCTTTTCGAAACTGTTTTTAAGTGCAAAAATAAAAAGTTCAAATGTCACGCTGAATTGAAATGCATGGAAATTGTTTGTTTGAATCAGAATTGCAAATTTTTCTTGTATAGACTTCTAGAACATTAAGTTTCAGGGTTCGTTTAGTTAAGGAAAATTCAGACTTTTGTATGTTGAGAAGAAATTGTAAAATATTATGTTTCTGCGTTCTAGTTGTCTCTAATAAATACAAAAGTTTCTAAAAAAAAAGTCTATGAGAGGTGTTTAGTTAACAGTTCCTTATAATAAAGAATTCTTAGTAAAAGGAAATATGAAAAAAAAAAAAAAATTAGTGAATGTTAGCAACAAAGTTATATTTGGTTTAGATACATTATATTTTTGATCCAATAAATATATTAGAACACGGGTTTTCTAATAAGATATCATTTTTCATAGTGTGATATGGCATCAAGAATAGAGAATTATTTATACTTTTTACAATATATATATATATATATATATATATATATAACCATTAAATAAACATTACCGACCACAAACAAAAACTGTGATATTATGAATGGAATGACAATAATAAATACAGTACTCCCCCCACCCCCGCCTTCCCCCAAACACTCAGAACATGGATTCCAAAACATAGTATGTATCGGCTGTAAAGTACAAAAGTAAAGTCCCTTGTACTATCTTACGAGTATATCCATAACCATAATAATAATAACCAGTGCAAAAACTACAATAGCAAGAATCCAACTGTTTTTTTGGTACAAAAAAGTCATAAATAACCACGTATATAATTCACAACCAGAAATGACAATAACCATGCAAAGATTGCCATAACACTATCCCAGTGGACTTCTCAGAACATAGTAATATAAATATATGACTAAAGCATATGATCATTTAAACTATTATTAGAAATTATTTGCTACCCAATTGATAGATATATAAAGAATATCTTTACATATTAAAATTATGAAAAGCAATAGCAAAATATTTAAATAGAACTATTGAATAGACGTAAGGCAATTTCATACAATAACAAGAAGATAAATAAATAAATAAATAAATATATATATATATATATATATATATATATATATTTATTTATTTTATATATTTTTTATATATATCGAATTTTCAATCATTAATAAAATACTTATTATTCATCCAATGAAGCTCAAATAATTTTTTTTAACTTGTAGTGGATGACACTTGATGTTAATCCAGTTTTTTTCAAATATTAATTAATTAATTAATTGAATTAAATTAATTTTCAATAATCGAGAGAGCCCTCTTCTTGATCAAGACATTTTGAGAACCACTCAAAAGGAAAGAAGAATGGGAGAAAAAAAATTCTGTTATTGACCTAAGTAGGAATTGACTTAAAATATTTTTTTTTATATTACTTCTTCATATTAATTACCTATTTTTTTTTATTTACTTGTATTAATGACTTTTAAGTTTCGTTTAATGGTTAGTTCCTATCTATAAACACTGTTTTGATGAGGTCTATAGATGTCTATGAGGGTTAGAGTTGCAGTAAAGCTAGAGATCCACAATACATTCACAACTTCCAAGTTAAATAATATTTTAACGGAGCTTCTGACTGTAAAATAATCAAAGAAACAACGTCTTCATTTCGAAAGACCTATCCAATGATAGGCCACTCAACAGGGTGCGTAAATTTGTTTTTCGTCTCTACCGCTATTAAGTATTTTACGGTCACCATTTTGAATTTATAAAAACAAAACCTAGCCTATAACCATCGGACCGTTAAGACAAATTGATAGAGACCTCATTCAATAAAATTCATCCAGCCGTTGATATGTTTCGAGGGTATAAAGAAATCCACTTACACAGATACGCGTGAAACATATAACCCTTCTTTTCAGTCGGGTAAAAAGTATTTTCATATTTTTAATCTTATACATATTCACTCTACAATCCCTAAAATTATGAGTTAATGTACCATTTTTAAATTAAAACGTCTTTATAACCGTTTCCCATGTCATCAGTTGTTCGAGTTTAAAGTTCAATAACTGATGATAAACTTTATTATACTTTATTTATTTGGAAAACGTTAAATATAAGATTTTCCTTTAAAGGAAAAAAAAATACACTTAAGATATTTTGCAGTAGTTTAACGGCCATTTTTCTTACCGAGTGTTTGTTTTTAAATACTAGGGGGCTCTGCCCCCTTCGAGCTACGCTCGTCAACCCCCTTCCAGACACAACAGACTCTAGCACGCTAATTTGACCGGCTTTAAAAAGATTTCGGAAGACAGAATTATAATTTGAATCTGGCAATTATAATCTGACGTAATTTTCACCAAACTTTTCTTTCTCTTTTTAATATTCACTTAAAAATACTTTTGTTAGAAATGAAATATTATGATCATCTTAAAATATCAAATAGATGTCTCGCGCAATTTTTAAAATTTAAACTGTTTTGGAATATTGTTTTTTGTTCATTTTACGTAACTAGGGGGCTCGGCCCCCTTCGAGCTACGCTCGCCAACCCCCGTCCAGACACCACAGACTCTAAATGCACGCTAATTTGATCGGCTTTAAAAAGATTTCTAAAGATTGAATTATAATTTAAAAAACAGTGGCGATCTCCCTATAAAAGGATTTCTATTCATTTCTCTTTGATTGGAGAATTTTAACGACAAATCCGCTGCGGTACTACTTGATTATCCCACGACCAATTTCGCCAAATTATATAAATCGCCAAGCCACTGGCCAAATTACACAAATTGACATATTTTTTATTTTAAATAACGAAAGAACAAATAAATTAGTACAACATTAATAAAAATACAAATAAAATGTCGAAATAAAAATAACTTGATGACATAGACACGTGTAACAACATTTCAAAATAAGCTAATACAAAAGGAATTAAGTAGCCAGTCTTTGTCTCCTTTTACTTTTTAACAAAGCGAAAAGAAAGTTCTTTTAAATGAGACATTTTAAATTAATCGTTTTTAATCTGGCGTAATTTTGACAAAGCTATTCTTTCTCTTTTAAATATTCACGCGAAAATAATTTTGTGAGAAATGAAATATTATTTGCGCTTTCCTAACAAAAATAGTTGAAAAGATCCTCTCAAAATATCAAATAAATGTCTAGCGCAATTTCTAAATTTAAACTGTTTTGCAATATTTTATGTTCATTTTATGTAATAACTGTAATGTGACGTAAGTATGACGTAATTTCTCCAATTTAAGACTTCTAACGCATGTTAATGAATTTATTATTTTACAATATCCTTTCTTTTTTAAAATTCACGTGTATACTTTTATGACGTAATTTTAATGAGTTCCTGCTTTTTGTACATAATTATTTAATTTTAATTTGAAAGTATATTTTCTGTTTATAATAGTCACGTGTAAATAAATTTTTAATTTGAAGCAAACATTATTGTTTCCGTTGTTTATACAATTGGCAACAGGTTAAATTAGTACAATTTTCTAAAATAAGTAAAAAATATCTCTCGAAATGCTGAAAATTTGAATTTAAAATAGAAATGAAACCTCGAAAAATGAGTCAAATTAAAAAAAGAAATACAGTCTGCACACCGGGAACTTCAAACGTATAAAATGATCTAAAAATGATTAAATACCGATGTATAGTTTTTGCTCCTATAAAACTTTTTTAGTGGAACGATTTTTTCCAACTTTAGCATTAAATATCTCTTAAAATAATTCTTCGATTTGAAAACTGTCTGCATCAGCGTGTTTATCAAACATTTCTGTATAATACTACCGATTTTCATATTTTTGTATGCATTATTTTTCTTAATATTAACGAAGAAAGACCTCCGGTCACAAAAAATTCAAAACCGGCGCCGGCGGTGACAGCGGTAGTTACTTTTTTTTAGAATAGAGAGATAATTCAATCTTCCGAAATCTTTTTACAGCCGATCAAATTAGCGTACTTTTAGAGTTTGCGGTATCTGAACGGGGGTTGACGAGCGTGGCTCGTAGTGGGCAGAGCCCCCTAGTTTTCTAAAATCTCTCTATTCTAAAAAAAAAAGTAACTACCGCTGTCACCGCCGCAGCCGGTTTTGATATTTTTGTGACCGGAGGTCTTTCTTCGTTAATATTAAGAAAAATAATGCATACAAAAATATGAAAATCGGTGGTATTATACAGATATGTTTGATAAACACGCTGATGCAGACAGTTTTCAAATCGAAGAATTATTTTAAGAGATATTTAATGCTAAAGTTGGACAAAATCGTTCCACTAAAAAAGTTTTATAGGAGCAAAAACTGTTCATGGGAATTTAATCATTTTAGATCATTTTATACGTTTGAAGTTCCCGGTGTGCAGACTGTATTTTTTTTTGTAATTTGACTAATTTTTTGAGGTTTCATTTCTATTTTAAATTAAAATTTTCAGCATTTCTAGATATATTTATTACATATTTTAGAAAGTGATATTAATTTAAACTGTTGCCAACTGTACAAACAGCGGAAACAATAATGTTTGCTTCAAAGAAAAAAAAATATTTATACGTGTAAATAAATAAAAAAAATTATTTACACGTGACTATTATAAAACAGAAAAAAACATCTGAAATTAGAATTAAATAATTATGTACAAAAAGCAGGAACTTATTAAAAATTACGTCATAAAAACTATATTTTACACGTGAATTTTAAGAGAGAAAGGAAATTGTAAAATAATAAATTCATTAACATGCGTTAGAAGTCTTAATTAAGAGAAATTAAGACATATTTACGTCACATTACAGTTATTACATAAAATGAACACAAAATAATATTGCAAAACAGTTTAAATTTAGAAATTGCGCTAGACATTTATTTGATATTTTGAGAGGATATTTTTCAACTATTTTTGTTAGGAAAGCGCAAATAATATTTCATTTCTAACACAAGTATTTTCACGTCAATATTAAAAAGAGAAAGAATAGTTTGGTCAAAATTACGTCAGATTAAAAACGATTAATTTAAAATGTCTCATTTAAAAGAACTTTCTTTTCGCTTTGTTAAAAAATACCGGGAGACAAAGACTCTGTTTACTTAATTCCTTTTATATTAGATTATTTTGAAATGTTTAACTTATTTTACTTAATAAAAGACGAAAACAGCAATTGACATATGTATTTTTGGTACTATTTAGTTGTCCCGTCGACCAAAAATCTATCATTCGCCAAACTATAAGATTAAATGCCAATAATGGTTGATCGTATATGTCACATTAACTTGACTTTAAGCAAGTTACACGTGTCTACGTCATCAAGTTATTTTTATTTCGACGTTTTATTTATATTTTTATTAATGTTGCACTAATTTATTTGTTCTTTCGTTATTTAAAATAAAAATTATGTCAATTTGTGTAATTTGGCGAGTGGCTTGGCGATTTATATAATTTGGCATAATTGGTCGACGGGATAATCAAGTAGTATCGTAGCGGATTTGGCCTTAAAATTCCCCAATCAAAGAGAAATGAATAGAAATCCGTTTTTAGGGAGATCGCCACTGTTTTTGAAATTATAATTCAATCTTCCGAAATCTTTTTAAAGCCGATCAAATTAGCGTACTTTTAGAGTCTGTGGTGTCTGAACGGGGGTTGACAAGCGTAGCTCGTAGGGGGCAGAGCCCCCTAGTAATGTAAAAAATATCTCTTAAAATGCTGAAAATTTGAATTTAAAATAGAAATAAAACCTCCAAAAATGAGTCAAATTAAAAAAATGAACGCAATCTGCACACCGGCAAATTCTAACGCATAAAATGATCTAAAAATGATTACATTCCCATGTATAGTTTTTGCTGCTATAAAACTTTTTTAATGGAACGATTTTGTCCAACTTTAGCATTAGACATCAAGATTGAGGTGAAAATGTCTGAATTGAGAGGTGTCACTGATCGCAACTCCATCATGTAATAAGTTGGAAAAAATACATTAAAAAGTATATATATTATGGTTTGTAAGGAAAAATTGTAATTAATTCGTTCTAACTTTAATAAAAATACCCAGAATTACCGAAAATTAAATACAAGGTTCAAGTGCTTTTAAGGTGCGTTCGTAATTATATAAATACGTAGCACCTATAGTTGTCGTTCTGTCCGTCTGTCTATCTGTTCGTTCGTCCGCCTATAACAGAACAAAAACTACCCAACCGAAGGGTCTGAAATTTTAAATATATGATGGTTGCAAAAAATGAGTCGAGTCCATTCAAATTTTATGAAAATTGGATGTTTCGGTTCCATTAAGGCCCATGGAAAAAAAAGGATTTCAAGTGCATTTGAATTATGTGACTGCCTTTCGAACCGAATTAAATGGATAGGCACTTAATGAAATGCACTGAAATAGACATTCAGTGCACACTATGGGGTGCAAAAAATATTTATAAAACTAGTTACGGTACGGACGCAACTCGTGGGTCTCGTTTGGCGTATGCGATTTCCAACTTGTTTCAATTGGCCTGATGTTTTTCAGGCTTACTGCAAAGAGCTTAAATAGCTTTAGGCTAATTGAAAAGATAACTTGGTTTACGTATGTGCTAACTCCGCGCTACAACTAACGCTCTAATACGTGTTGGAAAATACGTTATTCTATATACTGTTCTATTTCCATCATTTAAATTTTAATAAATGCTTAAAAATAATCTAGCACTTTAAGTATAAATAAACATTACATATTTTAACATATATTAAAACTTTAGAAAATGTAAAATTAATAATATTACGAAATTAATTATGATGGCTATTTTTGTGTAATTACATTTTACAAATGAGCAAGTATTCAACGAAAATGCCTCCAAGTAAAGGTATTGCGAAAAAAAAATTATATTTTTTGATATAAAAAAGAAAATGGCCCAACTCATTATCCTCAAAAATACACTTCATTTTTCGGACTTGAGTGATTGTCAATCCTCAAGTTATTTTAAGAAAATTAGTGTCAAGACGCACGTGACAAAAAACACGGAATACAAGTGACACAGAAAATTATTTCATGCATGACATCACTTTTCACACATTAGACAGTTAAAACACGAGTTACTGTAACATTTTTGAATGACAAACATTCTTGTCAGTACTCGTCATGTCATCAGTTTTTCAAGGAATAATTTCAAAATGTGTGTCAATCAATTTTGTTTTATTATTTATTGTTTCGGTATGTAACGGATATTCAATTCTTGTTAACACTTTTCAACATAGTTGAAAAGGAATGCGGTTTGCCTGGCCGTCTGTATGACCTCTAACTGTCGCTAAATATACTCTGATTGCTATGTAACTGATATGTTATTGACGATTACTGTGCCATCTACGGTCTTTTAAAATGTTTTAAAAATGTTAACATCCCGCTGTATGCGAGTTGCGTGCTGTCATCCTCTTTCTGAATGCTAGAATCACTATAGCAATTGAAATTCATAGGCAAATTTGTGAAGTTTACAAAAATGAGAAAACACGATGCGTGATTAGGTGGTAAGGAGGTGAGTGAGAAGTTTCAATGTAGGACGTGAAAATGATGACGATGGAAAACGGAGTAGGTGACATTTTCGGATTGATGAAGACTTACAGAAGTTGAAGAGAAGATTAAGGAGAAACGAATGTTCACCATTACGACACTGTTAATGCATTTTCCTCAAATTTCCGTTCACTTCTTCATGAAACTGCGTCCAGAAAACTGCATAGCAGGCGGCATCTTTCTTTGACGAGGGCATACAAAAGCTCGTGCTCCGCTATGATAAATTCTTCATTAATAGTCCTTTTGTTTAATTGCTTAATGGAACTGACTTTCTGGATTGCTCTCGTATTGTATGTGCTTAGATACTCAACGTTTATTCCTTGAAGAGTTAGGATAGATTCTACTAATTTTTTTTTCGATTATATAAATTTTTGTTTATGTCTCTGATATGAATCTGACCCTGTTCACCTTCTTATCAATGAATTACACACCCCTAAAAAGCATCTTATATAAAAAAATGTTAACGCCGTGCAAAAGTAGAAATTAATATTACTCAAAAACTAGACATGCCATAAGAAAACAGACTGCAGATTTGAAATCAGCATAAAAATCTAATCTAGAAAAACATTACGTCAATTCTGTGGCAACTATTTTAAAGTTGATAGTGATGTAAACATTACACTATTGAAAAATTTGCAAATTAGGTTTTATAACTGATAAATAAATGTTAAGAATATGCAAATCGTGACATTTATCTGAAGCAAATAGTCAAGTAGTCATTATCTAGAAAGCGTAATTAGATGCGACATATATTGTATCTAAAATTTGCATAAAATAGCACGAAAAAGCTTAAATTTAAATATATATAGCGAGAGTGTGAGCTAGGAATTGAAAAAAAATAGTTTCACATTGATGAGAAATAATTAATTAGTTCGCTTTTTACGCAGTGGGGTTTTTTGATTTTTTTAATTTAATTGTTTATTTTAAACATGGTTTTATAAGAATTAAGTGTTCATCTTGAAATTCACACCTAGTTTTTAGGTAGATTTCGTAAGAAATACTACCTATTGCAATCGTTACCATGGTGCGACTTTTGAAAAATTCCTTCATAACTTTTCATTATAGGCATCCAGGTACCCAAAACCACCCCCCACCTAAAAAGTTTATATATATATATATATATATATATATATATATATATATATATATAATTATATATGTATGTATGTACTAAATTTTGTCCGCACGATAAAAGTCGCAATTTTGCACGGATCGTCTTCAAACTCGCCAACAACTTTCAGATGGCTAATATCCCGGCGGGAATTGAAAATGGGCAAAATCGGCCCAAGGGAATGGAAATGGGGAGTGTTAAAAATGTTGATTACCGTCTTAGCATGATTCTGATAAAACCAGCTCTTACACAACAATGACAGGAAAAAATAAATATTTTCCGTTATAGCAGTTACCAACAATTAAATAAAAGCAATAAAATTATCACCACAACAATTGCTTTTCTATTGCAAGATTTTCACGTGAAAAAATAAATTAAATAAGCAGTTTGACGAATTGAAAACGAATTGAATATTACGTCATAAGTTTTCTAAAGCAAGATTTCCGCATGAAAACTCAAAATGAAAGAACTAGTTTGACGAATTAAAATATATATATATATATATATTGCATCATATTGGAAATATAATGGACCTCAGCAGGGGAATATGTAACGTCATGTGAGTTTGAAGAAACGTATCAAAACATGATAAAAACCCGACTATGGAAATATTAACATATTTTAACACTTTGAGGTTCTCTGAATTTGCTTTAGCAATTTTTAAACCTATTCCATATACATGCGTGTGTGTATTCGTGTATATTAGAATTTTCACAAAATGTTTAGCTCCCTAGAGCTCATTCTTAATGAAGGAACTGGGTTTATCTCTAACTTGATTTAAGTTTTGTTGGTGAATTTAGTACTTCGAAATCTACCTCCGCCTGTAGGCCCGAGCCGGGAAGGATTTTTTTTTTTATTATAATGTTTTTTTTTTCTATTTTTTTTTTTCTTTTTGAAAAATTCCCTTTATAAAACATTTATTTGGCGTGGGACCCCGAAATCGATTATGAAAATTTTATCGATTGTTTTACGCTTGGCAGAAAGTGAATATATACTATCACATATAAAATATTTGATCTTTTTTGAAAAGTACGGCAACGGGGAAAAAAGTTAAAAATTTTCTGAATTATCTTTTTAGTATTTCTATGTTGATTACTCAATGTAGTATCGAAAATTAAACTAGCAACTGATAAAAATGTATTTTTAAAAAATATATTACACTCTTTATTTTTTATTCATAATTTATTTTCTACTTTTTAGTCTTAAAAATGTTTCACCGTTGTAATTTAAGAGCGATTTGTCCAATTTTGGCAAGCTATTCTAAGTGTATCGTTAAATACATTGTTTTAACTTGTGTTACAAAAAATATTTGTCTGTTTATCCCCATGTGGCGGAGTAATTGAAATATACCTTCAGATTAGTGTAAGAATTTATAATTAAATTCTAAAAATATTAAAATATATTTATTATTAATTAAATTCTAAAAATATTAAAATGTATTTATTATTAAAATGTAAAATATTCTTGTCATCGTAACAAACCTGTGAACTTATTTTTTATAATTCTAACCTACCAAGAAGAGGTTTAAAAACCGATTAAAGAATTCCACCGTTACATACAAAACCAGATTGAGTTAAAGAGATTGTAATAAGAAAAGTAGTCTCGATAAGAAAAACTGCAGTTTAGCTCCTTCAAAATGTCTTATCTAGCATTTTATTTTTTTCAATTTAAAATGAAATAATCTGTTTAAAAACCGCTTTTATTGATCGTGCACCAAAGATATAAAGTATAATAAACTTTATAGACAGCTATCGCATTTTAAACTTGTAACTCGAATAACTGATGACACGACAAACGGTTCTAAAGACGTTTGTCATTCAAAAATGTTACAATAACTCATACTTTTAGTGACAGAAGAGTGAAAAAGCGACATTGTGCTGGAAATATCTTTTTGTGTCACTTATTTCCCGGAACTTTTGTCTCGCACAACTTGACACGACAATCATTAGAAAAGCTTTAGCAATGTCATTCCAGGCTGAAGCATGAAAAGTATCTTTGTGTAGAGAGATTTTATGTACATTTTTTAATAAACTAAAACTAGTCAGATGTGCCAATCCTAAAACTTTTTTCTATAACAAACATGTTAATACTTCAAAATTCACTATCACAGTGCCAAAATTAAATCACAACCTAGGCCATCATGCGGATTCTAGGACATATGAAATTCCGTGCATTAGTTCTTGAAATACGGTTATCGCCAAAATCGTGTAAGTCCTGCAAAATACAGCATTACAGCGTCATCTATCAGGTGATTTACACCAAAACATAATCAGCAACAACTTATGTCAACGTCTAACTGAAGTTGAAGTTGGAAGAAAATCCGCGCATTAGTTTGAAATGGAGCTATTGCGAAACCGTGAAATATACACCATAGCAGCGCCTCTTGTTAGGCGATTTATACCAAAAACTAACCAGCATCCATTTTGTTATCAAAGACTAACTGAATATAAATTTGTATTAAATCCGTGCGCCCACAAAATTTGTGTTACATACAGACAGACAGTCAGAGTCACAGGCTCACAAACAGACATCTTGTAAAAACATGTTTGATATTTTTTTTGCATTTTAAATTAAGAACTTATCAATATTTTTTGACGAAATTTTATATTCATCTGTATTATAATAGGCGATTTTTGTATAAAATTTTGGAGAAAATAAGCCTAAAGATGTGTTACCCAATTTCGTTCCATTTTCTGGAAAGGAGTGGTAGCTGTTGTAAAAAATAAATAAATAAAATAAAAAATCGTTTTAAGTTACGTAAGGTACAAGGTAGGTCTAATGTGCATGTTTTCAATAACTTTTTTGATAAATTACTCGTTCATTAGACTTTATTAAGAAATTTATTTTCCCCCTCCTCCCCTCCATGGTTTTGAAATATTTATTGACAAAAAACTTAAAGTATAATAAAAAACAAATAACAGTTCTGTATTCAAAATATTAAAAAAAAAATACGCTTTTTGAAATATTAACACCAATACGATAAAAGAAATTTTGAGATTGGCATAAGCGACTCGTTAACTAACGTCCTCGAAAAACTAATGACAAGACGTGCAGTTAGAACGACGTTTGTCATTCGATAATACTACACTAACTTATAATATGGAATAATGACAGAAAGGTGGAGAGTGATACCACCCATGAAATAACTTTCTGTGTCAGTTCTATCCCGGCTCTTTTGTCATTCCCATCTTGACACGCCTTTCCGCAGCCTCATGAGTGACATTCATTCAACTCGCAAACATGAAATGAATCTTGGAATAGACTGAATAGAATTTGCTAGCCTTTGGTTTTTACTTTCTTCTACCTTTACAAGAAGAAAGTATAGGATTCGTGAAAATTTTCGACTTTCGGTTTTCGAAGGATCGACACGTTTTAGGGGTCAGAGATCCCGAAAAACATGTTTTTACAAAATGTCTGTCTGTCAGTCTGTGCATCTGTCTGTGTGTGACACAATTTTTGGGAGGGCTCCATCTCAAGAACTAATGCACGGAATTTAATAAAAATTTATATTCAGTTAGTACCTGATATAAGTTGATGCGGGTTAATTTTTGGATTAAATCGCTCAACAGGTGGCGCTGCTATGCTGCATCTTTCACAATTACCACAATAGCTCTCTCTCAAGAATTAAAACATGGATTTTCATCAAACTTCAGATTCAGTTAATCCTCTATGTGAGTTGGTACTGCTTATCTTTTGATGTAAATCGCCCAACAGGCTGCGCTGCTATGCTGCATTTTTCCGCAATAGCCCTATCTTAAGAACTAATGCACGAATTTTCCTTTAACTTAGAATTTATAGTCCAGGGGAAATGTACATTTTACCTTGCAAAAGGTCGGGTAGAAGATTTTTTTTCCTGAATTGTTTATAATGATGCCAACATGGAAAAACCAAGTTTTCTAACAAAATTTCTAAAGGCTAAATTTTCTGTGGCCAAAAAACAACAAAATTTTGGGACTTTTTTTTATTTTTTTAAATATCTCGAGACTCCTTGCCGTAGCGCATTATTTGTCAATTACTATATTAAAGAACACAAAATTCTCTACAACTTTTATATTTACAACTTTTTTATACACTCAATAGCAAGCGCAGTACGCCATTTCAAATATAAGACTTTTTTTCAGTTTTCTTAAAAGCCGTGAAAAACGTAGTTTTGCCCCAATTATTCAAATGTTCCCCGCGGATTTAATCGTGTATTCCGACTTCTAAAAATTGGTAGTAGTAAATAATCTATTATTTGCACACTCACGTCTTTATTTTCATTTCAACAGACATTTTATATTCAATAAATTTATATAATTTTAAAAGTAGGGCAGAGTGTAGATGAATGAGACAATTTTCATATTTAGACAGTAACTTTAAGTGTATACAATGTTAACTTCAAAGCATTGTTTAAAAGAATACTTCAATATTAAGTAACTTATTGGCACGATAGTTTCAATTAAGAAAGAATTCTTGTTTAATTTTAATAATTTTATAATTTTAATAACTTTTATAATGCATACATATTTTTCCAGGTATCAATGGGATAGGTATGAAAATTTGCGAAAAACATATTTTATTCCACACTACAATGGTATATTTTATTTATCAATAATTGATAGCATATGTTTTAATGTTTTAAAGATAGTAATTATTGGATTGTAGCTCCATGTAAAATGGGGGGACTAAAAAAATAAATATATTTTATGTAAGAAATACTTTTACTTTATAAAATAGTTACAATAAAAATGACAACAGATTATTTCACTAACTAATGCTATGCATTTATCTCTTGTAAAGTTAAAAATTCTGTCAATAAAATATTTGAGATCACTAGTTTCTTAAAAATATTTAAAAGATAAGTTAAAAAAATATTGTCAATTTTTTTTTTGCACTTATAATATCTTGCTATATTTATTGTTAAATCATTTTACAATGCAAAAAAATATAAAAAATTTAAGATTATCTATTAATTGCTTTAAAGCTCAAACAGAAAAACTTACTTTGGTTGTTGAAAAATATGCTTTGTGGAATATTCTAATCTTCTGTAATATGTACTGTTTTGAATCTATATCTGTTTAATGATCTCAGTGATACCATTTATCAAAAGAAGTATCAATTTATTTATGATTGTAGGCCATATAAACATTTTTGTTTTCGCATTGATCCCTTGTCTCATTCAACTCCACTTTTCGTACAGAAAAAAGTAAGGTACATAATATGACTACATAAGCTAAATGCAAATATGTATTTTAATAATAATAATTTCTACAGGCTATTTAACAATATATTTTTTTCTCTTTGATGGCACTGTTGTAAGGATTATTAGCATCCCGTTTCAAAGGAATCCTTATCCTGAATAAAACAGATATCTGGATCATCTAGAGGTATAAAGCCTAATACTTCCCTTTTATCAGCGTTTTCCTGCACTTTCTTCTAGTTTCTTCGCGTGACTAGTGTAGTCTCACGCGAAAACATTTGCACGCTAATGTTAAACCTCTATGGGAGCATTCTTTTCAGAATTCTTGCTTGAATTTCAATATTTATTATTTTTTTTTCATATGATACTTGAGGTCAATATCTAAAGCTGTGCGTTTTTAATTTGTCGAATTTGGTTGCATTTTTTTTAATGCCTTCCAAAAATAAAAGTGTCCTAAAATTAAAAAAAAAAAAAAAAGCAACCAATCCCGAAAAAGCACGAAAGCACAACATTAGATATTGATTCCAGGTATCCCACGAAAAAAAAAAATTATTTAAAAGTAATGAAATGAAAGCGAGATATTTGTCAAGAACACTTCGACAGGTTTAATATTACCTTTCGAATGTCTTCGTGTGACTAATTTAGTCTCATAATTCATATAACTGTGACGTTAAACGCCTCAATACTACAATTGCCGTAAAATCTTTAAAAATGAAATCTGTATACGGAATCCGGTCTTTAAAGAAAAAAATTATATATGTTCAAGAGAAAGAATATGAACAATTATACCTGCTAAGATGGAAACCTGTTTAAAGCGGAATACATTTCGGTTTCTTTCGGTTCTGTTTTAAAGGTTTTAATGAATCAATATTTCACAAAGCTGAGTACACTCTTAAAAATTTCAAAATCCGGCTATTAGAGATTTATTAAAATTCTCGGGGTAGATTTTCTTTTTAAAGGGCGGTGGGGGCAAAATCTATGTTTGCCGCGGCTGCAAAAAAGGCTAGTTTTGGCCCTGAAACACATAATTTACTGATACCAATATATAGGAATTGACATACACGATTAAATCCGTGGGAAACATTTGAATAACCGGGGCAGAACTACGTTCTTCACGGTTTTTAAGAAAATTGAAAAATTTGTCCTATTTTTGAAATGGCGTGCTGCGCTTGCTATTGAGTGTATAAAAAAGTTGTAAATATAAAAGTTGTAGAGAATATTATCTTCTTTAATTTTGTAATTGAAAAATAATATACTACGGCAACGGGTCTCGAGATATTTCAAAAAAGGCGAAAAAGGTCCCATTTTTTTAGCCTTAAGAAATTTAGCCTTAAGAAATTTTGTTAGAAAACTTGGTTTTTCCATGTTGGCATCATTATGAACAATTCAGAAAAAAAAATCTTCTACCCGACCTTTTGCAAGGTAACCCCCTTTTTTCGGTACATTTCCCCTGGACTGTTAGACGTTGGCAAAAGTTGTTGCTGATTAGAATTTAGTGTCAAGCATCCAACAAGTGACGTTGTTATGATGCATTTTGAATGATTTGCACGATTTTAGTGATAGTCCTATCTCAAAAACTAACGCACAGAATTTCATTCCTTTACAATCCTCACGATGGGCATAGATTGCCATTTCATTTTGGCACTGTGATAGTGAATTCTGAAGTATTAACATTTATGAGATAGAAGAAAGTTTTGGGATTGCCCCACCCGACTACTTTAGTTTTATAGTTCCCTTTTAATGCGTTGTGAGAATTCGACGATATCTCACATTGAAACTCTCAATTTACAATGCAAAAGCCAGCATAGGGAAACTAATGTGTTTTCACCTAGCCTCCAAATTTCTTCAGAGTCCCAGAAAATGTCGATAAAGATGAAACAAATATATCAATTTCAATCAATCTTTGCAGAGGACACTAGGGTGAAAGGAACTCTTTTATCTAGCGAGAGAAATATTTTTTTATGTTCAGGAGGGTCTCGTTCCCGTGGGAAAGTAGAAAGTGAAACCAGATTTTAACCGGACGCTAAGGTTCCTGACTGCAGCCTATAGAGAAAGGGCTGGTCTATGAGATCATGGGCCACGGATGGTGAGTGGCTAATGGGAGTGGCTTTGGTCCTAGACGGAAAAACGAAACTGATAAAAGAGGATGCAAGAGCATTCTCGGGAGCTTTTTTCCCCCTTCTGTTGAAGTTGAGACTTCAAGGTGTTTCTGGCCGTGCAGAGTGGAAATCTCTCATGGGCCGACAGCTTCGGGACATATTCCGAAGCACAGAAAAGCGAAAGCCAGGTGTGGCTGTTAAGATATCTCCATCACGGAGTTGAATATCGGAGGTTCCTAAACCTCGGTTAAACATCTACAAAAAGTGCGACATTTCTGTCGAGTATCTCGAACTCTACCTTCGAAAAGTGTGGACATTGAATGTATTAGAGACATTCTCCCTGAAAACAATCTGCCATTAGAGAACTGGACTTGATTCTACAAATACTTTATTGTTAGCTGTACTCGAACCCTTTTATGAAAAATGTTGTAAATAGGACTTATATAATCTAGAAAACATTATTTAATTGTTTCTAATGCAATAAAATATTTCTTCGACTTTAAATAAGCCTTGGCCGTTGAAGTTGCCCGCTACCACACCACCTTACGACATCGGCTCCGTTACAGTGTAATTAAATTGGGAATATAAAAATAGCCATTTAAAACACTTTTCTGTTCTTATTCATTTTATATCTGTTGAAATTTATTATCACGTTCAAAATTTCATAATTTATTATTAAGTGATTTAATTAAAAAAATTCTTAAATCTCGACGATCATCCAGTGCACTTTATATACAGTATGTCCCACTCTCAACGGTGACCAATAGCTAATTTTTAAACAATTTTTCATGTAACTCGAATTACAAAAATGTTTTAAATTAGGCACAAAATTATTTTAAAAAGTCGTTTTGATCTATCAAAACATTTCTTAAAAAGTTACAAAATTAAAATTTTTATACGGTCCCTCGATCTTATTTTAGTAAAAATTTCCTCTTACACTAAGAAGTAAGACAAAATCTGTTCCCCTTATGTAACTCTAAAATTAACCGAGTTATGAAACGTTGAATAGCATGACTTATGACAATTTTCTGCATCTGAACACAGATGAGATGGGCCAAGGTTCGAGGGATCGTACACAAAATGCTTAAAGTATTAGAAGGATTTATGTCGCGTGTACATTTCTGCATTGCAGTTGAAGGGAATCCCTTCCAGATAATTAATAAAAATTAAAGTTATCTTAAAACAAGGGGGCGATCCAGGCAAAATTTGGGGCCAATTTAGGGCCCCTTCGCAAAAATCCACTTAATAAAACAGGCCCCTTCCTAAAAATCCACTTAATAAAACAAGCCCCTTCACAAAATTCTGTTCTATAAAAACATAGTTTTCCTTAATTATTTTTATATTGTTAGGTTTTAAACTGTGTAAACTGTACAGAAAAGAAGTTCTCCAGAAAGTTAAACTTTAGCAGAAGGACTTAAAGAAGTTATTAATAAATACTTGGTTCGAATTTCAGTAATTGGTTTTCATATTTCGTTGCAAAAAGTTACTTTTCACAAAAATAAAACAAATTTCACAAAAATAACTTTTACTTTTCACAAAATGGGCCTTAAGAAAATGCATCGACCAATTGCGATAGTTGCTTTGCATCATTTCATTTAACAAAAAAATATGTTATTTTTAAACTTATATTTTTAATACAAGTTCATGTTTTTCTTTAATATGTCAGAATGAAAATAGATTGCAAATTTATATTGCAGTGTTAATTCTACTCTCAACTATTGTCTTTGATTATTTATATTTCTAGTAACTTTCTGATTGACACCTATTTCGTAGCAAAAAAAGCTTCGACTTTAAACAGCTATGACTCGACCAGATTCAATCGTAGAAGAATGGTACTTTTTTTTATTTTTTGGTGTTGCATGTTAGTGATTTTTTTTTTTTAACTAGCTATCACATATAGGACCGGGAAACCGCATAAAAAATTAAAATTCGTAATTTTTTTTAAGAATTATTTTTATTGACTCAAATCGCTTTTAAAATATTTCATTGCATCATTAAAAAAATCCCTGCCGGCTCGGGCCTACAGGTGGAGGTAGATTTCGAAGTTAAGTACTAAATTAACCAACAAAATTTAAATCAAGATTAGAGATAAACCCAGTTCCTCCACTAAGAATGAGCTCTAGGGAGCTAAACATTTTGTGAAAATTCTAATATACACGAATACACACACGCATGCATATGGAATAGGTTTAAAAAATAGCTAATTCAGAGAACCTCAAAGTGATAAATAAGTTAATATTTCCATAGTCTGGTTTTTATCATGTTTTAATAAGTTTCTTCAAACTCACATGACGTTACATATTCACCTGCTGAGGTCCATTTTATTTCCAATATGACGCAATATTTTGTTGTTGTTTTTTTATTCGTCAAACTATTTATTTCATTTTGAGTTTTCATGCGGAAATCTTGCTCTAGAAAACTTATGACGTAATATTCAATTTATTTTCAAGTCGTCAAACTATTTATTTTATTTAATTTTTCACGTGAAATTCTTGCAAAAGAAAAGCAATTGTTGTGGTGAGAATTTATTGCTTTTTTTTTTAATTGTTGGCAACTGCAATAACGAAAAATATTTATTTTTTTCTATCATTGTTGTGTAAGAACTGATTTTATCGGAATCATACTAAGACGGTATTCAAAATTTTCAACCCTCCCCATTTCCATTCCCTTGGTCCGATTTTACCCATTTTCAATCCCCGCCGAGATATTAGCCATCTCAAAGTTGTTGGCGAGTTTGAAGACGATCCGTGCATAATTGCGACTTTTATCGTGTGGACAAATTTTAGTACATACATACATACACATACCCCCCCCCCCACACACACACATATATATATGTATATATATGTGTTTTATATATATATATATATATATATATAAACTTTTTAGGTGGGGGTGGTTTTGGGTTCCTGGGGTCCTATAATGAAAAGTTATGAAGGAATTTTTCAAAAGTCGCACCATGATAACGACTGCAATAGGTAGTATTTCTTACGAAATCTACCTAAAAAAATTGTAATTAAAACTACATGTCTATGCCTAACGGTTTGGACACTGTTGACAACGGACGCTCTGTATATATCGCTCACCCGCAAGAAAAGTGACACATCTCGACAAAAGTATATTTCACAGGAGAGGCGAAAGGAAAATTGGCATGCTTTTACTGTAACATGAAATTATAGCAGTTGCTCTGCAAGCAGAAATAAAAAGGTACATAAAAGCATATAACGCTGAAGAATGAAGACCTAGGATGAGGTTTGGAGGGTTGGGTACTTTTACCTCCCCACACAATCCACCCCTCTTCTGTGGTCATAAATGGACATAGAGCGTAACAATGTGATTTTCCGTATAACTACTCTTATGAAACTTTTTGTATAGCAAGACACACCAACGACAGACCTATTTGTGGAATAAAACGCAAAATTAATTTTTACGAGATGTGTCACTTTTCTGGCGGGTGAGCGATATAGTTAAATGTTCGTATTATTTAATCCCTGAAATTATGTGAATAGATAAACATAAATTATGGAAATAAAACAGTATACATAGGCCGCGTCCAGAGGAGTCACCGGTTAGTGACCCGTGAGATCGGTTAGTCACCAAGGCGTTCAGTGCTGCTAACTGGGTCGCAACCAATGTCGTTCAGCGCAAGTAACCAAAGTGACCGGTGAGAGACCGAACTAACCGAAGAAAATTTTTGGTTAGTTGGGTCACGTGATCGGTTACCTGAAAGTTTATTTACATTTGCATCGTACATGATAAAACAATGATAAAAGAATAATTACGGTAACGTAATACAGATGGCGCCAATAGTAAATAACACCAGTGCCGTCCAGTGGGTCTGTCGACCGGTTAGAGACTGGTCACTTACCGTGACGTCACGTAACCAATCTCACCGGTGACTTTGGTGAGGTCTGCTGGAATCGCCCATCGTAACGTATGTCATAATCGCTGACACCTGCTACTGCAGAAAGTTTCATTTGAAACTTTGCTTAGACTCCAGATCATCTCCAGTTTCTACTTAAAAGTACAGTATTGATCAATAATAAAATGAAATACATGCTTAATAAAATTTATATTTATTTAATAAAATTCTAAATATATCCGGAATGTAACAAAACTAGGGGGTGTCGTGTCTCATCTACACAAAATGACCTTATCTCAACAGCATTAAAAAACAAAATACTCATCCGAAGAAAAATTCGCATGTCACTTATCACATTTTTAACATATCTCTCGAGTAAATGATGACAGGTCGAGCCGTTAGAAAGACGTTTGTCATTCGAAAATACTGGAGTAACTTGTAATTTAAGTGACAGGAACGTGGAGAGTGACGCCACCCATGAAATAGCTTTCTGTCCCGTCTCTTTTGTCACGTGCGTCTTGACACGGCTTTACTTAGAATAGCTTTAGGATGGGCGGGCAGTCTTTCAGCTCTAAAACATGAAATCTATCTTTGAATAGATTAAATGGAATGTGTGCTCTTTTTTTTTATTTAAAGATTATCATTTTATTTTTTACAAACTTATTTAAGGGGTATCAGGACTCTTAAAATTGGAAAAAAGGGGAAAAAATAGACAATTTTCAACATTTAATATCGTAAAATGTATACGATTAAAAAAAAAACCAAAACAATTTTTATTGGTATTAAAAGATATAAGTATGTTCTTTTATTTCATTTATTCAAAAAATGACAAGATACAAAATTAATATTTATAGGAGGCTTCAAACTGTCAGACATTTGTCGAGCAGATGACTGGTATAACAGCTTACTCGCAGGATTACAAAATAAATTTTGCAACTATGATGAAATTTTTGTGCCAAATTACACTTCATTTTGTAATAATTACCCCGAACCTAAATAAGTTTGTATTTAAAGCATTTTTATACTTTTAATACAAAGTTGTATTTAGCTGATACAAAATTTTGAAAATTTCAGCAGTATAATCACCTAAAAAAATATTTTTTTGAACAATAAAAATATAGGTTCAGTTTATACAGACTAACATAAAACCTATGTTTTGAAATTTTCATGAAAAGATATTCAGAAGTTTGAGATATCGTGCGCGTTATGCCCAAAGATGTCATTTGGAGAAAAACGACTTCAAAGTTTCAGAAACTCAGCTTCAGCTATTGGCGGCTGGCTATAATTCTAATAGCCGTTGTTGTAATAAGATATTAGCCGCTGTTGTAATTTTGATGTCGATGTTGTAATAAACTTCTATTGTAATGAGAATTTCAAGGAAACAATTATGTCAGAAAAGATAGCATTAAATAGTGTTGATGAAAATATTTTCTTACAATAGTGTTATGCAGCGCAACACTTTGTCATCAAATTAACAACACATTGTAAACACCGCACAATTTAGAATACTATAAAACAACACATGTAAAACACTTTCTACATGGTGCCTTTAAAATAGCACACACACTTAAAACATTACTTATTAAACATTTATAACACAATTTTAAGAATGAATGCTTCGAAATGTTTTGATAACACATTTACTCCTCTTCTAATTTTTAACAACACTTTTTGCAGCACTTTTTATTTGGCACAACATATTCACAACACAATCGAAAGTGATTTTAGTTCGAAGTTAATTATTATGTTCAGTCAGTGTTGCAAAAGTGTTCCACGAATTTGCAATGCATGTACATGAGATTTTCGAATTATCCCTTTAATTTTACTGCCTGTTTTGTTTCCGAAAAGAATCTAAGAATATTTCTAATTCGCGTTCATTTCCCTAAAAAAATCTTGTAATACAATATGTATTTTTTTCTAGATGTGTCTTAATTTATATAAAATGCAAACAAATGAATCATTTATAATATTTGTGCTCCAAAAGGCAAGGATTCTAAGAAAATTAGATTTTGAATTGAAATCTAAAGCATTTGTAAAGATCAAAAGGTGAAATAGAATTTACTTTTCTTATGCCAATGAAATAGTTAAAGTCTGTCTATAATTTAAAAAAAAAAACACATAATGAGTTTTTAACTAGTAAAATAGAAAATTGTAAACTGTGTTTCTCATTTTAAAATAGTTTAAAATGTCTTTAAAGAAATGTCTGGTCATTACTTTAAAGTAGTTTATTACCTTATCTTATTTCACAGAAAATTTTAGAGTATGATTTAAAAGAATTCTTCACCCATGATCAAATATTCTATTTCAGAGTGTTAAATTTGCAAGTGAAACTTAAAGAAATAGAAAACATCAAGTATAAATAAATTTTGCTTGTTTATGTGTTTGTTAAATAATGAAATCAGTGCTTCATATTTGAAAAAAAAAATGTATAATTAAATTTTAAAGAGTAAAAGGCAAATCTTAAAATTTTTTTACATTTTAAAAAGCGAAATTTAGGAAAATATCTGAATAATCTGTAAACTCTTATTTTCAAAAACAATTTTGTGAACATGAAATTTAAATTAACAAGCCGGAAATTGTACGTCAAGCGTGGCCAATGAGGTGCGTTCGTGCTATAACTAGTTTTAGAGATATTCAGATCTTGGTGCAATAGCTGTTGCACTCTTGTGCAAAAATGCTTGATTATAAAAATTTAGATTCTACAGATTAAATTCAGTAATACGAAAAGAATAGGACGTCATCATCATGCCAACATGACCGATCATGGGATATCATTGAATTAATGACGTAGGATAACTGTAAAAAAAAAAAAAAAGGACTAAAACACGGAAATTGTTCTGGCAATCGAGACGCCCAGACGCTATTTCTGTATTTTAATGGAAAAATTTCCGTTAAAATACAAAAAAAGTACTTGCGTCTCGATTGCCAGTACAATTTCCGTATTTTAGACCGTTTATTTTTTACAGTGTAGGACATAATAGAATAAAGAAAACTTTTATTCATATCTTTATAAGTTTTGATTCGATTTTCTTGAAATTTGAAATGAATCGACAGAATTCTGCAAAGACTATATAGATTAAGTGTCAAACCATTCGTTTTGCGTTCTTATATGCGGACAGACGGACGGACCAAACAACGACTATACATGCTACGAATATTTATATAATTACGAATGAATCTAAAAACGGATGATCTGGTATCGCAATCTTCTCGGAGGTAGGTCTTAACCTAAGATATTACGATGCCAACTTTCGATCCCACTTTCATACTATGAAGGTTGACCACCATACCCCAATTAGCATAAAACGACAGCAAAAACGACAAAGCGTAGATTATGAGATACGCAAACGCACTTAAGAAAATTAAAGTGAAACGAAGGATAGAGGTAAATTTATGGACCCGGGATTAATATCTTCAGAACGTTATGACTCAAAAAACATGAGAGACTAGATGTTATAAACTAAATATAAAAATCTCTTCAAAGCTTCTAAGTACTCCTTAATTGCTATGATAAAAATAAATTTTAAAACGGCAAAATACCTTTATTTAGTTTCATTTCACCAGACTGCAACATTCTCAAGAAAATAAAATGATAAAAATATTTTCGCAAAAATTCAAATTGAAAATCTAGTAAACAAAAAGAAAAATCACGTGAACAAAAGGATAATGAAATTAACTGCAATATTAAAAATGGAAATTTGTGAACGTGAATTATTTTATATTATTCTTTCATTATCTTGAATAACATTTTTTTCCGAATTTTAGGGACTTCCATGGAGGCTGAATTATTGCAAATATTTCCACTGCGTAAGAAGATCTCTATTGATTTTCTGACGAGGTATGGCAAATAAGATCTTCATGCATAAATTATTCTACTATTTTTAAAATCTATTTTCAACGGTTCTCTGTTATATAGTCTGGCCAGATGTTATTTCCGATAATGTTGTCTGAGTGATTAGTGCCGGTGGAGTGTCGTTTCAGTAGTTACACAGGGATAGTGTTGGCAATTTAAAGGTCTTCGTTTCGACTTTCAACCAAAACACTTTTTCACTCAGTCGAAAAAATATGAAACCGTATTATTTCTTTTGATATCACTATGATTGAGTGAAAATAAATAAATGTATAATAAAAACATACAACACAATCAAATATGCAAGCAAATGTATACTTATTAACATTTTTACAAAGATGAATCTTAGCAGAAATATGTCAAGCTTAGTAAAAATTATATTCCAGCGCATAATTAATAGCATATTCATTACTAATTGTAACAGATAATTATCAAAATACTTCATAACTCTAACTTTTATTACTTTAGGAACCCCATCTTAGACTTCCTTAAAATAATTAAAAGAATTAGGTCATTAGGAAGGAAGGTTTTTAATTTCTTAGTGACTCCAATTTTTATCATTTTAAGACCTGGGTGTTAAAATGTCTAAAATAATTAACTTAATTGCTACACTGCAATTTATTTTTAAAAGCTTTATCTTTCAACGCTCCCTAGGCATTAAGAATTGTTGAAGTATATTACGTCACTCAATTACATATTGCTAAGTAAAAATAACATAATTAAAGAAAAAGTGTTATGATTACACTAGCAAGGCAAATTACGACGGTGTCATGTTTTTTTTAGTTTTTGATAATTGATTTTTACGTATTTTGTAACGCTGAATCTGAAAATGACCTTTATTTATAACCATCATGTCAAGTTTTTTTTCACAAATCGTAAATTTAAAAGTTAAAGTCACAAAATAGCAAAGAAATCTGATACTATAAAATAGATCTAATGGTTATGTTTTTTAACTTTTGATAATTGATTTTAAGTATTTTGTACCGCTGAATCCGAAAATGACCTTTATTTGTAACCACCACCTCAAGTTTTTTTTTTTCTCAAATCATAAATTTAAAAGTTAAAAAAAGTCACAAAATAGCAAAAAATCTGATACTATAAAATAGATCTAATAGTTATGTTTTTTAACTGTTAATAATGGATTGTTGCGTATTTTGTGTGCGGAATCCGAAAACATTTTTACCATAACGTCAGGATTTTTCGCAAAGTTTAAAATGTCGAAGTATTGCGAAAATCCAATACTATAAATTAGATATAAAACTTTTTTCTTTATTTTTTTTTCTCTCTTTTGGCTTATGGTATGCATTTTTACAGCTAAAAGTGTAAAATATTGTGCATTTAATACCTTTACAATAGTATTTAAAACATTTGCCTTCTTTTGATAACGCTTTGACAAATTGCTTTGACAGATTTTCGCTATTTTTTACCTTTGACTTTGAAATTTACGATTTGCGAAAATTTCTGACTTGATGGTTAAAAATAAACGTCATTTTCGGATCCGGTGCTAAAAAATACATAAAAAATAATTATAAAAATGTAAACACAAACATCACATCTATTTTATTACATCTTACTTATGACTCTTTTGAGAAGGAATGAGACGTGCTAGATGCAAATGTGCTATGCCAAATAAACAAAAATTAATATCAAATAGTTGCAGCAACAAGTTTATACAAAAAAGAATTTTATTTTGTTAAAAAACAAAAATTATTAATTGTAAAAAAAAAAATCATTTTACATTTAGTTTAATATTGAAATTAAGAGAAACGCTGTTCTCAAACCCAAAATGGCTACTTTCTGACACCTTTTAGGTAGATTTCGTATGAAATGCTACCTATTGCGATCTCCCCTATGTGGGAATTTCTGAAAAAGTTTTGCAGATCTAGACCGATAATGACCCCTAGAACCCAAAACCACATTCAGTAAAAAACTTCATATCTATCTATCTATCTATATATATATCTATCTATATATCACTTTTTTATGAATACGATAACTCCAATAATTCTTCACAAATCTCTTTCAAACTGATACATAAAATCAAGGAGCATAACATCTCGGTCAAGTTCGTTAATGGGCAGAATAAGGGGGGGGGGGGATAGGGAGAAAACCGAAAAAACCCTTAACTTCTTAATTATAATATATCTCGAAGCAGTTTAAAGTTATTACTTCTAAAAAAGGGCGAAAAAATTATGTATGACAGACTTTTGATAAAATAAAAAATTGGCTCAAGGGGTGAAAAAAATAGGGTTTTGGGGAGAAAAATATTCATAACTTCATCAATTCTCAAGATATCAAATCCAATTGAATTTATTATAAATCTTCCTACTATTATCTACTATTGACAATTTTTGATAAAACAAATTCGTACCGCAAAAAAAAATAAATAAAAATAAATAAAATAAAAATAGAAACGAAAACAAAAAGGGGGGAGGGGGGGGGTGAAGAAAAAAATCTATAACTTCGTCCATTCACAAGCTATAAAATCCGCTTGAATTTATTATATATCTTCTTCATATTATCTACAAATTTCATATTGACAAGTTTTTGATAGGACCTATTCTTACAGCAAAAGCAAATTAAAAATGCATAGCGGTTGAAGAAAAAATCATCATATTAATGGTGTACTCAAATCCAAAGTGCTTATTTTCTGACTCATTTTTAAAAATTCATTTTTGCTCTTAACGCATCCAATTGGCAGGTTTTCTTATTCAGAAACTATATAATGTACCGTAATGGTAATTTTTCTTTTATATATAGAGGCAGAATATATTTAAAAAAATGACGTCAAGGTGGGTATTTTGAACCGAATTTCCCAAAGCGGTTCTGTCGGAAACGAAAAATAATGCCCTACTGAGAAAATAATTGTTTGTAAATCAAGTTCTAATTAATTGCATGAAAAATATAAAATAAAAAACAGGTCGCTTACAAATCTCTTCAAAAAATCACATCAGCAAGTTTCATGTTTTTCCTTTTAAAAATGAATCTGAAAATGTGTCAGAAAATTCAGAGTTGTTGAGCATGGAAAAGTATATTTTTCAATATCGCCTTAACATGTTTCTGATAAAACCGGCTGTTATATAAAAATGAAAATAAAAACTCGTCAAAAGCGGCCAGATAAAATTGCTAAAGTGTGTTTATCCTTTTACATATTTCACAAGGGTTTGAAACATAGTTTTGCTTGTCATTGTTTCGATTGCTTTTCTTTTAATTTAATTTTTTTTTCTTTCAGCTCTATCACGAAGTTTGTTTTAATACTGTATTGAAAAGTTTCAGAATTGCTACTTTGTTCGTTTTCTCCGCCTGCTAGATGACATTCACATATTCTGGTTCTTCCTTCTCTTTCTGTATTTTAGTTCATTCCGCAGACTACGGGAGCTCAAGTTAAATTCAAAGGAATTCTAAGGGAGGAGATCAAAAGTATTTACCTGTACTTGTGTTTCGAAAAGGACCACTTGCAGACTTGGAACGTGATAGTAAAAAAAAAAAAGGCTTTAAAAAGGGATTTCGGTTAACTGAGTGTTAAAAGTGTTTCGTATAAAAGAGGTTCTACTGTATTTAAATTATTGCTATGAATATCACTATTTACAAATATCAGCCATGACTGACTCAAGACATGAGTGCAAAGAATAGTGAGAACAGAAAGAAACGCGAGTATAAACAAAGCAATGCATATAGGACTAAACTTTGGAGACGCTTTTCACATGCTCATTTACAGCTGCAGACTTAACTGTAATAGAAAATGTTTGGTTTCAAACCACAGAAGTGTTTCGAATACTCTTTGAGATAGTTCTAGTGTAACAGGTGATCATTTGAAAAAATCATTATAAAAGGTAAATCGAGGTATGTATATCTCAAACATTTTTTAATGAGATAAAATCGTATAATTATAAAATCATTCTGTGTCGTTGATGAATTAATTACATTTTATTTTATATGAAAATAAAAAGTGTTGGTCAGAGGTATAGAGAGCCAACTTCGGACACACGTATAATCGGTTAATAATTACGTATGTTTAATAAACATACGTAATTAATTAACAATTATGTACATAATTATTTAATTATTTATTAATTAAAAAAATATATTTTGGGGCATTTTCGTTTTCGTTTTTCGCCAAAAATAGGAAGATTACAGAAATTCGGTTTCGGTCTTAAAAACTTGATTAGGTTGATCAGAGTTGGGCAAATTTATAATCTCAATTACCCGCAATGTAAATTATAGTTACACACATTCAAACGCAGAAATTTTGTCAAATAATGGCATGGGGGCTGTTCCGGCTACAGTACTGCAAGAAGTTTTTACGGCATGTAATTTTAATTATAATTAATTACATACAATTAAATTGTAACTACAATGCAGATAATTGTAATTACAAATTTGCCCAACTCTGCGTCGATCCTTACTTATTTACAAGCGGCAGTAAATTAAAGTGAACCGAAGTCTTTTTGAGACACTAAATGTTATATTAAAACCTTCAAAACCCAACAGCTTACGTTAACTAAAATCATTTCATTTTTGGCAAGAATCCATCCGGTTTTATAAATTGATAAAGAAAAGATTTTCGTCAGTTCCTAAAAAATCTTTTATGACTTTCGCGCAAAAGAGAGACAATAAAATATTTCCCAAAACAAAATGTACAATGACAATTGATTTCAACATCTTAGAAAACCATTAGTCTTGATCCAAATATAAATAAAGTCAACAAAGTTGAAATAAGTACAAAAGGTAATTTTTTTTAAAATCCTGGCTGTTCGCATCAATAATGCATCGAAATGCATTAAAAAGAAAAACAGAACGTAGGTGGACACCGAGGAATTCCTAACAAGAAAGGAAGATAACAATATAAATTTAGAAAATATATTCTGGATTATTTTTACTAAAGTAGTTGAACTGAAATTCTTGCAACTGGTACTTGGAATTTCAAGGAATAGCACTGAATATTGTGCACAATGTTTACAATTAATTATGGATGCGATATTTATATATAAATCTACATATAAATGTTTTTTTTTCAGACACATACATTGTGCTTTAAAAATCACTATGTTTAAAATAATTAGTTTCCATTGCTCTGAGTTTTTTATGTGTTAACTCTGAAAAAAAAAAAAAAATAGTATACATTTTACTTTATTTTAAACATATAAATTATGTATTTTTATAACCCCCCCCCCCCCAAACAATTTCCATTTATAAGACATTTGATGGGTTTGAAAAAAAATGTCATATACAATGCCTTTTTAGGGTGCTTTTGTAATTATATAAATACGTAGAACGTATAATAGTCGTCTGATCTGGAAAAACGACCTGACCCAATAGTTTAAAATTCAATACAGAGAATCGTTGCAAAATGGCGTCGAGTCATTTCAAATTTTATGAAAATCGAATAAAAACTTAAAAATATATTAATAAAAGTTTCCTCCATTGTTTTAAATCCTATCCTACGTCATGAATTCAGTGATATCCCATGATGGGTCATGATTCTAGATTGCGAAGGTGGTGACATTTTATTTAAGACGGAGTTCTATTATTTCCGTATGACTGAATTGCACCTATTGCATCGTAATATATTTTGTATCCATACATAGCTATTGCACCAAGATCTGAATAGTTATAAAACGAATTATAGTACGAATACACCTCATTTGCCACGTTTGACCTAAAATTTCCGATTTGTAAGAAGTAATCTTGCATCAGCAAAACATTTTCTCATTGGCATTTCTGTCTATGATGTAGAAACATTTTAAAAGTTTAACTTTTTGAAAATTGACAGCGGAACGGTATCATTAGGATAATTTTATTTTCTATTTCATTTTAAATATCTTTGCAATTTACATTATTTATTTATATATATCCAAGCGGCAATAACTTTTGGGGCACTAAGTGTTATATTAAAACCTTCAAACGCAATAGCTCACGTTAACTAAAATCATTTCATTTTTGGCAAGAATCCATCCGGTTTTATAAAGTGATCAAGAAAAGATTTTCGTCAGTTTTTGAAAAAAATCTTATGATTTTCGTACAAAAGATAGGCAATAAAATATTTCACTAAACGAAATGTACAAATGACAAATGGATCTCAACATCTTAGAAAACCATTAGTCTTACACCAAAAATAAATAAAGTGAAAAAAAGTTGAAAAGAGAACAAAAGACAAATTGTTTTTTGAAATCTTGGTTTGCCGCATCAATAATACATCGAAATATATTACAAAGAAAAACGAAACGTGTATGTGGAAACCGAGGAATTCCTAGCAAGAAAGGGAGCAAGAAAAACTTAGCAAAGATAAACCTAGAAAAACCTAGCAAGAAAAACTTAGGAAATATGTTCTGCTATAAAATTATTACACCAAAGTGTTTTGTATCGAATATTGTATACAACATTTATAATTAATCATGAATGTGATATATTTTTTTTTTATTTATATGTAATCAATAAATGGAGTTGTTTTTCAGATACATAGATTGAGCCTTAAAAAATCAATGTGAAAAAATAAACAGTAATATGTTAAAAATTTTTTGTTTTCATTACTATTAGATTTCTATGAAAATTTTCTCTGAGAACTATTATCATACATTCTACTTTATTTTAAACAGAAAACATTTAAATTATGTATTTTCCTATTTCTCTCAACAATTTGTATACTGTAATACTTTTGATGGGACAGAACAAAAAAATAAATGTCTTATCTATTGCTTTTTTTAATTCTATGCTATACTGTCTACTCATAATTTATTCTACGAAACTTGGAATAATATAATTCTAACGATAACTCATTAAACTAATAAGTTCAACTATTTATTCTCTAGGGACGGATTAGACAACTACATACACTTGTCCTTAAACCACTTTTATTTTTTACTTTAATAGACTTTTTACCTTTAATACATTTCTTTAGAATACCCACTAACAGTACTAAAAAAATTATATAAAAAATAGCAATTATGCATTCAAATGAAGTTTTGAAATTTATTAAAAGTGTTACTTTCGTAATGACCTTGTGCCAGGAGTTAATCAAAGAACGAAGACATGCCTTTACATGAGCCTTTTTTTTATTCTGATCATTTCAACGAATCGATTCTTAATTCGATTTTTGGTTTAATTTATCTATTGATTGTTTCAATTTCAATATGGAATGTAAGCAGACAATGTAATGAGACAAGTTTAAGCATATATCAGACAAGTGCTGAGCTATTTATATTATTTTAAGTACAGACGGATTTGTCTTTCGTAATCATCTTACCGCGATCGAAATCCAATAGGGTTTACTTGCTTGCAGAAAATCAACAAATTGAGTTATTTCAATGCAACAAACTAATATTAGCTTATGAATAGAGCTTAATTGAACTATTTACATTATTTTTAAGCACAAACACTAACTATTTACAATATTCGTAACACTATATATATAATTTTATGTTTAATAATTATTATAATTAAGAAACTCTATAAGCTCTAATGATTATGTGCTTGGAGATTAGGAAATAAACTTGACAGAAGTTGGGGAGGAGCGCGTTTTTACCAAGTGGAATCTAAAAATTAAATGCATAGAAAATAAGGGATTGCAAAGCGATCGAGAATGGAAACGCGAAACAATTACGTCTGGGGTTAGCTAGAACATAGGAATTGGGCGATACCGAATGGAATGGCGAAGCGATTACGCGGGGGGTTGGTGAGCGTAGCGAGCAGGGGGGCAGAACCCCCCTAGTATTACAAACAAAAGTTGCTAAAAGAGTAATTAGTCCAGTTATTTGGTAGAAAATAGGGGAAGGTTTTGGTGTAGTTTTGATATTTGGTGCCTTTATGTTTTTTGGGTCGCTGAATGCGAATCTGAAGTTTGCCAACAAAATTTATCCCGGGAAACACGTTTTTTTGGCAAAAAACTGGAAAAAAAAAACGGGATTTTCTTTGTTTTTTCAAAAATAACTTCAAAATTATGCATTTTAGGGAAAAGTCTTCAATACATAAATTAAAGAGGATAAAATTTCCTACATTTTACGTACTAAAAGTTTTTTTCTCTGATCAATAGTTTAGCCGTGACAATGCCGCAAAAATGGGTGTGAAAATAAAAAAATATATTTTTGGCGTCAATATATTCGCACCGCCATGAAATTGAAAAATGTTATTGATATTCACTATTGAATGTTAGGTATTGTAAAATGTTGCATGTAGCAGTCATAATTTCGTTAAAGGGTCATTCAAAAGTATTTCATTATATTACGGACTATGGGGAAAAATCGTTTTTTTTTTTTTTTCAATAATGTTTCATAATTTCAAACACTTTGAAATTTATATACATATCTATAAAGATCACTACAAGATGATTTCTTATAGAATATGGTATGGGTAGTATTTATCGATCATTTACAGGGACACTAAAAAGAATTGTGTTACATTACGGTCTATGGAGAAAAATTGTTTGTGGTGTATTTTGTTCATGTTACACCTTTTCAAAAGTATTTAAATTGATATATATCTCCGAGGTGCTCTATAAGATGCTTACTATTGAATATGATGTGCCATTGATCTTTCATATACAGGGGCACACAAAATAAATCAGTTATATTTTTCTCGGTATGAACAATAATTGATGGAAGTGAATTTTCACTTGCGGAACACTTTTTAAATTTTAAAAATTGCATACTATTTAGTGTATATAAATTCTATAAATCATATATAGGGCTGCACAAGACATCTATATATCTGCTTATTGCCGGAAATTGCTAACGAGGAATTTTCAACTGTGCTATGCGTTCACTAACAGTTCTAAATTTTAGCATATTGTGAATTATATGATAAATCTATAGTTCATATACAGGAATCTACAAAATTTTCAGCTATTTTTTCGATTTTGGTTGAAATTTTCTTTTCAAACGTGTTAAATGTTTCACAAATTATTACTTAGACACCGTTTTTCACGTTATTAAACTATGAAGTTTTATTATAGTAGCCCGAATGCTTTAAAAAATGTTCCATAATCTGATTGGCGCATGATTTTACGTTCTTCTTGATAATTTTAATGATACTTTCTTAACGATATGGAAGCTAAAACGATAAAACTATTTTTGTATTATTATAACAAATTCTGAAATTTCTTTTTCTAAAATTTAAGGTATGAGACAAACATTCGACAGCATTAATGAAAATTGCTGTGTTGCATATTCTGTTGTATATTCATATTTATTTCTGCACAAACCTTACAGGAAACCTAACAGGAACCTTATGTAAAGATAGGGAATCATAAGATATCATGATTAATATATCATGAGAAAATGCCTATATTATGTTTTGCATTGTATCAAATCTGAATTTGGAGAATTTGTCTGGATCCATTTTGTAACCACTCAGAATTTGCAGCCAAGTAATATATTTTAAATGATTTTGTCCCGATATATCTACATACAACTGGCAATTTTTGTCCAAATTTGGTCATAAATTTAAACATTTCGCTCTTGCAAAACTTCATGTGCTCTTCATTGTAATTTTCCTCTATAAACAAAATATTTTGAACCAAATTCATATTTAAATTACATTTTAATTCTTGTTGCCGTTGCATAATGGTGCAAAAGTTTATTTATGTGGCTAACTTCTGCTGTCTTTGATTTAAAAAAAAAATGGTACTTGAACTAAAATGTCAAGAAAAAGTCATGCCAGAAGGTATCAAATATTTTTTATTAAAAAAAAACATTTATTTTATACTGTTGGTAGTAATAAAAACACCCACTAATTCTATACGTCTATTTTCTATGCTGTAGATGTCGGTGAAAAGCAGGGACCCTCAAGTAAAAGAAAGCGGAAATAATATTTTTTTTTTGTTTTTTAAATAAATGTACTTACTAATGTACATGTTTATTTATAATTAAATAATGATTCATAATGAGTCGTCCTATTTATTATCAGCAACTTCATTGTAAAATGTAGTCATTCATATAATCTTCAGTATAATTTATAGTCAATGCTTGTGTAAAATGGTCACTTTTCATGTTAAATCTACGTACAGCGGCGTAATTCCCGTTTTCTCTGAATTTTTTGATTTTCACTCCCATTTTTGTGGCGTTGTCACGGCTAAACCATAGATCAGAGAAAAAAACTTTTAATACATAAAATGTAGGAAATTTTATCCTCTTTAATTTATGTATTGAGGACTTTTACGTAAAATGTATAATTTTGAAGTTATTTGGAAAAAAACAAAGAAAATCTCGTTTTTTTCCTGTTTTTTGCCAAAAAAAAACGTGTTTCCCGGGATAAATTTTGTTGGCAAACTTCAGATTCGTGTTCAGCGACCCACAAAACATAAAGGCACCAAATATCAAAACTACACCAAAACTTTCCCCTATTTGTCCTTTTTGAGCACCTAATGCCTGGACTAAATAAGTTATTATCTATATCTTAAAAGACAATGGCGCGTAGAGTACGCCGCCCGTGTCTTTATGTATGTCCAAACCGTCGGTGTCTTTAACGGGTAATGTCTCGTCTAATGACCGACAATCGTTTTCGAAAATCATTACCAACAATCTTTTTATAGTTCCGTGACTTTTATCGGTAAGGTTGTGGAAAAAAAGGTAAACACCCCATATTAACTGTGCAATAAATTGTTGTAGAAGAAATTTACTGGTACCAAACGATTGGAAATAAAGTCTACTTGTGAATGATGTATATAAAATTTGCTTCGGGGGCCATCTACCTATCAAAATGAACCAAAACTTTATTTTTTTTCAATAGCAACGCCCAAATTTGACACCATAAATGAATTTCACACCCTGCAATCAGCCTAGATCCAAATTTGCTTGAAATTCGTTCGATTAGTTTCAGAGAAATTAATCATTTTAAAACGATCCAAATTGAAGTTCGGTGCTCGATTGTTGAAATGCTACAAAATGACTACGACACTTCTATTAATGTATTATTTCTTGCCATTAGAACATTTCATTCGTTTAATGTGTTTTGACTATTGCCAACCCGTATATTTCAATAAAATGCGTAAATATATTTTTTCAAATTATGCTTTTCTACACATTCTAGATGGCCCCTTAACAGCGATTTTTAATCATAATTTGAAAACTACTTGCAAGAAAAAAAGTGAAATTGAGAATTCGTATATAGCATGACATAATAAATATAAACCTATCAAATGCAATTAATATTTTTTTCGAATATTAATTTCATAATTTATATTATAAATTTTTTTAAATTACAAATTCGATGTATTTATGTTTGGGTTTTTTAGTATTATAACCACAAAAAAAAATCACATTACCCGTAAGGCATGGTGACGTTACGGCGACGTCGTTGTGAAGTCACACTGTGACTTTGTGACCGTCGATGTGACGTCACGTGACGTCGATGTGAAGTCACAGTGACTAGAGTGCGAGGTCGTTATGGTCGTTTTAGAGCTCATTTGTGACGTCACATTGTGACCAATTTGTGAAGTCACGGTGAGACCAATTTGTGAAATATGTGTCATTTGTGACGAAATTGTCATCAACACTGTGATGATTCTGTGACGACAGTGACAATGTTGTGAAGTCACATTCTGACAATTTTGTGAAAATTGTGTAATTTGTGACGATTTTGTCATTAAGTTTGTGACGAATATGTGACTACAATGACAATGTTGTGACAGCGTTAAGATGCAATATATTTATTGAAAAATGAAATCGCTATTCGAGTTCAATCAATGAACCATGACAATGGAGGCAGGAGTGATTATGAGTAAAAGTAAATTCTGAAGTTCACAGAAAATTTTCAGAATGTTTTTTTCACATTACTTTGTAGAAATTTACGTTTTTTTGGAAATCCTTCGGTGAAATTCACCTTATTTATACGACTTATTGACAAAATTTCATGTTTTTTCACTATTATTTGATGAAATTATATTTATTTGCTGTTTTTATTAATTCTGAAATTAATTACTGTTCCATCTAGGCCATTTTTTAAAGTTGCAGCACCCTGCTCTTTTTAAAATGGGCGAAATTCATCCTTTAAAAAAAAAAATGAAATTCTCCTTTAGTTGCAATCGGAGATTTCTTGTAAAAAACTTCCCCATACCACAGTATTTCTAAATCAGTGTGCCCAAGAACTTTATTTCTTTAGAAAATACAAGATATTGTTAAACCATGTCGTTATTTAATTGTATTTTTCAATTTGTAATTCATAAAATCCTTAAAAATGAATGTCACTTTATTTATCATATTAACAAATTATATACTTTTTTCTTATACCATTACTAAACACATTACTAATATTACATTTACTCATGAAGCTCTGTCATCATGCTCTGTTTTTACTGAACTAGCACCTCTTTTTAATACATTTGACTAAAAACACCAAAAAGCATTTTTATATGAAAAATATCAATTATTTATTCAAATAAAGTTTTGAAATTCAATAGACATACTTTCATATTAGCAACATTCCAAGAGTTTATAGTCGAAGAAATTGCCAAAGATTTTGCTACATACAGCAGTTTTTTCTTTATAAATTCTAATAGTTTTAGTAGTTTAAGCGAGCTGTTCGATTACATTTTTATTAAATTTGTTTTATTTATGTACAATTTTTGATGAAGTTTTTAATTTACTATAAAGGTTTTAGAATAACGTGTGGTGAAAATTTTATATATACAATCTGTTACAAATGCAGGTAACCATATTTACTTTTAACTTTTACATGACACAGTAAAATAAAAAATAATGAAAATAATATAAAATAGTTAGCTATTTTTATGTGAATAAAGTATAAAAATTCAAACCATAAGCACAAAATAAAAACACACATTGGTTCATTATTACTATTATTATTTTATTTACAGGATTAGATAATTATAAATAACAAGCCCCCTTTAACCCACATGTACCGCTGTCCTATAAATAGGACAGCTAATAAAATAAAATTGGTAAGGATTTTTTGGATGCATTTTGTTATGACGTCTTTAAAATACATAAAATTATAACATATAAACAAAAAAAAAGTAACCAATTAAAATTTAATTAAAAAAATCTATTTAAAAAATTCTTTAAGAATTGTGATATTTTAATCTAGAATTTTACCGTTATTATTATCTTTTTATTGGAGAAATCATAGAGTATTTTTGTACAACAGAAACAGTTTTTAAAGTAAAATAAAATATTTGCTCATAAAATTAGTTTATGTATGCATTTTATATGTCCTTACTATGTGTCCTACTAATATGTCCTGTTTATAGGACAACTAGTTACTTAAAAAATTAAAAACTTTTTTTTTAAATTTTGCTAGTATCTACTTAATTACACAATATTAATGATGTAATTGAAGTTTTAAAATTTTTCAAAAATATTTAATCGGTGTACTTCAATATGGGTTAATCAGTCTGTTTTCTAATAAAGTGTATAGTATAGCTATTTTGAAGTTTATGCGTATAAAACCATTCAAGAAGTAAAATATTAAAAGTATCCAGAAAAAAAAATAATGAAATATATTTTACATTTTAGCTTCCTTCATTCAAGTACATGGATATTTTTTTAATAAATAAAATATATCAATAAAACCATATTTAAATTCTCACTGGGTTGCATAATTTCTATATTTGTCAACAAATTGAGACACCGGTTTACGTTGAAAACTTTTCATTCATAACGTTTAACTGAAAAGTTCTTACCAACTAAGGATATCTCTTTATAAATTTTTATAACTTTTCTCACATCGAATAATATTGACACTGATTTTTCCCGCTTAATACTACATATGCATGATATC
Organism: Maratus speciosus; assembly: GCA_963932465.1. NCBI lineage: Eukaryota > Metazoa > Arthropoda > Arachnida > Araneae > Salticidae > Maratus > Maratus speciosus. The sequence continues at coordinate 16,615,992 of OZ010795.1, read as the reverse complement.
CTTTAAATAGTACTTCTCCATTATGTAAAAAAAATTCTTATTTCTTCTAAATAGAATAAACTATCTTCTTTTCTTCTGAACAGATATTAATTTTAAATAAAAATGTGCAACGCAAATTGTTTCAGACCATCAAAAAATCTTATTCTATAAAAAGGCCTTTTTATTTAGTACATTAAATACATTTAAATATTTGCTAATTATGTTAAACTTTGTTTATAATACTTTTATACATTATTTTAAAGTTTGAGAAAATATGTGATTTTAACCTATAATATTTTAAAAGAAAACAAATCTGATTAAAATAAATTTATATAACTGATTTTAATCATCTGATTAAAATTGTTGATATACAGTTGTTTATTTCAATAAATTAAATAATAAATCTACTAAACTTTATTAGGTTAATGAAATGTTTATAAGAAAATACTAAAATCATTATAATTTAAAGAAAAGCAAACTCTGGAATAAAATATTTGTTCATACCTTTTTTTTCCTTAACGCCGTTCTTTATTCCGATGTAATCCATGTTTTAGGCAGAGCAAATTTTTGAAGTAGAAAATATGTCCTTAATAAATACAATAGCAGTGATGGGAATCGTTTAAACCACACCAAAGCTAGTGTAAATATCTCGGACGGATATTTTTGTCTAAAGTATTATCTTGGTATGATTATTCCTATGAATTTTTTAGGTTAAATGTTTATATCTGACAGACTGCATGTTCATAATGCTACCTATTGTCCACCAAAAAACTCCTTCCGCCTGTTCCAAAGATTAAAAGCAATATGTTGTTTTTACTAGTTTTTATCGTCTGCGGTTTTTAGCGCTCTTTTTTTTTAATCAAGACAAGAACAGATGGCTTTTCCGTTCTTATACATTTTTATGACATAAAGCATACTTCCAATTAAAATTTCTCGTTTCTAGAATTTTTTGATGCATTTAACTTTTTTTTATGTGTTTCAAAATAGTTCAAGTTTTAAGTTTTGTAAAGCTACTGTCGAATATGGCAATAATTAAACTAATATTGGGAGTGTAACAAATTAAAGAAAGTTTAAATTTTTAGAGTATTTAAAATTCATTTTAATATGCAATAATGCAAGGTCTTTTGAAAATAGAAAATTAAAGTTTATATTATAGGTAGTAAATGCAACATAAAAAAGAAATAAAATAACTGGAGTAATAATGTTTTTAGTGGGGGAGTGAGGGGGGGGAATCAGGCAATTGTCATTTTTTTTCTATTTTAATTTCCTGTAGAGTAAAACAGCTTGTAAGATAACAGTATTTTTCAAAATAAATTTCCAGAAACGAAAAAAATAAAAATAAATATGAATAATTAATTATGCCATGCGTTTTGCATATATTTTGTATATTTTATTTTATATTCGGAAAAAGTTAAATTTATTTAAAAAGTGTGACACAAGTAGCCAAATTTATTTTTTTTTAAATTACTACTAAAAATAACTAAACACTAGCAGAAAAATTTATTACTGAAAATATGCAAGTGTTTTTATTTATATAATAAAGCATTGCTTTACTGCAAAACTCCGTCCCTTCCCATACCCACACACAAACAAATCTTTGCTTTCTCCACCTGTATATTAATTTCTGCCATTTCCGCTGATAAGAATAATTTATAGATAACAAACTAATTTCCCGGATTATAGAATACAGGATAAAAACATTTTCTTATTATTGAAATCTCTACAGTTAATACATTTTTCTATATTGACCACTAATAACCCCCAAAAAACATTTCTATAAGAAAACTATCAATTATGTATTCAAATAAAGTTTTAAAATTCAATAGCGATACTTTCATATTAGCAACATTCCAAGAGCTAATAGTCGAAAAAATCGTCAAATATTTTACTATTTACAACAGTTTTTTTAATTTAAATAGTTTTAATAGTCTAAGTAGTTCGATTACATGTCTATTATATTTGTGTTTTATTTATGTACATTTTTTGATGAAGTTTTTAATTTTGTTGTGGAATATTAGCCGGGAACAAACACTGAATTATTTTTATTGTTTGAAGTGGGAAGTTTTAATCTTAACATATGTTTTGTCACACTGTGAGTTTACAATATGGTAGGGTTTTTTGTCACATAATGAGACGTACGTTACATGTAGTGTCTTAACAATGACGTCACAATTTTTTTTAAATTGCCACAAAAATATTTTTTAAGGTAAATAACATGTTTTGAAGAATTTTTGTAATTTTTAAAAGTTTTCTAAGAAGTTCACATATCAGTCACAATGTGACGTCGCTAAGTGGCGGTATTTTGGTCACAGTTGTGATGTGACCACAGTGACTTACAGTGACGTCACAATGACGTCACTGTGACCATGCATGCTATGAGGGTAGTGTTATAATTTCAGGCGATATTAATAAAAATATGAAAATGTCTTTAGAAGCTCTAAATTTGGAATGTTTAGAATTAAAAAACTTATCCAAATAACGCGAAATTTCGTTTCTGAGCATAGTTGATCCGAAAATTTAATATATATCGTCGAAATTGTATGTTCCAATTGAAGAAAACGAAGTTTGGTCTGGTTTTTATTGTGGATGGCCCCCTAAGCAAATTTTATGTACGTCATTTAAAAGCAGACTTCATTTCAAGTCGTTAGGTACTTTCTTCTATTAGAATTAGTTGCAGAATTAGTAGTGGGGGTTTACTTTTTCTCCACGACTGTACCTCCAGCGCTTCTCAACTGCCTTGCTGAGCGCCCACAACGTGAAATTTGTGTATAACGGAAAAATGCGATTTTCTCAAAAAACTATGTGACCTGGGTTAATCGCAATATTTTCCCTGCAAGAACTAAAACTTTTAATTTCCCTAATTTTTTCAAAATTTTAGTTTCAGTTGAATCTGAATTGAGGAGAGGATATATACTTTCGAATTACATTTTCGGCGATCTTTCTGAAAATATAATAGCTAAAATTTAAAAAAAAATGTATTTTTGAATTCGGCGCCACGGAAACTTTCATATAATACCCACACAATATATATTTAATAAAATCAACTTAATTAGCCTTCCTATAAATTTCTTAAATATATTTGTGAATGGTTAATATTCTATAAATATATGAGGTTAATAGCCTTTATGACTTCTGCCAAATTTGAATTTTCCGCATTCCATAATTTACGATAAAAACTACTGGGACAGACAGACACATGAGTGATCTTACAATGGTTCCGTTTTTACTTTTGAAGTACGAAACCCTAATAAACACATCACTGAAAATTTATATCCTTTTTTAAGCTACGAAATTTAAAAATCTTTTCACAAATTAGTTTGCTTGCATAAACTTTCTTTTTGAAGAACTAATCGAGCGAATTGGCATTTTTCATGTAACTTTCTTTTTTCGAGCTTTATGGGAATATTTTTAGCATAATTTAAATTCATAACTGAATTCTTCATTTGAATGATTGAACAAAAGTAAGAATTCTAAAAGAAAAAAGGGGATGAAGGGAAATAATTTTTCTTCCTTCTGCTTTCCAGAAAAACAGGCAAGCAGAAAATATTGCAGGGCCAAAGAATGACTGGTAAAAGCAAAACAATAAAAGTAAAATGCTGATTCAGTTTAGTTTTTTATTTAAGATTATTTTTTTTTCATTGTGGTACATTTTCGCTGAGATATATTCCTTTGTAAATTGAGAAAAATACTTTTTATGCATGTTTGGCACGTTTTATGGAAAGAATTTTATTTAAGCTATTTTATGCAATTCTGTTACTCATTCTAATGTAAAAAATGCATATGTATTTATTTAAACGAAGCATTTTTATGAGGAAAATTTACATTCGTCGTCAACATTGTGGCATTTTTTTATTCCGTAACTAATCGGACATGTCAAATAAAAAACTTTGTTTTATCTCATACATGTACTCAGACTTCAAAAAGGGCATTTTTTTTTTTTTTTTTGTCCAAACTGTCCTATCTTTAAGGGTTAATATCTTAGCTAATTACAGATTATTTTTTTCGAAAATCATTATCCACAATGCTTTTATACTTCTGCAACGATAGGTATATCCAGCTATGCTCAACAATTTTTCTGAATGCCCGTAAATCGAAATTTGTGTGTAACAGCCCGTAAGGCATGGTGACGTCACGGCGACGTCGTTGTGAAGTCACACTGTGATTTTGTGACCGTCGATGTGACGTCACGTTACGTGGATGTGACGTCACAGTGACTAGAATGTGAGGTCGTTATGGCCGTTTTAGAGGTCGTTTGTGACGTCACATTGTGACCACTCTGTGAAGTCACGGTGTGACTAATTTGTGAAAAGTGTGTCATTTGTGACTATTTTGGCATTAACTTTGTGACGAACCTGTGACGAAAGTGACAATGTTTTGAAGTCACACAGTGGCCAATTTGTGAAATATGTGTCATTTGTGACGAACTTGTCATAAACTCTGTGATGATTTCAAATGAAAATCAAATTTCAAATTAATTGCTTAAAAGGCGCAAAGGCGAACTAGTGAAAAAGATTCCATGCTGGAACTCGAACCCGGGCCATCAGTATAGCGCACTTACGTTCTATCGACTAAACCACATGGAACGATACTCAGCCTGGAAAATTTCTCACTGTTACATGTTGGCAAGGCTACAAACGCAGCACAAGATGCAATATTTATCGTCAGCCACCGACATGGCGCAAGCACGAAACTTAAATCCAGCATCGATTGAAACTATATTAATACTTGGAAATGTTTTCAGAGAGAACCATTCGCCTGGCATACAATATTTCAAATGAAAATCAAATTTCAAATTAATAGCTTAAAAGGCAATTTTAATTTGAAATTTGATTTTCATTTGAAATACTGTATGCAAGGCGAATGTTTCTCTCTGGAAAAAATTCCAAGTATTAATATAGATTTAATCGATGTTGGTTTAATTAAGTTTCGTGTTTGCCCCATGACGGTGGCTCACGATAAATATTCCATCTTGTGCGGCGTTTGTAGCCTTGCCAACATGTAATAAGGAGAAAATTTCCAGGCTGGGTATCGTTCCATGTGGTTTAGTCGGTAGAATGTCAGTGCGCTATACTGATGACCCGGGATCGAGACCCGGCGTGGATATTTTTCACTATGTTGGCCTTTGCGCCTTTTAAGCAATTTATTTGAAATTTGATTTTCATTTGAAATATTGTATGCAAGGAGAATGTTTCTCTCTGGAAAAATGTCCAAGTATTAACACTGTGATGATTCTTGTCATAAAAACTACGATAATTTTAAAGTAAAGTTTTGTTTGAAATATAAAATTTTATCTTTTCACCGTACTTTTTAGCAAGATATCGCTATTTTGGAGTCCTATTCTTCTAAAATATTTTTAATTTTCCATTTAAAAAACAATGCTTATTAACTGACATCTTTTTTTATTAAGTTAGCTTGATCTTGAATTCAAGCTTAATATTAAGAATGTGTAAGCTTTTTAATGTGTTATGATTTGTCATTGCTTTGTTAAATACGAACATGGAGTCTAACGGACATTAATACAACTGTTACTTATAGAACTACATGATAAGCCCTATTTATTTAAATATTTTATTCCCGTATATATTGTATTTTGTGAATATGAGCTAATTAGATTTGGTATGCTTTATATGAAAAGACCGATCTGGGAAATAGAAACAACAAGTAAGATATATCATGCGTTAGGCATAGATTATAAAACACTTTCCAACTCTTCCTAAATGTTTTATCAAGACATCGGGGGAAATAACGTAAATAAGATAACTAAGTAAACATGAAAACGCGCAAAACATTTAAAAACTGATTTACGCAGTTACCATCCACTAAGGTGTAAAAAAATCATAATTAAAAAAAAAAAAAAAAAAAAAAAAAAAAAAATCGTTTTTTTTTATTTAAATCAGATTTTTTTTATTTAAATCAGATTTGTATGATTTTTTCCCCAGCGTTCAAATACTGAATAGCTATCATGAGTTTTAGGTTTCCAAAACAATTACACCACTAATTGCTAACATAATCTATGTTTTTACACTTTAATTGATAAAATTATAATTGTTAGTTTGTAATTACAGAAATAAAAACTGCAAATTAGTAGTTTCATTAGGTAGTATTATACAATAATGTTATATACATTAATATTGTAATAATTATGTAAAACTTTATAAATACTAGAGATACTTAACATTTATGAAAATTATTAACTGCATTTTATACTAAATAGCTAACATTACTTCAAATTAATTATTAAACAATCAACTCTCTAATTAGGAACATATTATACATTTTTAAGCCTTAATTATTAAAATGATAATAATTCATTTTAGAAAGAAAAAGGGACAGGATGCTAGTTCAAAAAACGGGCACTATTTCATGAG